>CM028354.1:31660736-32024601 GCA_016618105.1 Dendrobium huoshanense | reverse complement strand
GAGACACTAGAAATTTTTACTTAAAAGCCCATAAAATGGGAAGATCACAGGGCCTAGCCTAATTCGAATGATTAGTATTTGTAATTGATTATAAATGTTGTCATTCTCTGGGGGAAGAAGTCAGCTCAATATAGCACATATACATCATATAAAGGACTTTACATGGACGCAAGAATTCAACAACATCAAAGCTATCCTCAAGAGAGTGTTGGTCTATTCATTAAACTGATAGGATGATATTTGGGTGATACATGTAGGAGGTATTAGAGAAAGGATTACGATTGGCTTACATTATACCTTAGATTATTGTACTCTCTGAGTCATTATAAATACACTGTAATACTGTTTACATTTGAATATAATTTTCCCTCTTTGCTTTACTTCTCTGTTTCCTTTTGCCGTCTGTCTTCTTTCCCGTCTCAGGAGAACCCAGTCCTGAATCTCTTCTTGGTATCAGAGCTAGGAAGCGCCACGCCAGTGGTATCAAGCAAGCGCCACGCCAGTGATATCAGAAAATCACGACGTTTCTCCAAACTCAAGGCTTCAGGTTTAGCCGCTCTGATCCCTCTCTCCTTATCTTTAATCACAATCACATCTCAATTTTTATCCTCATCTATATGGACGACATTTTAATTACAGGAAACAACAGTTCGTCTATCAACAGTTTATTGGCAACTCTCCGATCACAATTTGCTCTCAAGCAACTCGGCCAAATCGATCTAGTCCTGGGCATTCAGGTTTCACGTACCGAATCCGGTTTCTTCTTACATCAACAACACTATGCTGAGAAGCTGTTACAAGAAGCCGGCTTCCTCAACAGCAAACCGTGTCCAACTCCCATCACTCCAACATCCAGACATCAGCCCTCTGAGTCCACTCCACTCTGATCCGACCCTCTATCGCCGACTTGCTGGTTCGCTTCAATATCTGACCATCACCGGGCCAGATATTGCCTACGCCACGAACCAAGCCTGCCAGCATATGCAGAATCCGAATACGACTAATTTCGACCAGCTCAAGCGTATTCTTCGGTACATAAATGGCACCAAATCCTTCGGACTACCCATCGTTCGTGGCGACACAACTCTTCAGACGTTCACGGATGCCGACTGGGCATCCGATCTCTCGGATCGGAAGTCGATCTCCGGCACTTGTACATTCCTCGGTCCAAATCTTATTTCCTGGTCTGTCAAAAAACAGCCGACCGTTGCTAAGTCCTCCACCGAGGCTGAGTATCGATCTCTTTCCGCTCTGTCTCAGAGATTCTCTGGCTTCGTCGGCTGGCATCCGAGCTTCAGCTACATCAGTCCTCACCTACTCTTATACACTGCGATAATCTCTCTGCCATAGCAATAGCCAAAAATCCAGTGTTTCATGCCCGGACCAAACATATAGAGATCGATTATCAGTTCATCAGACAACATCTCGCTGTAGGAAACATTCTCATTCAGCACATAGCATCTCACGATCAAGCTGCGGACATTCTCACAAAGCCTTTCTCCAGCTCTCGCTTCGACTTCCTTCGTCACAAATTAACCGTTCAACCATT
This sequence comes from Dendrobium huoshanense, assembly GCA_016618105.1. Lineage (NCBI taxonomy): Eukaryota > Viridiplantae > Streptophyta > Magnoliopsida > Asparagales > Orchidaceae > Dendrobium > Dendrobium huoshanense. The sequence goes on along the minus strand of CM028354.1, from coordinate 32,023,052 downwards.
AAACGCCTAATTTGAGGGAGGATATTAGAGAAAGGATTACGATTAGCTTACATTATACCTTAGATTACTGTACTCTCTGAGTCATTATAAATACACTGTAATACTGTTTACATTTGAATATAATTTTCCCTCTTTGCTTTACTTCTCTGTTTCCTTTTGCCGTCTGTCTTCTTTCCCGTCTCAGGAGAACCCAGTCCTGAATCTCTTCTGGAGGGACCATAGTCAGCAGAGGTCGAAAGGACTGTAGTTGGGCAATAATAGTCGGAATGACCGTAGTTGGGCAATGGTGATTTTAGGGACTGTAGTCGATGGGTGTTGGAAGGATTGTAGATGGACAACAATGATTGGAAGGACCGTAGTCGGGCAATGGCTATCGAAGGTACTATAATAGACAGGTGATGGTGGTCGGAATGATTATAGTCAACGGGCAATGATAGTCGGATGGTCGTAATTGGAAGACGATAGTGGTAAGAGGAAGGCCTAGAAGTGGCAATCAGATGGAGGTCCAACGGCGATGGTCAACAAACATAGTAACGATGGCCTGGTGGCGCCGATTCGTTAGAGGCGATGTCGAGGTGGAACTCCAAGGTTCTTCGATCCTCCTAGCACTTTTATAGTTTTTTAAGAGTGACATCATCCATAAAATATGGAGAAGATCTAGGATATATTTGTGATGTTTTATCATATTTTTATAGTGATTCCCTTAATTATTAAATATTTATAAAGTATTTAAGCCTTGGCTAGGCTCCTTAGATTCGTCTCATCGAGCTGCTCGATTCCACTATAAGCATGTCATATTTGGATAACATTTAATCATCCAATTAATGCTTTGAAGTTTTCAAAATTGATTTAGACTCGGATTGAACTGAATTTGGTGTCATTGAGTTTCATTTTCTCAAGGTATTCAATTTGATTATAAGCTTGCTGAAATCGGATTTTGCATAATTCCAAATTTTAATTTAGAAATCCCCAAATCAAATTTGGATATAGATTCGTGCCTAATGAAGATGATTTTTTGGCGAAGTAGCAAGTCTAATTTGATGTGATAATAAATTATAAATCAATTAAAAAATTATTTAAATTAAATCAAGATGAATGATAAATAAATTATAAAATATTTATTAATTTAAAAATAAAGTTATATATTTTAATTAATAGGGAGACAGATCATTCATTGCATTATAAATCTGATCGAAAACCGATTAAATAATTATTTCAATACGTTGCGAGTTCATTGATATTGAAGGCCCTGCCTCCCTTACTCATCCCGTAACTGTGGCCAGCGAGAGGCTCTGAGCTGACGAGCTCCATCGACCCGGTTCCTTGTCGCCTTGCTGCTCTCGCTTCCATGGCCACAAGCAGCAGTAGCACCAAAACAAGCTGAAGCGAACAGAGTACAACCACCTTGTCCTCAGATCTCGCACCCTGTTGCCTCCCTCCGATGGGAAGCGCCGACGAAACGAAGCCGTTTATCCTCTCCGACCCACTTCTCCCCTCTGCACCATCCTCCGCCGTCGCACTCGCAGCCGAGGAAGACGAACAGTACCCACCGATTATCTACAACCACGGTCACCGTCCTCTTCGCGATCTCCCTTTCCTCATCCTATTCATCCTCCTCGTTCTCTCCACCTTCGTCCTGGGCATCGTCGCATCCGTCCGCCGAAACCCTAACCGAGCTCACGCTTCTTCTTTCATCTACGACCCAGCCTCGTCCTCTTGTATTCCTTCATCTTCCACTTTTTTCTCGTCCTTCAATTCACTCTCTCTCGTCTCTTCGTCCTCCTCCCATTTCCTCCGAGACCTCATCTGGACTCTCGTCATCACTCTGTTGCTCGCCTTGCCGATCGTTTTCGCCCTTTTATCCCTCCTTCGTCATTTCGCCAAACAAGTAGTGTACTCCTCCATTCCCTTCTTCGTCCTTACCCCGATCTTCCTCAATGTGTACTGGTTCGTCGCTTGTCAAATCGGCGTCACTTGTCGCGATTCCTTTCCCCTCGCCTACCGCATCCTTGTACTCATCTTCGTCTTCTTCCTCATCGCGATCGTTGTTTGGATCATCTTCTCCAATTGGCACCGCATTAAACTTACGGTTCATATTCTCCGGATAGCTTCAGCTGCGCTTGTCAGCAACATGCTGTTGCTCGGTGTGCTTCCGTGTCTAATGTTGGGATTGCTGGTGTACTTTGTGCCGATTGTTGTGTTCTTGGTGCTTGTGACTTTTAATGGGAGTATTGTACCAAGGGAGGGTGATGATGGTTTGTATTCTTGCAAGTGGAAGCAACATCGTTGGGTGCCTGCGTACTTTGCATTGGCCATAATTACAATGTTATGGAGCTTTGCGACTATGTTAGAAGCGAAGGTTTATGTGACTAGTGGAACAGTTGCTCAATGGTACTTCTCCATGGAGGGGGTTAAGCCCCGTAACAGCATAAGGAATTCTTTGAGGTATGTCACTATTAGCATTTTCCTTTTTGTTTACTTTGCTTTGCAGTTCATGCTGAAATTTTTAGTAGATTTACTGTGGACCTTGCTTTTACCATTATACTATTTTCTTAAGAGACTCCTTAAGTGTGTAGGTAATGGAGATTTGTTGGCTTAGTCGAATTGGGCTAGAGTTAGTAGAATTCTGAAGTGGAAATGGTTAGTGAAAGAGTAGGAACAGTGGGACATTTCTGAAGTTGCTTTTTTCAGTAGACATTTGAAGCTGCTTATGGATTTAAGACATTTGTTGCTTTTCATTGAAGATTATGATGTTTATAATTTATAGATAGACCATGTTAAGTGTTATATATATGTGAAGAACATTGTTATTGACCTGTAAATGACTTGCTTGTGGTGTTCTGGCCTAAGTTTCTCCAACTAGCTAGTCAAGCCTTTTGATTACTTGTCGATGGAAGGAAACATTATCAATGGAAAGAAGTATCATACACGTTGCTTGACTATTAATTTGCATCCATTAATGTGGCTATTATCTCATTTGTAGGTTCTTTTAAGACATTACTTTCATCTGAACATAGTATGTGAAGCTGTGGGAAGAAATCTTGCTTGATCTTGATTCTTGATTACTTATTTTAGCCAATCCCACATATAGTTTAGAGTTTAGATGCATAACATTAGGATATACCAAGAGAAATTCAATGCAATTCATGAGCAATTGGATAATATCCCATTTTCTAGGAGAGTAGATGTATTAGACTTGGCTTATGTTAAGAAAGGTAGAGGAAGACAAAAAGTTTTGGTTAGAAAATATTAGAAATGATATTTCTTTATTAGATTTAAGTGAGAATTTGACTCTAACAGAACACAATAGAGAACAAAGATTAATGTAGTCAATCCCATGTAGTGGGATAAAGGCTTCTTGTTGTTGTTGTTGTAAGTAGTTAGCATGGTACACAATCAACCCTGGCCTAATGATTTGGTGTCTTGGCTCACCATAAGGACTTGGATTCGAGGAGGATGAGACTGATTTTACTAGCTCTCTTAACGAGAGTTTGCAATTAATTTCGCTCAAAGTCCAAACATAGAAATGCTAACTAAAGTCATTTCGTTGGACTACATATATGTATAAAAAAACCAAAATCATTTTTTGTAAGTGAAGTAAATATCATAAAATTTGACCTTCAGTTATGAATCTAAAGCAGGAAAGAGACATGGTGGTCTAGAATGTATATATCTGTAGTTTTTGATACTCTAATACATATCATATGCTATAAAATCAATATCACTTCATCCCTTTAATGAAGTTTGTAACTTTAGCTCTTGTTCAATGTTTCTTAAGTTAATGTTTTCCTAGTTTCCTTGATTCTTTAAATTGAAAATTTTCCATTCCAATTTACCAATTAAGTTGTTAATGAACACTTTTTATTTGTTATTATTTTAGTTCACTCATCATTTTTTTTGCTTTCTTCATGTTTACTCTTTGCTATTGCAGAAATGCTTTTGGTCCCTCCTTTGGTACGGTATGTTTTTCAGGATTGGTACTAGGTGTGGTTCGTTTTGTACGGGCTATTGTAGATAGTGCCAGAAGGGAAGATATTGCTGTAGGCTTTATAAAACTACTACTTCGGTGTTGTGCCAATTTTTTGCTCATTGCATTTGACTTTCTCAATAAATTCACCATAAATTTTGCTGCAATAACGGGTGAAAACTACTGCTCTGCTGCAAAGATGACATATGAGCTTTTGAGACGAAATCTTCTCTCTGCTGCTTTTGTGGAGACTGTGTCAACTCGAATTCTCGTTGGATTAATCTTTGTCATCTCTACGTTGTATGCAATTGCCGTAAGTACAATCACGTGGACCTCTGCTTTGAGACTTGATCAGTTAGTTTATGCAATTTTTGTTGGTTAGATTTCATGTTTGAATACATTTAATTAGAGTTCCATAATAGCAAGCTTGAAAACTGCATGTTTCTGTGATACCTAACATCTTATCATATTATAATTCTACAGAGTGAAAAATATTTTGACACTGAATAGTAGTCAAACAGTTGACATAAAAAAAGTCACATTTAGGTATCTAGATTTTTTTAAATGCGCCATCTTTTGATTCAATATAAAATGGAACACTTTTTCTTATGCTGTTTGGGCTAGGATTAAAGATAGTAGACTCTATGTGATGTAGGACTAAGATGTTTTTAATGAATGCGATAAGAATTTGCACGATTCCTTGATAAGAGCAAGTATGATTAAAACTTATTAGCAATTTAAAACGACAAAATAAATTAAGAAAGGGATGCCTACGCTTCAGCTAAACCACTTGCCAAATGCTTGATTTATCAAAATAATGTAGAATATCAATAAAATGCGAAGTAAGTAGCTTTCAAACACAATCCCTACGCTCACAATGAGATTAGAAGCATAGAGGTCAAACTCAAGTCCTACGATTACTAGGCTCGGCAGAAATAGATGAACAAGACCTTCATGAATCAATCATATTACAAGAACATGTTAGACAATGAAAATACGAGAGAAGGAAGATTATTAAACCCTTATCACGATTGAGTTGCAATCCTCCACTGAACGGTGCCAAGTTGTTCTTCTATGGCCTCGACAAGGGTGTCCTGAATGCGCTCTACGTACTCTTCGACGGTGTTGTCGATGTTCGGATTGACGTCAAAGAAGGTGGAGTGGAGGATGCTAACAAATCCTTGTTTGTCGTAGGCGAGACCGTAATCAAGATCTGGATCGGCCATGCATGACCTTTGAAGGTTTAGACGTTGAAGACGATTGTCGATGCTCCGCTTGAAGACTCCTCTTGAGAGGGAGGAGATAATCTTGAGAAATCAAGAGGGGAAAAGGGAAGTAGGTGGCCGGCCAATGATGAGAGCAAGGGTAAGGGATTTGGTTCAGATTTTAGGAGAGGAGGTGGAGGGAATTCTAATTCAAACACTTCCTAATTATCCTCTTGATTGAAGATAATTAAAGGAAGAGAGAATATAAAGAGGGGGGCGGCGGGCATGAAGGGTGGGAGGGGCTTAATTTATTTCCAATGAAGAACCTCTCCAATTGGAAATAAATTGAGGTGGGGCTAGGGATTTTTGGCCAAAGAGGGATGAGAGATTTTTGAAATCTTTCCAAAAGGGGAGATGGGGATTTATGAAATAAAATTCCCAAATCCAACCTATAGGGGCCGGCGGCTAAGGGGAGTTAATTGGGCTTAATGGAGGGGAATTAAAGCTTCTTTATTTGATTGGATTATGCCCAATGAAGAACCTCTCCAATTGGAAATAAACTCAATCATGGTCGTAGATCAACAACTACGTCTCTGATAGACTTTTCATGCTCTGATGTCCCCATCAATATGATTGAAATTAAAGACTGCAGACAAAAGTAAATAACATGATGTTTATTGTAAATGGATGCATATCATCATTCTTATATTTAGAGAATTCTTTGTGCAATAAGCACTTTAGGTCTGCTATACATTAATGTCATGTATAACAGGATTTCATTTATATACGTGCTAAATCTTGGCATAGAGGATTTTGCTAGTTTTCAACCAATTGTGATCCTCTACATGGTATAGAGTTTTCACATTTTGTACATCAGCTCTAGTGGAAATAACCATGCTAAATAGATGCATGTTGACCCAAAACATCTAGACGAGTTCACCTACAATTCCAAGTATCAATTTTCTTATAAAATAATTACATTTGTAATAAATAAATTTTATTCTATAAGCTTAACTATAATCTCAAGTGTAATTTTTTAAGAATAATACTTTTTGAATTTGTCAGACTTTAGCCTGGGTTTATCCATGTTGATGTGGTGGTCTACACAGGCCATTGCGTTTGTTTGTTGATGCAAAGAACGCCATGATTTTGTCAACTAAATTTTTTTTTATTTTGAACCAAAAAATACATAAGATAAAACCTTCAATAAAGGCTGTCAACCAAGGTGACATTGATCGACTATATAGCATTGTCTTAAGTGCTTTTTGATATTCCAAGTCGATCATTCGTGTTACGTAGGCTTGTTAATGGGTTGGTTTAAGGATGGTTTAACTATGGCCTAGATCCAATTCAAATAACTTTTGAACTAGATTAAAATTTGGATTGGATGGCCTAGATCCAATTCAAATAACTTTTGAACTAGATAAAAATTTGGATTGGATTGGGGCTGTTATAGATCCGATCCATGGCCCATGTTGGGGTTAGGTTATTGTTAGAACGGTCCACGCGGGACCGGCCTAGCCACAACGAGGCGGAACTTCCGCCTCCCGTTTCAGCCGCACACCCTTGACCGAATAGGAAGGTTTTTGAATGGATTTTAGGAGGGAAATTGAATGTAGGGACTGTTTAGGGAATTCCTTCTGATTTATATGCATTAAATAGTTGATTTTCTTAGGGTTTGAGTATCTTGAATTGGGCTGAAATTTGATATCTCTTAGATTTAGGTTTTCTTTGGGCTCTTGGCGTTGCCAGAGATTTGGGAGAGATCGATCCTCCTCTCAGTATCAATTGTATCTTGCTATTTTATTCATCGTCTAAGTGGAATACAAGTCTTTTCTTGAGTTTTCTCTCATATTTTCCTGGACAAGTGCTATTTTCCTGCTGTAAACAGCATATTTCTGCTGTTTTCCTGCTATGGACAGCCATTTGGCTGCTGTTTGTTCGCCGATTTGAGTTAGATTTGCTTGCGAACTCAAGTATTACCTTAGGGTTACTTGCGAACTCAAGTACTTCCTATCAGTTATTTGATTGGATTTTTGGTTGACCCGAAAGTGCTTGAACTCTTATAGCAAGGATAAAGGAGATATGCTATTGGTGGCTGGCTGGCTGCCATAGAAAGTTAGGAAGAGATTAATCTTAATAATTTGGATGATCTTATCAAGAATCAAACTAAAGAACAATGAAATGATAACTTACTCATATATAAATGCAAATTATCACAACTACTATTTACATAAAAATAAAAAAAGACCAAGCTAATTATTTAACAAATTTAAACATCATCAACAACAACAAGAAGCTTTTTTCTCACTATGTGTGGTTGGCTTCAAGAAATCTAAACATCAAATGGTTTTTACTATCTTTTCTAACAAGTTGATACAATGAAAATTTCAATAAATAAAGATTCATGAAAAGCTGACAATGAAGGCATGAGGGTTAGCTGGTTTTTTTTTGGCATCCTTAAATCACTAGAATTTAGTAACAAGTATATATATATATATATATATATATATATATATATATATATATATATATATATATATATATATATATATATATATATATATATATATATTATATATATATAGGGTTTAAATGGATCAGGTTGACCTCAACTTTAATTCAACCCACCTTTATATAATTAGTTTTGGTCGAATCTTTGAATGTGTAAGTTAACACATTTACCAAGATAATTGGATCGGTACTCAGATCAGGTCATAACATGACCCATTGACAGGCCTAACGTTATATACTTGAATAGAGATGTTGTCAGAGTTAGATTATTGTGTCTACAAGAGTTGATGAGAACTAAAGGTGAATTTTGAGAATTGTTTCATTTTGGGTTTTCAGTGTTCTATCAATAGAACTATAGAACTTTCAAGACATGTAAAAGAGAAAGAACATTGAGTATTGCAATAAAATTCTCGTTTGCTTCACTTCTTTTGTGCATGTTAGTTTGATGTGTATTCTTCGTGTATTTCACCGGTGTTAACGACTACTTTTGGTACGAGTTTCCTTATACCAGCATGTAACCTTGATATTCCATTTAGTTCTATCATTGTCCTTACTTTAATTTGTTAGTCATTGGTCTGTGTGCACGATTGGACTCTTTTCAAGTAATGTATACTATATTCTTTTTGTTGATGTGGACTTGGGCGTTGGTGAAATTTTATATTTATTTATTATTTTCCTTTTGGAATTTTAGATTTTGGCGACTAGTAAATAATCTTTTAGAATGAAAGAAGCATTTATATTATTTTCTACATTTGAAGTGATTAATTTTCTTACCTACGTTGAGGATTGGCAACCCACAAATTCAAGTTTTTCATTTGTTTTTATCGTGCATCTCATCTTATGCTACATTTTAACCCTAGAACCTTAATTGTCTTACATCAAGTTGGTAGTAGAGTCAAGTTAAAAGGGCTAATTATCAGGGTTAGTTAAATGATCACCATAATGACGATGTTTTAACTATCTTGCAAAATCAATTAAGAAAGTTACTCACAAACTATGATCAACAGAATATTGCAACAAAATAAATTAATGAGTGACATGTCACCGTTGAATTTGACTGAATATGTCCATAAGAATTAGATTACAAGTCAAACCTTAATGAGATGATGTGAAACAAAGCGGGAGTTACTTTAATAAATTAAAGAGAGCATATTTAACAAAATAATCCCAAAATAAAATTACTACTTATAACAAGGATTGATCCTTGGAGTTCTTACTTGCTTAGGCAAAAAAGAGCGAAGTCAATTACCCAACAATTTAAGAAAACGCAAAGATCAATTGTAAAGCTACGACGATGAACAAGAATCCACGATTTAATAATGAAAACTCTCACATTTGGAGCCCGTACGCTCAAGTAGTCTAGGCTTTAGCGGAAGAAGAGTCTGCACATTAGAATCGAGGTCGCTCCGAGGAAGAAGGAACCTAGGATCGTCATTCTTGGAAAGGTGGCCGGAGGGGTGGAGGATGATGGTCGTCCAATGATGATCCAGCGTCCCTTTGATCTTTGCTCTTCGATCACGTCAACTAAGGTGTAATGGATACGGTCGATGTAATCTTCGATGGTGTCGTCGAAATCAAAGCCCACGTCAAAGAACAGTGATTGGAGGATGTCAACTTGATCTCGATCGTCATGCACAAATCCAAATTTCCATTCGGGTTCCGCCATGCATCCTCGCCAAGGGTTGACTGAGTACCCAAGATGGGAGAGGGGTGGTCGGTTGGAGAGGCCACGAGGAAAAGCAATGATTTCCAAATCTGGAATAATGTCAGATTTCTAAAGTTGGAGGAGGAACTTGGTTGGAGAAATCAAGCCAAGTCCAGAGTGGGGCTCGGGTAGGAGAGAAAAGCTTCAGAAGAAAAACAATTTTAGATTTCTGAAATTGTTTTCGGGTGAGGAGAAGTGGAGGGGAGGGAGAAACTAATTTGAAAATCAATTTAATTTCCAAAGGAAGGGGGGCTGGTAGTTAGTGAAGGATTAGGGGAATTAATGGGAGGCAATTAATGTAATTGGAGAGAGGATTAATGGGTAAGGGTGGCCAGCCATAGAGCAAGGAGAGAGAGGCGTTGGAATTTAAAAGGAGGGGCCGCCCACGTTTGAATAATTAATTCTTAATCAGATTTGATTATCTCTTAAGTAACTCTCAAAATTGATGTATTAAGAGGGAATAGAATTTGAATTTTAAAAGGAGCATTAATCCCCTTAAATGTCTCTCCTAAATAGATGAAGACTAATTAGGAAATTGACTTAATTAGGGATTTGAAATTCAAATAGGCTTGGGTCCAAAGGAGGGGAGCCGGCGGCAAGGTGGATGCTGGGGGGGGGGGGGGGGGGGGGGGGGCTGGCCGGCGGTCTGGATAGTCCAGGAGGGACGGTGGCAGTGAGCAAGGGAGGGGAGATTGTGGGGGGAAATTCTCGGGATCCAAAGCATGAAACTCCAATCTCCCACTAGTGGCTTCAATCCAAATCTTCACAACAACGAATTGATCAAGGGGGGGGGGGGCTGGCCGGCGGTCTGGATAGTCCAGGAGGGACGGTGGCAGTGAGCAAGGGAGGGGAGATTGTGGGGGGAAATTCTCGGGATCCAAAGCATGAAACTCCAATCTCCCACTAGTGGCTTCAATCCAAATCTTCACAACAACGAATTGATCAAGAGAACTAAAAGAAAAACGAAAGACAAGAAAACCTAGAACTCACAAAGAGATCTAGTTTCTCCTACGAACTCACTAAGAGATCGGGGAGGGTGAACTCACAAAGAGAACATAAGTGGTAAATTTTCATTCATCAAAACTAACTCTTACATAAGAAAATGGTCATATATATAGGCGTCAAAACGATCAAGAAAACAAAAGACTAAAATGCCCTTTGAGCTACAATAGCGACCAAATACCCATAAGGGCAAAAGCGGAAAACATAAAGTAAAATAAACTACTGCATAAAATGACTAAAAATACAACTCATGATCGTGGCCGTCGATCTCCGGCATTTCTTGATGGTACATGTGTCGAAATCACTGGCGATGTCCTCATCAGAAGAACTATTCAAAATATTGTTAGGAGATGAGAAACTTGCCATGAAAGAAACACTCAAGATGGAGGTCAGAGGATGCACTAATGAAAATTATGACAAGCATAAGAGACAAACTTATGATATTAAGGAGTTTATAATTTGGAAAGCCAAAGTTGATGCATCTACTTTCAATTGGAGAATAGATCCAAAAGCCTTTTCCAACTTGGTAATTTCTTTCATTGAAAATGATGTCTAGTGAGAGATAAGGTTTGCAAACCTAATGCCTATTAACCAAGCAAAAATGTTTTGCATAGGTGTAAAATGACAAAGGGAATCATTAGGGCTTTAATCAATAATCATGTGAGCTGAAATTGAACTGCTGTTGAAAGAGAAATACTTGCCCTTACTTTATCGTTGTTGGCTGGCCGCTCTATGTTCTCGACTCACTAAAACAACTAGGGATATAATAGAGTAAATGAATAATCTTGAAGGATTGTGATTACATTTTTAAATTAGGAAAGATCTGAAAACAACACTTCTGAGGTTTAGGATTTGCTTATGATTACAACATCAAAAAGAAATGACACTACATAACTTAATTTTCTTGAGTTTTTCCAACTAGCATTACATTCAAAACATCGATAAAATGCTTTTTACGCCTAAAGAAATTACTTTGTATGTTGGGAATTCCTCATGCCAAAGTAATCATACCCAATTAACCTGATAGGAATTAGATTCAATTTCCACCAAATCAGCGAATCGCAAGAATAATTTGGGAAGAAGAACACACCACGAAACTTTTTATTGCAAGAAATATGAAAGAAAATAGTTAGATACAATTGGATATTCAATTGGAGAGGAAGATCTAGCTCTCCCAAATTAGTAGCCGCTGGCTAGAACTCTCACAACTTAAGAAACCCTAATTTCAGCAAACACAAGCATGAAGAAGAAAAAAATTGAACCCTAGGAACAATCTATTTAAATCATAAAATTGTCATAATAAAATCCCAAAACACCCCTTTCTTTTTCCCTCCTAGCCGCTCCCTTCTCCTCTTTCAAAATCGTCCCTGGGCCCCACCCCAAAGGGGGGCGGGATTACTACAAGCGGAATTTCTGCCTGCTATATACGATTGCCGGTCCAGGAGGACCGACTGGATGGTCCAAGAGGAATCAGTCTAGCATAACCAAATGTCAGAGTAGTGACACTAGTTCCAATGAAGAGTTAAAAGAAAAATGGTAGTTATTTCAGCAGGATCCAAAATTTATAGAGGCTTGTTTTAGATATACCCAACTACATCATTTTATGAATAAGTGACCTAGTAGATATTTGCACGAAGAAGATACTAAGGATGTGTTGACCTCTAACCGCCAATCCACTACCCACGATCTTATAACCTCCATGCTCATGTAACTCCCTCATACGGTAGTAGAAAAAATCGAACTCCCTTCCTCTCATTCTCTATTTTCCGCATGCAGGAACAACCCGAAGGCCCGCTCCCTCTTGACTTCTCTAGTCGCACGCAGGAGTCATCATAGGAGCTCTCTTTATCTCCCTCTTGACTTCTCTGTATCATGTGCAGGCAAGAACCCCATCCCGCTCGTTTCTCTCTTGTTCGCACAATCCCGTGCGCAGGAACCCCAGCCCGGGCCGCTCTCCTCTCTCTCTCATTCGAATGACCTCGCACGCAGGAACCCCCACCGACACCACTTCCTTGTCTACCTCAGCCGCACGCAAGATTTTCTATCGTTGTCTCATGCACGCAGTAGCCACACTTGACCCTGCTTGTCCCCCTCTGTGATTCGTCCTCACGCACAAGCGACCTAGACACGGCCACAACTATGACTCGGTCGACGCCTCAGCCGTCTGTCCTCACTCATGTGTCCAGCCTCCTACTCCAATGTTCGACTCAACCCACCATTACTCAATTGCTCAACTTGATAGATCCTCGTCCCGTTGCCATCATCATCACTCTTTCTACACTAAAATATTTAAATGTGGTTTTTGGATACATGCATGTGTTAAAATCCAAAGTAATAAGGTTAATAGTAGTGTCATGAAACATCATCTTTATTGTCTTGCAGATCAAATTTTGTTGCTGCAGAATCTAATTGATTTCCTTAAAAAAAAATTCGGGGAAGTTTCATTTTGAAATTTAAAAATGACACTTGCTACCTTTTACCTGAGCAGGTGGAAGGATTGAGCAAACCAAATATCAAATTGTTAATGCCATGAAGTAATGGTTAATAATCTGTAGAACAATTGCAATCACCAACTATAAAGGTTATTGAAATTGGTTGTATCAGTTTAATTTTTTAAATCATTTTTGTTGAAATAAAAAGGAAGTTTCATTGTGAAGTTTAAATGACATGCATAATTGAGTAAAGAAAAATGTCAAAATTAAAAAAAGGTACTCTGAAGAAATAGTTATTAGGGTGGAGAATAACCGGAAATTTCAACGATGCAGTTTAATTAAAGCTAATTTAGTGTAAAAAGATCAATTTTTTCATAAATCAAACGGTTAGGCTATAAAGGAGCTAAACTGGATCAATTTTCTTGGCTTTTTAATCCCTTGCTCATTCTTAATTTCTATATATATATATATATATATATATATATATATATATATATATATATATATATATATATATATTCAAATTAAGTTGAATTATCTTTATTTGGATTATATTATACTTGAATTTGATTGGTTTGATATCTTTAAATATACTTTAGAATGAGATTAAATTTTTTTTCCTTGTTTTTTAACCTTATTTCTATAAAATGGGATTTCTAGTTTGTGTTTGGAATCAATTAATAGTGATGTGATCTCCTCTTTTGATTTCAATTTTCTTACGGTTAGGGCATATGGAATTTGGCTGAAATTTGAAATCTCCTAGATTTAGGTTTTCTTTTGGGCTGTAGCGGCGTCCAGAGATTTGAGAAAGATTGATCTTCTCATTTGTATTTTGTGTGTTTTTCTTCCATTAGTGATTTCTTGCAATAAAATCTACAATTTTTCCTGATTTTCATTGGAGTTTGGAAGAGTTTTCTCTCCGTTTTCCGGAGATTGATAGGAAATACTTAGATCTACAAATGTTTTCTATCATATTCCTTCCCGAAAAGTATTTGGCATCCAAATATCTACAACCCTTAATCCCTGTTCCTGTTGCAGGCTTTTGCAATTTTGAAGGCTATCAATGATCTCGGCACAGAGACATACTACATTGCAGTTCTGGCGTGGCTGCTTCTCATGATTGTGCTGGGGTACTTCATCCATGTGCTCGAGAATGTTATCGACACAATATACATTTGTTATGCCATTGATAGGGACAAAGCCGAAGTTTCTAAACAGGACATTCACGAGGTTTTTGTTCTGCTTCCTCTCAGCAGAAACCACAGGTCATCTCTAGACTCCAGAACTCCTTTCTTAGCGTGATTATGTTTTATTTCTGAGTCGTTTGCATCAGCATATGGGATAAGGAGGTTTAACGAGGTCAGTGTATTCACTTCCTATTTAATGATAATTAAGGCTTCATTTGGGACGGTTTTTTTGCTGCTTCTTAAAATAATTTTTTAGCATAAAATTTTTCAATTTTGTATTAAAAAACTACTTTAAGAAGCAGGAAGAAAGCCGTCCTAAACGAAGCATGTCCCTGAAGATAGACAATGCTTGCTTCCCAGCGATTGTATCATATGGTTTGTTCCTTCTCCATAGTTTGTAGAGAATTTGTAAAATGTAATTTTGATTATTTTTCTTCTATGAGGATGAATTTATATCATGACATGATTATTTAGATTCTTCACCTTTAAATTTGGTATATGCATTAAAGGATTCATGAAATGATTATACGATAAGTTTTGTACTGATTGTCGACTACCTAACGCAAGTACGCAATCCTTCATTTTTCTCATCTAGAATTTGAGATCCAGCAACGACCTTGTTAAATGATCTTTTTTTATTAGATTTAAATGAGAATTTGACTCTTAACATGACATAATAGAGAAAAATGATTTATATACCCGACCCTATATAGTGGATTTAAAATTTGATATTGTTGTTATTAATGTTGGTATATGCATATATATTTACTTGAGATGCCTCTATTGTGATCTAGATCTCAAAATTTGTGATTTCAATGAGATAACATATATATAAATAGAGGTATGTTTACTTGTTTCCAGCATACGGCGAATTATTACATCCGGTCACCGGATGTCCGGATATCCAATTCAGACGCGCCACGGTGTATTTGAGTGATGTGGCGCGTCTGGATTGGTGTCCAGACGAATCCGAACACCGGACGTAATAATTTGCCCTAGCGTACATATGGATATGGACTTTTTTTGCTTATGTTTACCTTTTTAATAAAATGAATATTTAAAGCATTATTTAATCGGGTCTCTGCCTGATTTAGACTTTTAGGTGAAAGATATTTTTTACGTTTTAATAGAAATTTGCATATTTATACCCATCTTTGTTGTTAGTTTTCTGTTGGAACTGCAATAGCCTAAGGGAACCTAAAAAATCAATTAGGGTTTGTCGTGTTCTAATATTCGCAAAACGTTGTGCACGTGTGTGATAATTGGTCTTAAATTATTTAATTTCATAGATCTAAAATCAATATATATAGTTATTCTTTAGAAAAAGAGAGAGATCACATTGTAGAAATTTAGATAGCAATTGAGGTCCTAATTTTTATTATTATTGTTGCGTCCAAGAGTATTTGCGGCGGTAGAGAAATATCATATTTAACGTCTTAGCATTGTACGAAAATCCGGCACGCAATCAGATAAGGAGAGAGGGTCTAGCATTTATGAGACACCAAGATTTTTACGTGGAAAACCCCTGAAAAGGGGGAAAAACCACGGGGCCTAGCCCAGTTTGAACGAATCCACTAGTATTTGCAGTCGATTACAAATGAGGCCCTTCCTTGGGAGAAGGCCTTAGCTTGATGTACATCTTATGGAGTATATTACATGATGTAAATACAAAGAGCTACTATTGACATATTCGCTTCGTTAGAAGGACTGCAGTCGGCGGGCGACGTAGGTCAGGAGGACCGTAGTTAGCTGGCGACGGAGGACTGTAGTCGGCGGACGACGTAAGTCAGGAGGACCGTAGTCGGCGAGCGACGGAGGTCAGAAATAATGTAGTCGGCGGGCGACGTAAGTCAAGAGGACCGTAGTCGGCTGGCGACGGAGGTCGGAAGGACTGTAGTTTGACGACGAAGATCAGTAGGACAGCGTCAGGTAAAAGTCCAGCAATGGAAAGAAATGCATCTTCGCATAGACGTCCAACGAAGTCCGATAATCGGTAGAAGTCCGGCGTCAGATAGAAAGTTGGCGAAGAGTGAAGGTCCGACGTCGGGTAGAAGTCCGACGTCTTTGGTGGCAAAGGAGAACTCCGGCTACACTTGGGCGGAGTTTCGGCCTCAGGAGTGAACTCTGTTGTTAATTAGAAAGGATTTCAGAATCACGTGGAAGTTGTGCAGCATTCCTGCGTTTCCTGAAAATCCGGCAGAGTTCCGGCGTCTTCAGGCGGCAGGAAGAGCTCTGGCGGTGGTCGAGGAGGTGAGGAATCTCCTTTTCCCCTTTCTCCTCTTCTTCTTCTCTCTCATCCCTTCCCCCCCTTTGGTGTAGAATGAGGGCTCTATTTATAGTTTTTCTGGAGTGACATAGCCCGTAAATAGGCGTGAGATCAAGGGCGAATTGGGAGTTGTTTGAATGGACGTCCGATATCGAATCCTTTGATCATGCATCGTTCGTTGGTTATTTGAAGGCCTTAATGATGTCGGAATTCGATGATCTTGGGCTCGTTGGATTCGTCTTGTCGAGCCGTTCGATTCGAGTATAAGCTCGTCAAAATCGGAGACCGTTTGGTAACTCAAATTGCGGTTTGAACCTTACAACAGCGCTTTGAACCCATGATTCGGACTCATTTGGGCTCGGATTAGGTTGATCTTGGTGTCGTTGGGTTCGTATTTCTGAGACGCTCCGTTTGACTGTAAGCTCGCTGAAATCGGAGTTCATATGCTCTCGAAATTAATTTCGGAAGTTTCCAATTTGATTTTGCATCGAGATTCGTGTCCGATTAAGATAATTTTGAGATGACGTATCAGTTGCCCCCCTATTTTCTGACGTTGATGCTGTAGGAGTCCGAAAATATGCATTACAAATTTTAAAGAATTTTCCCGAGCGAGCCAGAATTATTCTTGCGTGTAGTGGCCTCGAATGGCGTTGAAAGTATTAAAATTGAGTCCGGGACGTCGAAAAACGGTCCCGGGGACCCCAAAAACGTCGAATTTGGATTTTTTGGGATGAAATTCAGCTCCGAAACGGACTGGGCAGTCGGACCGGCCGGACCGGCCGGCCACCGCCACCGCCGGAACGCGGAACCGCGCGCTGCGTGCGCGTGCTGTGGCCGGAACCCGCACCCGCGTCAGGGGTGCGCCCGCACCCGCGCCAGGGGCGCGCCCGCGCGTGGTTTGCGCCTGCGCGTGGCTTGCCGCAGGCGGGTGCCTTGCTGTCGCGAGCGGATGCCGCGGCTGCTGCCAGCAAGCGGCTGGCCGGATTTCTCGCTCGATCCCCGTGAGATTTCCGCGGATCGTCGCCCATCTGTTTTGGGCGGCGGTTCGCCGCCCACGACCTAAGTGGGCCCCACAGGCGTAAAAATAGCCGTTTTTGCTATTTTTGGGTCCAAAAAATTTTCCAAAAATCCCAAAAAATTCTGAAAAATTCGGAAAAAATTTAGAAAAATAGGGAAACTTGAAAATGACAATGACTTCCATCCTTTCTCTCCAAAACCTATAAATAGGCCTGGGAGGCCTTTAGGAAACTTGCAACTCCTCTTTCTTGTTCCCTCCGGTTCTCTGACGGCTAAGGCTTCCGCTATTTGCGAGTTGGAATTTTTTCCTACTCAAATAGCTCCCCTCCTCGCGTGCAGAAACCTACGGGATTTCTTCCTCCCCCTCCGGTTTACTGACGGCGAGGCTTCCGTTATTTGCGAGTTGGAGTTTTTTCCTATTCAAATAACACCCCTCCTCGCGTGCAGAAACCTACGGGATTTCTTCCTCCCCATCCGGTTTACTGACGGTTGAGGCTTCCGTTATTTGCGAGTTGGAATTTTTTCCTACTCGAATAGCGCCCCTCCTCGCGTGCAGAAGCCTATGGGATTTCTTCCTCCCCCTCCGGCTTACTGGCGGTTGAGGCTTCCGCTATTTGCGAGTTGGAATTTTTTCCTGCTCGACTTAGCGCCCCTCCTCGCGCGCAGAAGCCTACAGGATTTCTTCCTCTCCCTCCGGCTTATTGGCGGTTGAGGCTTCCGCTATTTGCGAGCGAGAAACTTCCCCTGCTCGAATTAGCGCCCCTCCTCGCGTGCAGAAGCTTACGGGATCTCTTTTCCATTTGAGCGGAGGTTTGCTGGCGATGGACGATCGAGTTGAAGCCCGTTAGTAGTCAACGATCGAGTGTGGAGCCAAAGGGGAGAGTTCGAGAATGCGTTGCGAGAAGCTGATGACGCGTAGTAGTCTGCTGACGAGCAGAAGTCCGAAGACAAGAGAAGTACGACGTCGGGTAGAAGTTCATTGTCAGGTAGAAGACCGACGAAAATTCGTCGACGAGCAGGAGTCTGACGACGAGTAGAAGTCCGCTGACGAGCAGAAGTCCGACGACGAGTAGGAGGCCGCTGACGAGCAGAAGTTCGATGTCGGGTAGAAGTTCAACGTCGGGTAGAAGACCAACGAAGATTCGTCGACGAGCAGAAGTTCGCTGAAGAGCAGAAGTCCGACGACGAGCAGAAGTCCGATGTCGGGTAGAAGTTCAACGTCGGGTAGAAGACCGACGAAGATTCGTCGACGAGCAGAAGTCTGACGACGAGTAGAAGTCCGCTGACGAGCAAAAGTCCGACATCGGGTAGGAGTCCGCTGACGAGCAGAAGTCCGACGACGGGTAGGAGTCCGCTGACGAGCAGAAGTCCGACGACGAGTAGGAGTCCGCTGACAAGCAGAAGTCCGATGTCGGGTAGAAGTTCAACGTCGGGTAGAAGACCGATGAAGATTCGTCGACGAGCAGAAGTCTGACGACGAGTAGAAGTCCGCTGACGAGCAGAAGTCCGACGTTGGGTAGGAGTCCGCTGACGAGCAGAAGTCTGATGTCGGGTAGAAGTTCAACGTCGGGTAGAAGACCGACGAAGATTCGTCGACGAGCAGAAGTCTGACGACGAGTAGAAGTCCGCTGACGAGCAGAAGTCTGACATCGGGTAGGAGTCCGCTGACGAGCAGAAGTCCGACGACGGGTAGGAGTCCGCTGACGAGCAAAAGTCCGACGTCGGGTAGGAGTCCGTTGAAGAGCAGAAGTCCGATGTCGGGTAGAAGTTCAACGTCGGGTAGAAGACCGACGAAGATTCGTCGACGAGCAGAAGTCTAACGACGAGTAGAAGTCCGCTGACGAGCAGAAGTCCGACGTCGGGTAGAAGTTCAACGTCGGGTAGAAGACCGACGAGAATTCATCGACGAGCAGGAGTCTGACGACGAGTAGGAGTCCGCTGACGAGCAGAAGTTCAACGTCGGGTAGAAGACCGACGAAAGTTCGTCGACGAGCAGAAGTCCAACGAAAGTCCTGCAAGGCAAAAATTCAGCAACACGAGGAAATTCAACATCGGGTAAAAATTTAACTTTGTGAAGAAGTTAAATGGAAGTCCCTTGACGTCATTCTGTCGACGTTAACCAAGGATGTAAGACCTATCCAAGGTTATATGTTAGAGCATTTGCTCAATGTTGTTAACATATATTGGATCCACCAAATATGTGAGACCTATCCGAGGTTGTATGTCTGAGCCTTTGCTCGACGATGTTAACCTGTGTGGAATAAATCGGGAGAATCCACCAAGGATGTAAGACCTTTCCGAGGTTGTATGTCGGAGCCTTTGCTCGACGACATTAACCTGTGTGGAAGAGGTCGGGAGAATCCACCAAGGGTGTGAGACCTATCCGAGGTTGTATGTCGGAACATTTGTTCGACGACGTTAACCTGTGTGGAAGAGGTCGGGAGAATCCACCAATGATGTGAGACCTATTCGAGGTTGTATGTCGGAACATTTGTTCGACGACGTTAACCTGTGTGGAAGAGGTCAGGAGAATCCACCAAGGATGTGAGACCTATCCGAGGTTGTATGTCGGAACATTTGTTCGACGACGTTAACCTGTGTGGAAGAGGTCGGGAGAATCCACCAAGGATGTGAGACCTTTCCGAGGTTGTATGTCGGAGCCTTTGCTCGACGACGTTAACTTGTGTGGAATAGGTCGAATCGAATCCCCCTGGGATTGATTTTTCTTTGATTGGGAGGGAGCGAACGCCGTGTATATCCCGAATCAAAAGTGAAGAAGGTCTATCTTTAGACCGTTACTGCATTTTTAAGGTCAAGATTAAGACCTTGCCCAAGAAGTAAAAGTCCAACAAGGGACTGTATAAAGCTTGCAATTGATTTGAAGTATCCTTGCATTTGCTCGGATATTCCTGAAATATCATCTTGATATAGAAAACATCGGAGGATCTTTTTGACCAGAATTGGGGTCAAAGTTGCCCCCCAGTCCGCATCTGATGCAACAATGACTGATGTCAGAAAGTTGATAAGAACGATCTTTTGAGATTGGAGCAAAAGTTGCCCCCCAGTCGGGAACCACGTTCCCACAGACGGTGCCAAACTGTTGCGTCCAAGAGTATTCGCGGCGGTAGAGAAATATCATATTTAACGTCTTAACATTGTACGAAAATCCGGCACGCAATCAGATAAGGAGAGAGGGTCTAGCATTTATGAGACACAAAGATTTTTACGTGGAAAACCCCTGAAAAGGGGGAAAAACCACGGGGCCTAGCCCAGTTTGAACGAATCCACTAGTATTTGCAGTCGATTACAAATGAGGCCCTTCCTTGGGAGAAGGCCTTAGCTTGATGTACATCTTATGGAGTATATTACATGATGTAAATACAAAGAGCTACTATTGACATATTCGTTTCGTTAGAAGGACTGCAGTCGGCGGACGACGTAGGTCAGGAGGACCGTAGTTAGCTGGTGACGGAGGACTGTAGTCGGCGGGCGACGTAAGTCAGGAGGACCGTAGTCGGCGAGCGACGGAGGTCAGAAAGAATGTAGTCGGCGGGCGACGTAAGTCAAGAGGACCGTAGTCGGCTGGCGACGGAGGTCGGAAGGACTGTAGTTTGACGACGGAGATCAGTAGGACAGCGTCAGGTAAAAGTCCAGCAATGGAAAGAAATGCATCTTCGCATAGACGTCCAACGAAGTCCGATAATCTGTAGAAGTCCGTCGTTAGATAGAAAGTTGGCGAAGAGTGAAGGTCCGACGTCGGGTAGAAGTCCGACATCTTTGGTGGCAAAGGAGAACTCCGGCTTCACTTGGGCGGAGTTTCGGCCTCAGGAGGGAACTCTGTTGTTAATTGGAAAGGATTTCAGCATCACGTGGAAGTTGTGCAGAATTCCTGCGTTTCTTGAAAATCCGGCAGAGTTCCGGCGTCTTCAGGTGGCAGGAAGAGCTCCGGCGGTGGTCGAGGAGGTGAGGAATCTCCTTTTCCCCTTTCTCCTCTTCTTCTTCTCTCTCCTCCCTTCCCCCCCTTTGGTGTAGAATGAGGGCTCTATTTATAGTTTTTCTAGAGTGGCATAGCCCATAAATAGGCGTGATATCAAGGGCGAATTGGGAGTGGTTTGAATGGACGGCCGATATCGAATCCTTTGATCATGCATCGTTCGTTGGTTATTTGAAGGCCTTAATGATGTCGGAATTCGATGATCTTGGGCTCGTTGGATTCGTCTTGTCGAGCCGTTCGATTCGAGTATAAGCTCGTCAAAATCGGAGACCGTTTGGTAACTCAAATTGCGGTTTGAACCTTACAACAGCGCTTTGAACCCATGATTCGGACTCATTTGGGCTCGGATTGGGTTGATCTTGGTGTCGTTGGGTTCGTATTTCTGAGACGCTCAGTTTGACTGTAAGCTCGCTGAAATCGGAGTTCATATGCTCCTGAAATTAATTTCGGAAGTTTCCAATTTGATTTTGCATCGAGATTCGTGTCCGATTAAGATAATTTTGAGATGACGTATCAATTATGATCCTTTTGAGCTTGCTGTAATTATCTAAATCTTAACATTAAGTCTACTAAAACATCTATGAAATCATAATTAATTTTAAAATACATATAAATGCAAATAACAATAACTATTTTGCACATACAAGATAAACAAGATCATCTTAATTCTTCAAGAAGATTCTATATTTAATGGCTTGCAACTTTTTTCACAAGCAAGAAGATTTAGGCTTTGTTTGGGACGGTTTTCTCACTGCTTATTAAATCAATTTTTTAGTACTAAAAAATAGCTTTAAGAAACATAAAGAAAGCCGTCATAAAAGAAGCCTTAGACTTTGGCTTCATTTAGGACGGGTTTTTTGTTGCTTCTTAAAACAGTTTCTTAGTACAAAAATTAAAAATTTTATACTAAAAAGCTGCTTTAAGAAGCAACAAGAAAGTCGTCCCAAACGAAGTCTTCATTTGAGATAATTTTCTTACTGTTTTTTAAATTTGTACAAAAAATTTTTTAAATTAAAATTTAATATTGTCCTAAATAAAATCTTAATCCAAGAAAACTTTCAGTAGAAAGATTCATGGATAAGTGTAAAACATGAGCATAAAATTAAGCAATAAAATCAGATGCGCTAGCGTTAGCTATTGAACATATCCTTTATAAGAAAATGTATTGGAACGGGTCTTAAACAAGTCAGATTTACTGTGACACTAATCCAACCTATCTTGCCATAATGGGTCAAACCTTTAATCAGATCAGATTTTGAAACCTATAACTGAATTCATTTGACACATTAACCAACTCGTTACTCAGATCAATTTGTGTCATGACCCGACCCGACCCATTGTTAAGCTCACGCCCTTGCAATGACAAGAGCACAGTGGCCAATTCTTCTGCATGATAGTTTTATATTTCTTTTCCAAGATGGTTCTGTAAAGGATCACATTGCAGCTTTGTAGCAGATTTATATATGCTGGCATACCAAAGCTTCAGCCAAATCCATGGATGATGGCTCATCATCATCCACAAGTTGTAGGACATGCCAGCCATGCCGAAGAAGAGTCGCGTCTGCTCGACCTCTTTCTATTTACAGATGTCTTTGGCCTGGCTTAATTATGCGTGTATAGCTTGACATATATTTTTTCGAGGGATATTTACATCAATTAAGATAACTTCATACACATATCAGATACGTAAGACTCGAATTTAAGACCTTTGGGTTGATCGTCAAAGATCCCAACAAACAGGCCAATGTGAGCTGCATCTTGACAGGTACCAACCAGCAAACCAAGGTAAGCCAACATACTAAGGCTTCATTTGGGACGGCTTTCTTACTGCTTCTTAAAGCAGCTTTTTAGCACAAAAATTTTTATTTTTTGTACTTGTAACTGCTTTAAGAAGTAGTAATAAAGCCATCCAAATGAAATTTAAGATGATCTGCATCTTGACAAGTATCAACCAACAGATCAAGATGAGCTGCATCTTCATGAGTACCTGTCTTATATCCTATATCTCTATCTAACTTTGCAGAAGACATACTATTGCATGATTTTGATGGCTATCACTCATTGTTTTTGGCCTTTTTTGCTCATCCTTATAAGGATGATCAGATGATGGAGACTGTAGGGACCAGCTTCCTCTGCTTTAGAGGTGGAGGCTTTATCCAAAGCCTAATTTTATGTTCATTTGTCTCTCATATAAACTTAAATCAACATAGTTTTATTTTTTTATGAGAGATTAAAAAGTGTTGGGCCAAACATCAAATTTTTAATGAAATATAATACAGAAATATTGTTAAAATTTATTAAATGTAGGGGTTGAAGAGTTTTTTTTTTTAATATTAGAAAATACTTATGTAATAAAAGAGTAATTATAGATCATAGCTATCTGATTGTTTCAGTCATTGAGAAATTTGTAATTTGCGAGCTTATAAGGCTTCGTTTTGGACGACTTTTTTACTGCTTCTTTAAGTAGTTTTATAGTATAAAAAAATTTATTTGTTGTACGAGAAAGCTGTTTTAAAAAGTAATAATAAAGTTATCCCAAATGAAACTTAAATTTCTCTCTCAATATTAAAAAAATGTTTAGATCACCGGTCGCTAAAAACATTTAAGGTAGTAGATGTCACATTTTTATGTACTATAAATATTTTTCTTATATTAGTGGTCATATCATCAATCTTTATGTTGCAGCTAATAATTTGGAGTGACTAATCATATTAAACATTGTAGTTTTAGTTTGTTTGAGATCATTCACTCCTTCCTATACCAATTCCATTCATAGATGGGCTTATTTTTCTCATTTATTGCATATCTTGACACAATAAATAAATAAACTATTTGAAATATATACCAGATGAATTTTTTTTATTATGAAGCTTATGATCACAATAAATAAATAAATAAATAAATACATATATAATGCTTTCGGTTGGCCCAATAAAATCAACGGTGTTCTTATTTGAGTTTAAGACTTCGTTTGGGACAATTTTATTGTTTTACTACAAAAAAATTTTGTACTAAAATGTTGTTTTAAGAAGCAGTAATAAAGTCATCACAAACGAAGCCTAAATGAACCTGGATTAAATAGTTTGATCATAGTTAAACATATTACAACACTATTTGAATGATCAAATGATCTCTGAATATTATATGCTTACTGCTTACAGTCAAAACAAAAATCTATTCAAGAAAAATCTAACGAGATTAAGATCACTTAAATTTGATGTTATGTGAAGGCACTTAAATGGCTAAGGAATGACCTATGATTTAGTAAATAAAAAAGGATTGTTCGAAAAAGTACGAGTATTTCAACAAGAATTATTAAAATGTCACTTTTGAAAGTTATAAATAGACTCATATTCTTCACATGAAAGGGGTCTTAAATTGAAAAGAATTTAGATATTTGAAGAATTTTAGAGTCCTATATGAGGAATGATGTTGACAATCACTGACCATCATTGCTCAAACGACGTTGTCTGATTGCCATAGTTTGTTTTCCTTTGTCAAAATGTTGTCACTCGACCACCATCATCATCCCACTATAGTATAAACACTATTGATCGATATCATCACCCAACTATTGTCTTTTGAAGAATTCCAATGCATTATCAATGATTAATGCTCACAACCATAGTTGGTTGACCATAATTGTGCAATCGTTATTGCCCAACTACCATTGGTTATTTGCATATGTCGGAATGTCGTCACTCGACCACCATCACTAGATCATTATCACTCGACCACCATAAATTCCGTCAAAGGCTAAATATAGGCGAGAGACTGATAGCGAACAAGTACCGCAAATGAAAGATGAAATTGACTTTGAAAAGAGAGTTAAAGAGTGCTTGAAATTGTCGGGAGGGAAGCGGATGGGGGTCGGCGGTGCGTCTCGGCCCGAAGCGGAATGGCTGTGGCTTGTTCGCTGCTCGGCTCGAGGGAGTCTGTCACCCAACTATCATTTTTTATTGTCATTATTCAACTATTATTACTCGACTACTTTCACCTAATTGGTATTGTTCTTGACCATTTTCATCATCATTTACTATTTTCTTTAACATTCTCTAGCATAGTCATAGGAAATCAAATCAGTGTTATATACTTTCGTAAGGACTCATTTGATTGCATTAATCTAAGAAAAGCATTTTATAAAATAATATATTTATAATTATATTAACACTTTCAAACTTTTTTATAATTATTATTTTCACCTTTAAAATGAATAAACTCTAAATCAATTTCAAAATTGATTAAAAAATACAGAGACCGAAATTAAAAAAAAAATCCATACAAATTAAAACTTTAAATAAATAAATAATATAGTCAAATATTTTTTTTTCATTTAAAAATAAATAAAATTATTTTTTAAATCAAAACAAAAATTAACAGTGCCTATAGCCCATAAATATTCCTCCTAATTAATTACAACGCATCACCTAAAATATTACATTAAACTCCCCTCCAAAATTCAAATTTCTCTTCCTAACCCTCCCTATATTAAAAAGCACTATATATATATATAATAAGCTCGCTATCTCTCTAATAAATCTTTGTAATTTGGCCCAAGAACGAGGGCATAATTGGAACCCCATCTTCTTATATCTTTCCCTTTCCAAGCTACCTTCTCCTTTCCCTAAAAGAGAGAGAAAGAAATACACAGAGAAGAGAGCAGAGAGACAGAGAGAGAGAGATCATGGCGATGGCTTTCAAGATGGTAAACTTCCACAGAATCAACATACAAAGATCTTAGTATTACTTTGTGCTGAATTGTATATATAAACTCTTTCAATCAATTTGATGCAGGCAACTGAGGGGATGAATGTGAGGGAGGAATGTCGCAAATCCTTCTTGGAGATGAAGTGGAAGAGAGTCCACCGTTACATTGTCTTTAAGATTGATGAAAGCACTAAGGCGATCATGGTCGACAAGCTCGGCGGAGCCGCCGAGTGCTATGCCGATCTCGCCGCCTCCCTCCCCGCCGACGATTGTCGCTACGCCGTCTTCGATTTCGACTTCGTCACCGTCGACAATTGTCAGAAGAGCAGAATGTTCTTCATCACTTGGTACCTCACCTTTCTCTATGCTACTGATATTTAGGCCTCACTCGATTAATTTACTATTTTCTGCCATCATCGTCAAGTGCATTGATAAACCCTAATGACTCAGTTCTGACACAGCAGCTGTAATATTTAATTGACATAAGACATGAATCTGCTTTTAAACCTGACTTTTATGAGAAATTCTGATCGAATTTGTGATTTTATTATTCGCAAAGATTTAGAATCCTGACAAAAACTGAGTATTCTGTAGGGATGAATTTGAAGAAGCAATCAATTAATCTACTGGTGTACTATAGAACTAGTTCTTGAATCAATTGTAAACAGCTAGATCTTGTCTCCATTTTGGCTTTAATAATTCTTCATTGTGCCATAAGACCCCACACATACTATTCACAATTTCCAAAGAAGATTAAAGTTTATGGCTTTTAGGTTACGATCAAAAGCATGTATTTATACATTTATATGTGTTAGATTAGCAGAAAAAAAAAATGATAAGTTCATGAGTTATATTTGACTCAATTTGAAATCATATTAAGCAAGCTTATGATCATCAAATTTGGCTCAGCTTGAGGTTATGGGTATGTTTGGAACAACTGTAGTATTTTATAAAATTGATTGTGAAGTTGCTATGGAGAAACAAACTTAGACTTCGATTGAGACGGCTTTTTTATCGCTTCTTAAAATAGTTTTCTAGTACAAAAATCAAAATTTTGGTACTAGAAAGCTGCTTTAAAAAGCAGTGAGAAAGCCGTCCCAAACGAAGCCTTAGCTACTATAATTACAAAAAGCAGCTTTCTATTATAGAAGATTTTCAAAAGCAGTAAGGAAACAATAGAGAAACGAAATTATGATTGCTGTCTGAAAAGCAAAACAATTAGACAGTTGTTCCAAGCAGATCCTAAGTTGAATGACTTCGAGTTGACTTTGAGCTTGAGTTAGATCGACTCAAGATCATATTGTTAGCAATACCGAATGTTAATTTACCTAACAACAAGAATAGAAAATGTGTTGAAGGCACATAAATAAAATTAATTTCAGCAAATTAAGGGGAAAAAAAGGGCAGATAGAATATATTTAACAACTCTTGTACAATATAATTGGAATAAGCCTAATGATGACATTAACAATGACAAATATGTGTTGCTATTATTTTCCTAGAATAAATTTAATGATTGAAGATAAATATACATTACTCAACAGATATAAATGAATAATAATTATTAATTTATAGACTTAATGATAATGACAATGAGAACAAACAGATTATGAATCTATATAATGCTCAAAATAAATATTAATTGTGCTTCTTCATTTTTTTTTTTTTAATTATTTTCCTTTTTTAGGTCTCCTGCTGCATCCAGGATTAGAGCAAAGATGCTCTATGCAACATCAAAACAAGGACTGAGGAGGCTTCTTGATGGAGTCCACTATGAAGTTCAAGCCACTGATCCTACTGAGATGGGATTTGATGTCATCAAACAGAGAGCTTACTGATTTCTTGCCTAAAATAATCAAAAGTAATAAACCTATTTAAGGCTAAAATGAAGGATTATCTTCTCCTAATTACCAGCTAAGTACATCTTCTGATGTTCAGATTACTGTTTTTACTTATTAACTGTACTTTGTATCTTAAGCAGAAAGAAGAAAGTGGAGAGGAGCTGATAGGCTTTCAGCCGCTTCTCTTTCTTTTCTCATTAAGGTCATTAATCTTATTTAATTATGCTTAATTGCTTCTCTTTCTCACATGTGAAACTAGCAACTATATTTCAAAAGAAATTGTTCTGAAAATTAAAAGTTTAATGATTAAAATCTTTGAATTATAACATTCGAGAGTATTATCTTTTAAACGAGTCAGTTCACAAACTAACGAATCAAATTTATGTAACGAATAGTTTACCGAGTCGACTTAACTCAGTTACATTAATGAACCATATTCTTTACTTGTTCTTTTCCATGGGCTAAATTCAATAGAAAATATTTTTATTTTTCATATTTTGTCCTTTCTATTAGAAGGTTGTGTAGAAGGAAAAAACAGAAAATAATTGTTTAAAATAATTAGAGAAATGATAATTGTTTAGAGAATATAAAATGCACATTTGGCATTTGTATAGTCCTTAAACAAAAAATTGATGGTAAGTTTCCAATACATTCAAACTTTTGAAGTTGATGGAGGTTTTGATGAATAATCAATTCTTCCTTTCAACACAAATGTTTATGTGATTATTTGCTCATCAATTGACTCAACATATTAAAGCATATACAACATGCAATAAAAATAAAAAAACTAATAGATAATTATGTATAATTAATTTTTTTTTAATTTTTGTATATTTGGGGGAATATTAAGGTTTCGCTTGGGATAGCTTTAGACAGTGGCTGAGTTAGAAAATTTATTTAGGGGGCTTAAATTATTTTATTAAAATTTTCCCTCAACTTTTTTCATCTGAGCTAGAGACTGACATAAGCAATTTTAAAAATTTGTGTTCAATTATTATCTAAAAATATATAATATTAAATAGAAGATATCAAACAACTTATAATTTTATAATGTCTACTATTTATATTCTGAAAGAGTTGAATGATTACTTCATTATCAATATAATAAAAAAAAATTACCTCTCATCACGGTTGTCTGCGCAAGCGCACATGTGAGGGCTGAGGCAAGGGAGGAGAAGGCTGTGGAACTAACCGGCACACCGCACGCCTAATGCCGCCAGCTGACGTCTGGGTCTTGTGAGGAATGTGAGGCAAGGAAGAACCGAAGAAGTTTGTGGCTTGCGGCGCTATAGGCAAAGTCGTGAACACCGGTAAAACCTAGGGCTTAAATGGAAAAAAAGTGTTTTATTATATATATTGGATTAGAGATTTGTGATTCGAGATTCAATATTGGATTAGAGTCTTTTTTTTTTTTGTTAGGATTGACAAACTTCTCACCTTGAAGAAGAGGCATTGGGGTACCTCTACTACCTCAAGAATGAATTATAAAGCAAGTTTTGAAAGATAGAGTTTGTGAAATTTTTGAAGAGATCTTGAGGAGTGGATGCAGTTTGATTGTGGTGTCAAGCCATTAGATCTTGGTTTGTTTTTTAATAATTTTGATTTTATGTAATTTTAATTATAGAATTTAATTTCTTGCAATTTATATATTTTAATTTGTAATTTATATTCCTTAGAAGCGCGCACATCATTTATAAGAAAATTTCAAGATTAATTAAAAAGCTTGAAAAAATTGAATTCACACCCACCCCTAGTGGGTCACAATCTTCAAGTTGTATTATTGCGAGGTTTCTTAATGATCAGGGTTAAACATCTTAAGAGAAGATCCTTACACCACACTTAGGTTTCATTTGGGACAACTTTCTTACTGCTTCTTAAAGCAACTTTTTAGCATAAGAATTTTAATTTTTGTACTTAAAAGCTGATTTAAGAAGCAGTAGCAAAGCTGTCCCAAATGAAGCCTTAATATGATGTCCAATGAAAGCTCCATCGCCCCATTTTCTTACAACATGCCTATCGACTTTCAAAAAATCTAATTGTCAAACTTTATATAATCCTTAGACTAACACATATGACACTTGGTGGAAAGAATACTCCAATCAAGAGAAAGTAAAGAACATTCTTAAAAGCCTTCCTAAGGAATGAGATGTAAAGATTAGTTTACTAATTATTTATGAATTAAATATTAAATTAAAATTAAAATTAATCAACAAAAAAGAAGGAAATCAAGAAAGTAATAGATTTTATACCAGAGAAAGAATTCCACTGACAAAGGTAAGAATATTTTAAATGATAAAAATGGTAATGCCAATCTTGCTTTTTGTTAATAAGAAAGACAAGATATAATTGATAGGAGAAAGAAAGAAGTGAAAACTTGTGCTTGAGAGCAAAAGATGGCATGGAAGTTAAAAACATTGGAAAGACACATTGCGTGCGCATAGAACGAGAAAGATGATAGTTTGATTCGAAGAAAATACATAATTCATTATACAAAATTGAATAAAAAAGACGGGTTTCATAAAGCTCGAATTCGCTTTGCGAACCTGAGAATGAATTTATAACAAATATTGTAAAAATATATATGAAAGTTTAGTGACATATGAAGAAAGATTAGATTATGATTTAGTGACATATGAAGGATTTCATTCAGTATAAATCATTTGCATTTAGGATGCAATTAATTATGAGGGCTTACACTCATGAGAAATAAGATACCATAAAATCAAAAATAAACCGTATAAATGGTGCCATTCAGTGGGTAGGAGGAAACTAGTTTTAGTTACGCATTATTATCTTTTGAGTATGTCGGTAGAATCGCTCTTTATCTTTCAAGATAGCATGATTCCCTAGTATGGGGTTCTCACCCACAAGACAAAGGTAAATGGGCTCAATCTATCTTTCATTTATTCTCATGTTGGAGTAGAAATATTCAAGGTTGTTTATGCCCCATAGATGATATGATCCACGTTTTTTCAACCTCTCTATCTCAATATTATCTTTCAAAACCTAAAGTTCCCAAAATTATGTTTGATGATTCGTGTGCCAAAAGTTATCTATTGATCATTAAACTTATGATTTTCCGAGCTTCAAAATAATACTATTCATTAATTGACAGAAGGTTTCATTGATAGAAGTCATCCGAAAAAGGGTACTATTTTTATCTCCTTTTGTCTCCTCTTTTATAAGACGAATGACCACCTTGACTACCACATCAAACGCTCAACTCTTAATACTATCAACCAATCTTTATCTCACACAATCAACAACCATTCAATGATGGATATAGCCCATCATGCCGTCATCCAATGTATGCGATCAACTACAACATTACAAACTCCTTTCAATGTTGTTGCCATCGCAAGATTGGAGTGTTTTAGTAGTATTTAAAAAGATTAGGAAAGCATATACTAATTAGATATGGAATGATAGTAAAATAAAAAATATATAAAAATTGAAAGCCTTAATTAAAGTAATTTATGAATTATAACAATTTTGTTAGAGCTAAAAAATACAAATTACATTTAAATTAAATAATTAATATCCAATACAAAACTTAAAAAATAGATAAAAGAAATTTAAAAATGTGTGAAAAGACCTCCCAACAAAAATTCAGATGTGGCCTGCACTGATATGAAAAAGTAAAGCTTAACAAGTTGGTAAAGTGGCTTGGAGAAAGATTCTCTCCAGTTTGCCAGTTGTCATAGAGATCCAAATGACCAAAAAGCCCTTCCAATAATGTGAAATTTAATAAAATAGTAAAGAGTTTTTTTTTTCTTTTGATTAAAGCTTAGACTTCTCTCTATTAAACATCGTAAATAGTTTTATTTAACAAAGTAATTAATTGAATGAATCAGTCTGAAGATTCAAATTTAATTCAAAAGAAAATCTGATGACATCATAATTTATGCTCAAATGATATGTTCATAATGAAATTCAGACAATGATACCATTTAATTCTATCAAGATTTGTGAACACATCATTGGCACCGATCTTAAAGAGTGATATTATAAATTCAACCTTGTTATAGATAGTGTGACTTTCAAATTAAATTAGGGAGATTTACGTATATACCATCCTATACTATTCTATTTACATATTTAATACCTAAAACTTTAATATTACATACATATCACCCATAATTCATTTTCATATCAAATATGAGTGGTAGAAAATAAAATATATGAGTGGTAGAATAGAAATATGAGTGGTATACTTGATATTAAAATAATATAAGATGGTAGATATGTAATATTAAAATTTTGGGTGTTATATATATAAAAAGGATTTCTCATTAAATTATTATGCATAATTCAAATATCCATCAACAGCTTTCATCTTGAGATCATCAAATTGAAAGAATCTTAAATTTCATTAGAGATAGTTTTTTTATTACTTTTTAAAACAGTTTTTTAGTACACAAATTTTTAGTTCAAAAATTTTTATACCCAAAAAATTACTTTAAAAAGTCATAAGAAAGTCATCCGTAACCAAGCCTTATGGGCTTACTTTGGGACATTTTTTTACTGCTTCGTAAAACAACTTTTTAATACAAAAATTTAAAATTTTGTACTAAAAATTTATTTTAAAAATTAATAAAAAAATACCCCAAATAAAACCTCAATGAATGAGTACTTAATCTAACATGAATCTCAAAGATGTCATGGCTTATCCCTAGATGCAATCAACGATTGGAAAAAGGTTCATTCTTAGAGTTTCTCTACATCATAACTTGATTACTCATGAGTATGCTTAGATTCACTCAATAAATGACTTATGAATCAAACTTGATACAACCCATACTCGACTTATTAGCTCCCAAGTCAAACTTATTTAATAAATATTAATATTAAATACACTTTAAATTTTTAATTTAAAAAAAATGTATATGAAGTCATTTATTATTACTTTCAAATTAATTTATAATTCTTTATTATTTTATTACAATAAATGCTCAACCACAATCATTCTGCTCGTTTAAGGCTTCATTTGTGACGACTTTTTTACTGAGTTTTTATACTAGAAAATTGCTTTAAGAAGTAAGAAAATCATTCCAAACGAAGCCCTTCAAACGAAACCTAAGACTAAGGCTTTGTTTGGAATCACTTTCTTACTACTTTTTATGGTAATAAAAAATTTATCACAAATGAAGCTTAAATAAGTAGGCTCATGAGTTGACTCAAACCTATAGAATTGAAGCTAGTAATAGTAATATCAGATACTCTTCTTGCTAGCTATAACTTAGCATCATAGTTCTTCGTGGGGCTTGCAAGCCTTGAATCAACTTATGAAATTTTATTTTGAGTTAAAAAAAAAAAAACCTACACGGTTTTTGAAAAACTTCTTTTTTAAAAAAAAGGTTTGAATATTTTAAATTAAAATTAATTAAAATGAGTTTCATAATATTAATTTATTTTAAAATAAATATAACAAAAAATAATTAATAAATCATGGAATAAAATTCATCATAACCCAAATTTTTTTCAAAACTTATTTATAAACACCATAGTTTTTACAATCAATAAATGACATATTATACCATCTGAAGATTTGCTAATAAAATAAAAATTATAAGATCATGGAATAAAATTCTATAAGAAGGTAGTGAGGCCTGCAATGCTTTATGGTGCCGAATGTTAGCCTTTAAAAGAGAAGCATAATACTAAGTTAAGTGTGGCAGAGATGATGATGCTCAGGTGGATGAGTGGCTTTACCCTTAGAGATAGGATACGAAATGAGCACATACGTGAAAAGGTTGGAGTAGCTCCAGTAGAAGATAAGATTAGAGAAAGTCGCCTTAGATGGTTTGGTCACATAAAACGGCGGCCTTGCGATGACCCGGTTAGGAGAGTAGAGGTATTAGATTTGACTTATGTTAAGAAAGGTAGGGGTAGACCTAAAAAGACTTGGTTAGAAAATATTAGGAATGACCTTTCTTTATTAGATGTAAACGAGAATTTGACTTTTAATAGGACACAATGGAGAAAAAGGATTCATGTAGCCGACCCCACGTAGTGGGATAAAGGCTTGATGTTGTTATTGTTGTTGTAGCAAATCTTCACCACCAAATTTGTCTACTTCATAATTCCAAACACCTTAGTCTAATAGATGTTATGATGCCATCTCAAGCCCATATTAAGGCTCCATTTGGGGTAGCTTTCTCACTACTTTTTAAAACAATTTTCTAATACAAAAATTTTTTGAATTAAAAATTTTAGAATGTAGTAAGAAAATTATCCCAAATGAAGCCTAAATAAGCAGATAATAGCTAGAAATCAAAAGAAGAACCTTTCTGGCTTTCACAAATCAATATTGTAATTGCAGTTTAACAACTAGAATATAAAATTAAAACATAAACAAGCATTAACAAAAAAAACAGTACAGATGTCTAAGGAATCATGCCATATATTTCACGAACATATTCTATTATAAGATGCTTGGAAAAGAAAGATTCTATGCATCAGCCTCTCTTTTTTTTTTTGTTCCTTCAACTCGTTTCTTTTAACAAATACTTTATTAAAAGTGCTTTATTTTATTAATCCCTAGAACATGACTGTGAATTAAACTCAAATTTAAGGAAAAAATCTGTTTTTTATAAGTTTTAAAAGTAAAGAAAATGAAAAAAAATAACAAATCTTTGCTAAGCCTGAATAATATTAACAATGCATATTCAGTTGAATAAATTACTCAAAAATTGATTCTATCTCTATCTCTCTCTCTCTCCTATTCACTTGTCCAAGCCACCATTTAGGAACCCCTTCATAGAAAATTCACAGAAAAATCAAACTAAAGTGAGAAATTTTAGCATCCAATCATTAAGAATTGAACAGTTTAAAATGAACTTCTGGAAAAATTTGCGATCGTAAAAGCAAAAGAGAGATCCATTACTCCCCTGCTAGGTTCAAACAAACACTTCCCCTCCCTCGGAATTATATCTAGAGTAATAATACGCAACCTGAGCAATATAACCAAGGTAGGAAGCAATTTTGAAATTGAAGTAAAAGATTCAAATTTTAATGATGGTGAAACAATTTGACTTGCAAATCTATCATTTAATAAACTACAAAAGGGTAGTTAGACCTATCATATGGCAAAGCATAAGGTTTTCAAGGTGAAGCAAAACTATTTTGCTAGACAAATTATTTTCAACTTGGCTAAAGTGAACCAGAATGATTTGATCAGCTAAATTGTAACTAAGAGGAAAGGCCAATTATTACAAATATGCAATACTTAACTTCCAGTATTCAGCATGCAAGTTAAGAATCAATAGCATAAAGGGAAAGTACCCTCAGTAGGCTGCAAGAGTGGGAAAATTTGGAAGGCCACATAGAAGCATAATTAAGACTGAGGCTTCGTTTGGGACAGCTTTCATACTGCATTTTAAAATGACTTTTTAGCATAAAAATTTTAAATTCAAGAATTTTTTTATTAAGATGTTTTAAAAAACAAGAAAAAAGCCGTTCCAAACGAAGCCTGAGAATATGATTGGGGTGGGGGTATTATGATATGGGATTTATGGAAGGGAAAGTACCTCAAATTCATGCTGATGAGTGATGCCCAAATTAACAAATTCACTCACTATCAAAATTTTGATACTTACGCTCTCAAAGTGGAATTCATCATCCAAAAACTATCTTTTTTAATGAAATAAAGTTAAAAAAAATGAAATGATTAGGTGGGTGGCTTTAAGTCAGTTAATATCTAAAAAATGCAAACTATAGTGTCATGAAGAGTAAAAGAAGGCAAAGGCAAGAAAAAAAGTAATGGAAAAACCAACAAGGATGATTCTACTAAAAGTAGTGAACTCTATTCGGGTAATTCATTACAGTTAAGGATTACCAGTAAATTTTCTACTCCTTTGATGTAATGACCAGCAATGCCAAGGAACCAATCAGAACATACTGCAAGAGAGTTTAGCAATAATTAGCACAAGGACAACATAAAAATGTCCATTAGCAACTCAATTACGAAGAGTTTGAAGAGAGACTTGCTTTTGACATAATTTAGACGCTAAGCCTCTGGAATTAAACAATATCAGGTAGAAGAAACAGCCGGTTTATGAATATTAATGGGAAAAAGGAAGACCCTGCATTGAACTAAGGGCCCATTTGGTTTCTTATACAATTAGAAAATGACGACTACTTTCACTTTTCACTCATTTTGTATATGAAAAATCAAATCATTACATGTGAGAATTTTGCAAAGTTTAAAATTCTGGTTGCTTTCTAATAACATGCAACCAAATGATGGAATTGAGCAAATTTCATCATTTTTGTTAAAATACATTTTCTATCTACAAGCAACCAAATCAACCATCTCTTCGACAGCAAATGCTCAACAACAACATCAAGCCTTTATCCCACTACGTGGGGTCGGCTACATGAATCCTTTTTCTCCATTGTGTCCTATTAAAAGTCAAATTCTCGTTTAAATCTAATAAAGAAAGGTCATTCATAATATTTTCTAACCAAGTCATTTTAGGTCTACCCCTACCTTTCTTAACACAAGTCAAATCTAATACCTCTACTCTCCTAACTGGGTCATCAGAAGGCCGCCTTTTTATGTGACCAAACCATCTAAGGCGACTCTCTATAATCTTATCTTCTACTGGAGCTACTCCAACCTTTTCACGTATATGCTCATTTCGTATCCTATCTCTAAGGGTAAAGCCACTCATCCACCTGAGCATCCTCATCTCTGCCACACTTAACTTAGTATTATGCTTCTCTTTTAATGGCCAACATTCGGCATCATAAAGCATTGCAAGCCTCACTACCATCTTATAGAATTTCCTCTTAAGTTTGAGGGGTACATTTCTATCACATAACAAGCCCGATGCATTCCTCCACTTCAACCATCCAACTTGAATTCTGCTGATAATATCCCCATCTATTTCACCATCACTCTGAACAATAGATCCAAGATATCTAAAACGTGTACTCAGGAATTAATGACTTGATCGCCCAAAGTCACAATCCCCTCACTAGGTCTATTACTACTAAAATTACACTCCATATATTCCGTTTTAGATCTACTCAAGAGAAAAACTTTAGACTATAAGGCTGACCTCCATAATTCAAGTTTACCTTCAACTCCCTCTCTAGTCTTATCAACAAGAAGAATATCATCAACAAAAAACATACACCAAGGTATATCCTCTTGCAAATGTCTAGTGAGAACATCCATTACTAAAGCAAAAAGATATGGGCTTAAGGCTGATCCTTCATGTAACCCAACCGAAATAGGAAAATACTTGGTCAAACCACCTTGTGTTTGAACACAAGTAATAGCTCCTACATACATATCTTTAATGATTTGAATATAAGCATTATTGACTCCTTTCTTTTCAAGAACTCTCCATAGCACTTCTCTTAGAACTTTATCATATGCTTTTTCTAAATCAATAAATATCATATGTAGATCCTCCTTATTTTCTTTATATTTTTCCATCAAACCTCTTAATAAATATATGGCTTCCATAGTCGACCTATCCGGCATGAATCCAAATTGATTTTGAGAAACATTAGTATCACGCCGCAACCTATGCTCCATAACTCGCTCCCATAGTTTTAAAGTATGACACATTAACTTAATACATCTATAATTCGTACAATCTTGTGCATCGCCTTTATTCTTAAAAATAGAAATTAACACACTCATTCTCCACTCATCTGACATCTTTTTAGTCTTCAAAATAGTATTAAAAAGTTTAGTAAGCCAAGAAATCCCTTCATCTCCTAAGCATTTCCACACCTTTATTGAAATATCATCAGGTCCAACAGCTTTTCCACCCTTCATTTTCTTTAAAGTCTCTCTAACTTCAGTTTTACTAATACGCCGATAAAAATATAAATCTTTATTTTTATTTAGGATACTAAGGTCACTATAGTCAATCTTAATTTCACAATCTTCATTAAAAAGTTTAGCAAAATATCTCATCCACCTTTGTTGAATATCATCTTCTAAGAAAAGTATTTTTTGATCTTCATCCTTAATACACTTCACTTGAACTAAATTCTTACTACTCCTATCTCTTTGTTTGACTAACTTATACATATATCTTTCTCCCTCCTTAGTATTTAATTTATTATATAAATCACTAAAAGCTAATGTCTTTGCATCGCATATTGCTTTCTTAGAATCCTTACTAGTCACTTTATATATTTCTCAATTATCAGAATTTTTAAAATTAAACCAAATTTTATAACAAATCTTATTATTTTTAATCTTTTCTTGCACAATTGGATTCCACAACCAACTATTTTTACTATTAGGAGCTTTTCCCTTTGATACTCCAAGTACATCTTTTGCAATATTGTTAATAACACTAGCCACTTTTTCCCACATAACATTAGCATCCTCATGCACAGATAAAATCTTAAGATCTAAAATCTTACTCTCAAAAATATTTTTGTTAATATTCTTTAAATGACCCCATCTAATCCTAGAAAAATGTTTTACTTTATTTTTTATTTTGTCCCTTTATCTTAAAGTCTAAAACTAATAATCGATATTGTGTACATAAATTTTCACTCGGAATAACTTTACAATCTTTGCAATCTAAACGATTTAATTTTCTAATAAGAAAATAGTTAATCTGGGTTGTACTATATCCATTTTTATAAGTGATGAGATGCTCATTCCTTTTCTTAAATAAGGTATTAGCAATTGAAAAATCATAAGCTAAACAAAAATCTAATATGGTCTTGCCACCTTCATTCGTCGTTCCAAATCCATAGCCACCATGAATGCTTTTAAAATCATCTACCTCTCTACCAACATGTCCATTTAAATCTCCTCCAATAAAAACTCTTTCTTCAAGAGGTATCTTTTGTATTAATTTTTCTAAGTCATTCCAAAAATTTAATTTTGAACTCATATTCAAACCTACTTGAGAAGCATAAGCACTTATAATATTAACAATCTTATCATCAACAACAATCTTTAAAGCTATAATTCTATCTCCAATCCTATTAATTTTTATAACATTATCCTTTAAACTCTTATCTATAATAACACCTACACCATTTCTAGTACGACTCCTACCCGAATACCAAAGTTTAAATCCTAAACTATCAATTTCCTTAGCCTTCTCTCGAACCCATTTAGTTTCCTTAATGCACAAAATATTTAACTTCCTACAAATCATAATATCTATTAATTCCATTAATTTTCCTGTAAGGGAACCTATATTCCAAGTTCCTATCCTAATTTTAGTTTTATGGACTAGCTTCTTTGCCCACATCCGTCCTTGATATGAGAACCCTTGCCTATTTAACACTGCACCCAGGCGCGGCCCTTGCACACTTGTCACTGTATTCAGGCCATACAACGCGTCGCTTCCAGGGGACGCCCTATATTAACACAATTTCTTAAAGGATTCATGTCATTATTGTTCGACAAGTTTTATGCTGGCTATCGACTACCTAACGCAACCCTCCACTTTTCTCATCCAGGAATTTGGACCTGGCAACGGCAGTGTTTTCGACAGCAAATGCTCAATGATAAAAAAAGCTTATTAAATTTTTAAGCTATAAGGATGAAATTTGGTTATCAAAGAGATGGTTCTTGCATCATCTTTAAATCCCTCGGCGAACGAGAACTAAGAAGCCTCTTGCAGTTTAAACTGAAGATTTCCATCAGCATATGTAGGAAGAAATAAATATCAAACACTGGGACAACAAAAGCATACCTTCAAAATTGGCATATCAGTCATGATAATTGTAAAATAACCGACATATGGTAAAAACCTGCCAAAAGAAACCATCAGATACTCCAACTAGAATTTTAAAAGGATGAAAAAAAAATGAAGGCCATAATCTAAGGTACATAATATAAATCACACATCATCTAGGAGGAGAGTGTGTTTGTCTTACCCTACAGCTCTCCCCATGATATGATGTTGCTGAAGCCAAAGCTGACCAGGAGAATATAATAGACCGGTTCTGTCATCTTCACGGTTATTATCTCCTAAAAAATAAAGAAAATATATTGATTTCAGAAAAGAACAGCAAATAAGTCAGCAAAGGAGCATAAACGTCAACGGTAGAAATATTTTTTTTCAAGATTTCAAATAACTAAATTAATCTAATCAAGTAACTTCTACAGAACATGTCTTTGTTCACAAATTTGAAAAGAAAAAAAAAACTTTTACAGCAAATTAAAGTAGTTGTATTTTAGTACAGATCCCTATTACTCTTGAGAATCTACAGCAACATCTACAACTTGAATTGTCCATATCAGAAAACCACATCTGCAAAAAGTAATCATGGTACAGAAAAGGTAGCATGCCATCACTATTCACTAGTAGCGGTCAGTTTAAAGTTTCTACACAAAAACAGTCCAAGTCCAAAGTAAAT
This sequence comes from Dendrobium huoshanense, assembly GCA_016618105.1. NCBI lineage: Eukaryota > Viridiplantae > Streptophyta > Magnoliopsida > Asparagales > Orchidaceae > Dendrobium > Dendrobium huoshanense. The sequence continues at coordinate 31,982,858 of CM028354.1, read as the reverse complement.
TTAGAAAGAACAAGCAAGACCCAAATTACTTAAGATCCATATATAAAATAGTCAACCCTAGTCTAAAGTTATTTATTTATTTGCTAATAAACCAACTAAGTCTTGTAACCCTAAAGCAAAGATGAACATACAAAACAGAAAGCCAAGTTAGATATCAGAAGATACCCAAATAAATTCACAGAATCACTGCATAAGAAAAACTAGTATCATGAATGTAATTTAAAATCTGGAGTTAAGAATGAATCACATACAATAAAGATGGATTCATATGAAGAAAATTTCTGCTCGATGTGCTTCATTATACTCAAGTACTTGGCAAAAAGAAAGAATTATAACTAAATTTATGCAAATGGGGACATTATCACAACCTAATACGGATATCAGACATACCATCATCATATCATCATTATTATTATCATTAGTCAATGCTAATGAAATGAAGATGGGAAACACCAATTCTTTAAAAATATATAACACTGATACGAGATTGACACAACATTAAAACACTTTTTATTTTTAATATTATTAAAAATAATATAATTCTAAATCAATTAAAACATAATATGAGCAAAATAATAATTCTTATTATATCATAGGAGTGCTAAATCAAATTAGTAAAGCATAGCTTTGAAAAATAAAAAACAACTACTACTACAATATCAAGCCTTTATCTCGCTATGTAGGGTCGGATACAAGAATCCTTTTTCTACATTGTATCCTGTTAAGAGTTAAATTCTCATTTAAATCTAATGAAGGTCATTTCTAATATTTTCTAACCAAGTTTTTTTAGGTCTACCTCTACCTTTCTTAACAAAAGACGAATCTAATACATCTACTTTCCAAATCAGGTCATCAGAAGGCCACCATTTTATGTGATCAAACCATCTAAGATGACCTCCATAATTCAAGTTTACCTTCAACTCCCACTCTAGTCTAATCAACAAGAAGAATATCATCAGCAAAAAACATATACTAGGGTACTACCTCTTGCAAATGTCTACTGAGAACATCCATAACTAAAGTAAAAAAGATATGGGCTTAAGGTTGATCATTGATGTAATCCAATTGAAATAGGAAAATTTTGATCAAAACACCTTGTGTTTAAAAAAAGTAACAGCTCCTGCATACATATCCTTAATAACTTGAATGTAAGCATTATTAACCCCTTTCTTTTCTAGAACTCTACATAGCATGTCTAGAAACTTTATCATATGCTTTCTCTAAATCAATAAATATCATAAGTAGATCCTCCTTATTCTCTCTATACTTCTCCATCAAACTTCTCAATAAATATATAGCTTCCATAGTAGACCTACCAGGCATGAATCCAAATTAATTTTGAGAAACATTAGTATAACACCGCAACCTTTGATCCATAACTCTCTCTCATAGTTTTAAAGTATGACACATTAACTTAATTCCTCTATAATTCACACAATCTTGTGCACCACCTTTATTATTAAAAATAGGAATCAAAACACTCATTCTCCACTCATCTGACATCTTTTTAGCCTTCAAAATAATATTAAAAAGTTTAGTAAGCCAAGAAACTCCTTCATCTCCTAAGTATTTCCACACCTCTATTGGAATATTATCAGATCCAACAGTCTTTCTACACTTCATTATTTTTAAAGCTTCTCTAACTTCGGTTTTACTAAAAAACGATAAAAACAAAAATCTTTATTTTCATTTAGGATGTTAAGGTCACTAAAGTAAATTGCATTATCATAATCTTCATTGAAAAGTTTAGAAAAATATCTCATCCACCTTTGTTAAATATCATATTCTAATAAAAGCACTTTTTGATCTCATCCTTAATGCACTTCACTTGAACTAAATCCTTACTACTCTTATCTTTTTGTTTGGCTAACTTATACATATATCTTTCGCCCTCCTTAGTATCTAATATATTATATAAATCATTAAAAGCTAAAATATTTGCATCGCATATTACTTTCTTAGACTTCTTACGGGCCTCTTCATATCTTTTCCAATTATCAGAATTTTTACATCTAAATTAATTTTTATAACAAATCTTCTTTTTTTTTAATCTTTTCTTGCGCATTTTGATATAAATCATAACATTGATAATTAGACAAAATTTTGTTTGTGTATAAATGTGGCTTGCATGTGCCCAGAATGTGCTAAGTGCCAAAGTTCTTCGAGAAAATTAAAGATTGAGACATGCAAAATGATGCACTAGAGTTGGTTCCTTCAAGTATCGGACATGATACGACAACCCTGAGTTTGATCTTCATAGACTGGTTCTAACGCAATAAGAATGCTTTAAATTTTCTACTAAAAACTGAATAAAAAAATATTGTGATTCCTCCATATGGTTACCCTTCATATGTATTATGTAAAACAGTTTAAATTTATCAAGTTTTGTAGCATTACTAGATTTGGGTTCTAAATATCAACTTTAAACGTGAATATCAATAGTTGTAATGAATCGCAGATAAAAATGGTAAATTCAAATGTTACAACTAAACTAGGCTCCTAAATACCAATTCAGCAATGTAACTCATAGAAGTTCGTACCCTTTGTAAGAATGTCAAGTTCTCCGGTTGCTTGGCGCTGATGGACCTGCACATGCAGCTCAAAAGGTCCGGTAGAAATTGGTCATGAAAGCGAACAAATTATTCCTTGAAATAGTGCATTAACTAGGGCTCTTTCTCATTATAAAAGAATACATATATATATATATATATATATATATATATATATATATATAGAGAGAGAGAGAGAGAGAGAGAGAGAGAGAGAGAGAGAGAATAAAAGAAAGATTTGGAAAGAATCACTAAAAGCTTTGGCAAAACTGACAAGTCAAATGAAATGGCATTGGAGCTTTATTGCCTTCGTTGATTTGGCAAGGAAAATTTGGGCAATTAACAATAAGACATATAATTCGGATTAAACTGAAGAGTATCTAACAACAGTAAGCTCATTAACAAAAATCTGGCACAGTTTACAAGTGATGTTTTAAGTGGTTAAAAGCCTATAAACAGCTCAAATGTTATAATAAAATCTCCACTAAATAATAAAACTGAATTTAAACTAATGAACAATGAAAAAAAAAAAAAGATGAAGACTTGATAACAAGCAACATAAAACTAGCATTAGAAGAGAGTGATACTTCCGTGTGATAGATTTATATATATTGAAACTATTATTAAAAAATGGTTATATGAATAAGAATATAACTTCTAACATTAGGTGGTTAAAATAGAGAAGTATCATAGAAGTATCATGCATTAAGATGATAGCATGGAGACCAAAATGTAAATTTCATTAAATTAATAAGGTTGTATATGTCATATAAATCTCGATAGTTAAAAGTTTGACTTTTACAAATGATATCATAGCAATACACCAACCGAAAGATGGAATTAAATGACATCATAGGCCTCTTGAACCCTGTATGGGACAAAGAGATACGTCGCAGGAGTCACCACATGAACTTGTAGAGGCCACCTCTAGAATCCTATCTGTCTGGTGAATGATTTTGGGATAAAGATACTGATAAGGAAGTCAGTTACTTAAGTGGGGGAGATTGTGAAAATCCTTAAATAAAAAAAAGCTAAACTCTTAAACATTGATGCGCCTTTTGTTATAATAGTTGGAATTTCATTGATAAACTCTGCAGTTAAGCGTGCTCATCCCAGAGAAAATCACTTGAACTTGTAGGGGCCACCTCTAGAATCCTATTAGCCTGATGGATGATTCTGGGATAAAGATATTGACGAGAATGTCAGTTACTTAAGTGGGCGAGATTGTAAAAACTCTTTAGTATAAAAAAAAACTAAACACTTAAACGTCGAGGCGCCTTTTGGTGTTTCATTAAGAAACTCAGCAATTAAGCATGCTCATCCCGAAGAAATCTTGGGATAGGTGACCTCCTAGGCCCCAACAGAACAAAATCGTGAGGCCCTTAGACCAAAACAGACAATAGCTCGATAATTGAGTTTGAGTTGTTACAGGTTCAACTAAACCAGTCCATTATAATGCAAAGGGTCCGCGCGGACGAGTAGGTCGAGCAAGCAATGAGACAGTGCAAGTCGCATGAGTGAGCGTGTTCGAAAGTGAAAAGCTGCAATTCCTTGTGTGAGATGACTTCATTTCGCTCCGTCCAGTTAAACCAATTGAGAGAAAATGTAAAGTTTGGATCAATAACTGAGAGGAAGAAAAGAAATCGGGAGAAAGAATTTGTTCTTGGAGAGAGGAAGGAGAGATGGAAGAAAAAAGGGAAAGTATATATTTTTCTGTTTAAAGTTAACTAGAAAGAAACTCATGATTTTTAAATTCTATCGAAATTAAACTGATTAATATTCATTAAGGAAGAAGAAATAATAGTTAGTGAGGTTTGTTTAGACAATAAGAAAGAAAAATCAGAGGTAAATAATGCAAACTATATAAATGCTATTTCAATCATTTTATAACAATGCATCCCATGTTGTCAAAACAAACCTCAATTGAGCAGTGTTGCTTTAAAAGATGTTTGAGATATTCGACGTCGTTTTAATGATGTTAAATATCATTGAGGCTAATATTAATGTTTAATTATAGGTATGAACATTATATTGAGCAATGTAGAATCGAACTATAAAATAACCAAGTCAAAAGCACTGCAAGATCAAGTGTTCTCAAGAAAAGACTAGGTAAGGGTTACAATGTAAATCAAATTTAAATTAAATTTAATGTTAATGAAAATGTCAAACACAGCAATTGACCCCTTAAGAGTGTAATCACAATACAGTATTTTAAATAAGATTTTTTCGGTGTTGTGAAAATTGTGTTATTATAGGCAAATTTAGACGTTGGTGGATATGAATCCCAGTTACCTAAGCTCTGTCTGTCAAATATCTAAATTTCGATAGTCATATTGACCACCTCAGTCAGCCCATTGCTTTGAGGGAAGAAAGAAGAGGACAATTTCAATTTTATCCCAAGTAACTTGCAAAAAGTCTTCTAAAAATATGACAAATATGGTATTCCTATTAGAGATTATAGTGAAGGGTAAGCCATATAATATATATCCTTAAGAACAAGCTTCCTACATGAGATGCATCATTACTTTTAAAGCAAGCCAAAATATGAGTCATCTTAGAGAATCTATCAAACACAACAAATATGTTTTCATGGCTTCTACAATCCTAGACAACCAAACACAGAATGTATGGACAAGTCTTCTCAATGTCGGTGTGGTATTTACCCTTTCTGATTTTTGCTCAATAGTAGCCGCCTAAAGTATAGCACCGTACCACTAACCATAAAAAAATTCTGAGATGCAATAAAACCTAATCTCCACCAACCCAATGGTATTATCCTTTCCGAAATGGCACGTTATTCCCCCTGAATGCAATTCATAAATGAAAAACTCCCCAAGTAATAGCCTAGGGCTGCATAATTGCTTCCACATGTACAAATGGCCATCAATAACCATGAAAGAACTCTACAAAGATAAAGGCTTGTCTACATGCTCAAGATTGATAACATGAAAGTAAGACAAAGTAGGTAGCTTCCTTGAGCCTACTAAATCTAAGGAACATGACACTAAAGATACTCTTAAAAATGTATTAACTAGCTTGTTCTCTATACCATATTTATGTTTCAACACAACTGAATATTCCTATAAGAAATCAACTTACTTTGCATGTTTACCATTTAACTTTCTTCAGGTATTTATGTATCTCAAGACATGATGATCTGAATTAAGTATTATATTTTTTGTGCAATAGATAGTGCCTCTAATATTTCAAAGATTGAATGACAGCATAAAAATCTCGATTGTAAGTAGAGTATCTTCACTTAGCTTCATTAAACTTTTCATAGAAGGCAATGAAATGGTCATCATAGCTCAAGAAGTCTCCTATACCAATACCAAATGCATCACATGTAACCTCAAATGCCTTGAAAAAATCAGTCTAAGAATAGGAGATAATGTCATAAGAAGGGCTTAAAATTAAGCAATTGAGTAGGATGTACGAGTGTCAATTTCGGGTCACGGGTCGGATTTGGGTTGAACTCGGAACTATTTGGGTTAACCCGAACCCGAACTGTTTTTGCAAACGGGTTGGTTTTTTGGTGAACCCGAACCCGCTTCGGGTCCGGGTCAACCTGACACGACCCGAATGACCTGGGGTCGACTAAAAATTGTTAGTTTTAGGGTAAAAAAATGGGTCAATCTCCGATTTTCGGGTAAAAAACTGATCAATCTAGGGTTTCCGGGTCAAAAACGGGTTTTCGGGTCAACAAGTCAATTTTGGGTTTTTGGGTCTACCCGAACGCAATCCGGTTTTTGAAATGGGTTGATTTGTTGAACCCGAAACCGACCCGTTTCAGGTTCGGGTTGACCCTAACACAGAATTTTTTGGTCAGGTTCGTGTCGGGTTTTTGAGTTGTGTCAAATATTGACACCCCTAATAAGATAAGGCAAGACATAAGACTTAAAATTAAACCATTAAAATAATAAAAATTATTAAATAAGAAGTAACATACAAATATTAAAATAAGATCGTTTTTCCCACTATCAATTTAACATGAATAAGTAACATACAAATATTAAAATAAGATCGTTTTCTCCCACTATCAATTTAACATGAATAAGTAATCACTAAAATTGTAAGTTATGAACTCAAAAGTCTCATCATTCTCATCATTTAATAGGTCTTCAATAGAATCATCATTTTAGTGAATTATTTTCTCTCATCACTCATCTTCAATTGTGTCAACATTTCCTCATTTTCAATTTCAATCATCTTCCTTTTCTCTAATCAATAAAAAATAATAAGAATATTAATTAAAATATAAAACAACCAAAATAGTCCCTTAACTCTTTATGAAACACCAAAATGATCTCAAACAATATTAAAGGACAATTTGATCACTCAACTCCTTAGTCCTTAAAAAGGAACCAAAATAATTCTATGATGGGACTATTATGATTCCTCTTTAAAGAGTTGAGAGACCAAAATAGTCCTCTAATATAATTGGTGACCACTTTGATCTTTCATAAAGAGTAAATGGACTATTTTGGAAACAATCTACAGGATTCTTAGATGCTTGAAGATGACACCAGAGAAAGGCCTATTCTTCAGAAAGATAGAGAATCAAGACACTGAAGTATATTCAGATGTAGATTGGGCAAGAAACATCATTGAAAGATGGTCAACTTCTAGGTATTGTTCTTTTGTCTAGGGTAATCTTGTTACATGGAGGAGTAAGAAGCAATTAATGGTTGTTATAAGTAGTGCAGAAGCAGAGTACAGAGCTTTGGCATAGAGAGTTTATGAAGGGATTTGGAAAAAAATGGTCCTTAGTGGACTGGGACAAATGAGTTCATCTCATATTCTGATGATGTGACTTGTGAGAAAATCAGGCACTTATATCAATATAGCTAAGAATATCGTACATCATGACAGGATTAACCACGTTGAAATTGATAGGCACTTCCTCACAAAAAAGGTGACTAGTGAGATTGTAAATTGAAATACATTCCTACCAAGCAACAAACTGCAGACATCCTCACCAAAGCTCTAGATAGACATAACTTTGAAGACTTAATTTGCAAGCTTGGATTATATGATATATATTCTCCAGCTTGAGAAGCTTGAGAGGAGCATTGAATATTTGAAAGTCAAAGTTAGGAAAATTATTTTAGAAAGTATTTTTAAGAATAAAAGGAGAGATCAATTATTATCTTCTCCTACAATTATGTTTTTTTAAGGAAAGCATTTTTAGGAATAAAAGGAGAGATCAATTGTGATCTTCTCTTATAATTCTATTTCCAAATTTTTAGGAAAGAATTATTCTCCTATGATTCTATTTCCAAAAATTTTGGAGAGAATTAAGCAAGTTAGTTGTTCCCTCTATTAGGCACTCTTTTAGTACATATATGCAAATGTAGTACCTTTTTTTTAAATAAGAAGAAGAATCAATTAAGAAATTCTTCACATTTCAATAGCATAAATGGCATCCTCTGAAAAGTAGAGTATGTCAAAAAATGTCGTATAGCTACCACTAAGTTCAAACAAGAAAATAGTTGGAATATAGACTTTAAAACAGGGGCGGAACCATCTTCAATTTTGAGGGGGGCAAATACAACACAAAAATAATTAAATTTTTAAAAAAATAATATTATATATCTATATATTACAAAAAGTTTTTTTAAAAAAAATTTAAGCAAGAAAAATAAAGAAAAAATGTGTAATTAAACTGTCATAAAAATCATGAAAGAGAATATTAGAACTAAATGTGAAGAAATGTATAGATATTTTAGGGCAAGTTAGGACAAAAGAGTTTTTTAGGGGGGCAAAAATAATTTTTTAGGAGGGGCAAAAAAATTTTTTTACTCTCCTCTAAAAAAAAATTTTTTTACTCTCCATTTAAAAAAAAAATTTTACTCTCCATTTAAAAAATAATTTTTTACTCTCCTCTAAGAACCATGTGGATCCGCCCATGCCTTAAAATGAGAAAAGGGATTCTCGAGTGGCTAGTCATTTCACTCGGACTTTGCACTGCCCTATCACATTTATAAGGTTGATGAATAATTTCCACAACCCTAAGTCAATGACTTCATCATTCATCTTGATGATATCATGCTATAAACATTCAATGCGGGAAGAAAACTTGATGCACTTGAAGAAAATGTTTGACTAGCTATAAGGGCATCAATTTTGCCTGAATTTTCAAATTTAAAAGGAAGATCATACTCAATCCAGAATTCAAGATTTGTAATAGCAGGTCAAGATGCGCCCAGCTGCATGAAAGTAATTAGAGTGCCCAAGAATAAGGAAGACAAAGGATGAGTTGAGCTTCATGGAGTGTGCCAATCATTCATAATTTAGTAGAAATTTCTCCAAAGCAAGGCTTCTTTTTAAATGGAGCACCAATTTCAGATGCAAAACAGTGCTTGCCTAAGCTCAAAAATATATGGGCATGTTATTTCTGTTGAAAAGAAAATTAAGTGAAACCGCAGCAATCTTCAAAACTTGAAGTAGATCATTCAAATATGTAAATAATATCATCAAAACATAATCAGTGGTGAGGAATATTGAGGCTACTATAAACTATATAAATCTTGCAGAAATTTCATCAGAAGTGAAAATATTTACACAAGAAAACTCGACATGAGTATATCAACATTTGATATCGTTATCCTTACATTCATCTCGCTGAAATCATCACAATACTAATTCAAACAGCCCCATGCATAAAATAGGTAATCGAGAAAACAATAAAATTCCTGGCCTCACAGGTTTGGAAATATGGTACCAAAGAAAAAAAGATGGATGCCTGCAACTCTAATGGATGAAAGCATAAAGGGAAGAAGAAAAATTACCTCAACCACGCGATGGACAATTGGAATAGACCGTCCCTGCGAATAGTAAACACCAAACCATAATATAGTTTTCTAAAAGTAGTACATATGCTCTTAAAGTAAGCAAATATGAGTGTGAAAATTCAGGGCCCCATGTTACCAAAGAGTTTCAAGGAAATGTACTACATGAAACAATAGTGATTTGACAATTCTAAACTTAAAACGGTAAAAATCTTATAAATTATATACTTATAAGTACTGTTTTAAGGTTACAAAAAAATATAAACATTTTATCCTAATTAATATCAATTCGCCTCCCAATTGACTAAGATTTTAGTAATTGGGGAGTGCTAGTATTGGGAACTCATATGACACAACAAGGCATAACTCAATTATTGTGCGAATTATGCAAAGACTGACTACTACATCACCAATAAGTGATGTGTCACAGCTTAAACTAATGGTAGTAAGAAGTAGACTAGAGTTGATTAGCACGTCACTAAGAATGCTGTATCGCAGCTCGAACCAACTATGGTGAGAAGTGGGCAAAGGTTAACATTTTCAAATTAAGAGGACTTTTGTTACAAAAAATTTGCAACTTTGAGCTAAAAATCCTAGAGAATTAACAAATAACTAAAGGAAAAAAATATATAGTTTGTTAGCAATAAAATAAATGAAAAGAAGAAAAAAAATTATAGGCATCAGTGAAGGTTATAAACAAGTAAATGTTGACAAAGTTTGTAGAAAGAGTGAGGATAGTAGTGATTAAAGAGTTGAAATATGATAAACTATTAAGGTGAATAAGATTATGATAGGAAGTGGATGCAATTTCAGTAAAATCAAGGACGGCATAAAAAATTTAGGAAGAAACACGTCAAATTCTTTTTATTGCAATATATATAAAAGAAAACAACAAGATACAGTTGGATCTTCAATTGGAGAGGAAGATCCAGCTCTCCCAAATCTCTAGCCGGCAGCTAGAGCCCTCACAAACTAAGAAATTCTAATTTCAACAAACTCCAAACATAATCCTAAAATCATCCTATTGTTAACCTTAAAAAGTCTCCCATAATTCCCTCCCAAATCATCCCTTTTTTCCTAAATAATTCTCTCTCAAATTTGAATTCAAATTAGATTTATTTTCCTAATTAATTCCCTCCCAATTATAATTAAAACTTTCCTAAATAATCCCCCTTAATTCCTCCTCCTCTTCCTTAAATAATTCCCTCTTAATCTTGAATTCAAATTAAATCTCTTGCCCTAAATAATTCCCTCCCAATTATAATTAAAACTTCCCTAAATAATCCCCCTTAATTCCTCCTCCTCTTATCCAAATAAGTTCATCTTAGATTTTGAATTCAAATTAGATCTCTTGCCCTAAATAATTCATTCCTAATTGTAATTAAAATATTCCCAAACAATTCCCCTTTGATTAAGAATCTTCCAAAACATCTCTCTCTTGATTAGAAAATTTCCTAATTCTCTATAAATAAAATCGGCCAGTCCATCAGACTACAAATAGTACAACTACTCAAGTTGGATTTGATGAAATTTTGAAAAGCAAAATATCAGATTTTGAATTCAAGCAGCTAGATGTATATGACAGAAATTACAAAACAAATAAGGTGACATCAACATAAATTGATTTATAGGAATGCATGTCACACAAACATTCAGAAAGCCAAAGCCAATTTGTTAGAAGGGTATCGCAGGGATTATTGCAGCTTCCATGATAATAATGATGACGATGATGGTACCCATAAGCAAATAATGACCACATTATTTCATTACAGTTAGCGGCAGCATAACTGCCAACTTGCCAACCACTTTCACTTATCTTAAACTTTATATGATCTGTTTATATTGGGTATACTAGCCTCTGAAAGAGACTTACCTTGATATTGTATACGACTATTTCACCAGCACGAATAGGGTCGTTGCCCATGTGTAAGAACAGTATATCACCCTGTAAAATATAGCAGAAGGCTTAAGCAAATTTAGACATAACATTCAATCATTGGACGCTCAAAAGCAGACAAACAAAAGATAATGACCAACAAAACTAAATAACTAAGAACTCAAGCAATAACAAGGGTTTTCAACACCTAAATAGAATGTATAGCACAGTCAATAATACTGTTTTTACACTCGATTCCCTGTGATTTAGTAGTAACAAATAAGCTAAATTGTGAATTGATATGATAAGAGAGAAGACAAGCCAAAAAAAAAGGACCTCATATAAACTCAACTCAAAATAGCGAGCCGTTTATTAAGAAATGAAACTCATAATAACTCATATTATTTAACATGAAATGATTAGTCAATGCATGCAATACACACAACTTTAATCTCTTAAGTATAATTAATGAAGAATAAACCATCTGTGGTTGTAGATTCTTCTTTGTTCTGCTTAGACTGGATAAGTACGTGCTCAAGTTTTGCAAATTAAAGGGCATTATGTTGCTTTTAGTGAAGGGATAAAGCAGTTCTTCATGTCCCAAATTATTTTTAGACAAAACTATCACTATATAATGGTGAAGAGTAATTTTAGCTTTTAACAAGTAGAGTATTATGCTTGCTATCCTTTCAGTGATTTTCAAGTTAGTTATCCTACATCCCTTTTAAGGTACAAAGCATAAAAATTAGTCGATGCGCTATCATTTGTGCAATCATAACAGTTGTTAAGTAATAAAAATCCATACTCCTAGATCACAACTTCCCATTTGTATGCATTTGCTCTTGCAAGTAAGAACCTTTTTTTTCCTGTCTATTGCCTTTGTTCTTTGTTTTCTTTCTCGTAGCCTTCAGCTTTTGATTTTGTTGCGATGACTTATCCTCCTATAAATATTGTTGATCAGCAATTGGGATAAATTTATTGTGCTATTTAACAAGAAGAGAGCTCTTAAATCTCACTAGGAACCTTTTGGTCTAATGGTCTTCCCATCCCCTACGAACATAAAACAATGGACTGACAAAACTCTATATTTTTTCTCCTTTTGCAAGCACAATATTTTTGGATTATATAGAAGATAGCATCCCTGCCCCACAAATATAAACTATCCAGAATTAAATGACATATAGACAATGGTGCAATTTCACAGTAACATCAATAAAATCTCTACAAAAAGTAAAGATGAGACTTGAGAGTAAATTGTTGAGTTACTTGAGTATAGGATTTTAAATGTAGAGTAGTGACCAACCCCCATCTCTAAACTAAAGCTGCAGATATAAAGTTATTTTCATTACCATAACCTAAAACTTGCATCCAGAATGATCTATTTCATTTGAAGCTTAAGGTGGAACAATTCCCTAACTTCTTAACTAATATATGCACGCAACATCAAAGGCAATGCAGGATCTTTGTCACGCCTACTACTTCAATTACCTCTCTAGAAGTATTAATGATGTACTTTTCTCTGGTCTTACATTATGTTCACTTTTCCAGATACAAAGGTTAACAATTCTTAAGTATGTGCCTATTACAGAAGTAATACAGTAGTGTCTTCTTCCTTTGCAGCTAAATTTTAACTTTTAAGTCTTCAACTTTTGATGTAGGATTTATAGAATCTTTATAGTGAAGTCTGTAACTTGATGTCCTCTTAGGATGGTGGTGGATGGTTATGTGGTTGGTGATGGAAAAGATATTTTAAGGCTTGGATGAATTTGGTGTTGAAACTTATGGGCTATCAAAAGATAACTTTTTCTTGAAGGAAAAGGTGAAGTACCACAAATCAAAAGTTTGGTATATAGAGAACTAATATTAGTGTTTGAGTGGAAAAAAAGATGTTCAATGTGCTTCAAGGAGAGCAACATTAATGCCTGGTGATTGAGTGGAAAAAAAATGGCAAGCATCATAATCTACAACGCCCTTTATAACACTCCAAAACTTATGTAATTGGAGAGGCACCCAACTATCAAAAGCTCAAACTTGATGAATAGGTTTCATCATGTATGCAAAAGAGATGACAGTATCTTACCCAGTTAGGAAACATCATGAAGGGTTATATTTATTGAGAGTGTCTCCCTTATTAGTGTCTTAACGACACAAAAAAATTAAAAATCCTTGTGAAGGAAATATAGATAAATTTGAATGTTCTTGATGTAGCTGTTTGGGAAAAGGAGATTCCATATCTATTAATGATCAAGCACAACGAATAATTGGGATGCAAGTAACAAAAAACCCCTTAATAGATTAAATGGGTCATAATCTCTCTCTCTCTCTCTCTCTCTCTCTCTCTCTCTCTCTCTCTCTCTCTCTCTCTCTCTCTCTCTCTCTCTCTCTCTCTACCATTCCACAAGAGGATGATCGCACCTTGATGGCATCCTTTATAATAACTAAAATAGGGATTGTCATTTGTGACTTTTAGAAGAAATATGGAACCCGAAAAATGAAAAATACATTCTGGGAGTCAGTTAGTATATGTTAACAATGAATACTCACCCTCTGAAAACCTGGTTCCATGCTCTCTGACAGAACAACAACAACAGGCGATTCGCTTCCGGTAATACACATTAGCCCTTTCCATATCATAAGTGCCGAAGATAAAATAATACCTGAAAGGAAAAGCATCAAAAGAATCATAGATTAACAAAGGGGAAGGGTATAGAAGAAAAAACTCTCAAAATCAATAGTGCTGAACCAAGAAGATAATAAATTTAACAGTCGCTACCGCTTATGCGATCATCAACAATTTCATCGCAAAACATTACAAAAAACTATTCCTTAAGGGAAAAGAAATTGAATCAAGAACTAGGACCGAAGGGATTGAACGGACCTAAAGTGACGGCTTGCGTGAGCAGTTGCCTGATCTGAAGAGCACGGATGGACTCCAAGTTCGCCGCAATCCAACCCATTCTCTCTCTCTCTCTCTCTCTCTCTCTCTCTCTCTCTCTCTCTCTCTCAATCTAGCTTTTCCATGGCCGTGCACTTCTTCGCCAAAGCCTTCACCACCATCGACGACTTTCTCTTATGATTTTCTTAATAAGAGTGTTCAATCATACTTATTTGAACCTAATTTCAAAAAAATATATTATTTTAATTATTAGCACAACTATTTAAAAATATCTTCTTTATGTATTTATAATAATTACTAAATTTATTTTTAGTTATATATCTTTAATATAATTGCATTCTTTAAAGTAGCTTTTTTTTCTTGGCTACTCTCTTTCTGGAGAGATTATTACGTGTGGAGTCTGTACACAAAGAACCGTTCAGTTTTATAACTGTGAACATTAAAAGAGATATTACTGTTCACCCATGCGCTTTCACTGCGCTTTTATTATTCACAGTCACAAAACCGAACGGTTCTCTGTATTCGAACTTCATACATAATAATATCTCCTTTTTTTGAACCTCTTATTCATGCAAGCACCAATTAGAAAAAAAAATAAATAAATAAATACCTTTTCATATTGGTTATCCATATTAAAGTTTATTACATTTGGTTGGATAGAAAAAAGTCACCGTTGGTGATAATTTCTTTTCTCCTTTTTATTTCTCCTGTATAACAATAATGGACAAGTGATGCAAATATCTCCTTGTTACGAATTTTTATTCTATCCAGTGAACGTACGCAGAGGAATGTTCGGTTTTAGGCAAAAAAGCGTCTGCACCGAGTTTTATCAAGGAGATATTTGCAGGCGCGAAAAACTCGGTACAGACGTTTTTTTGCCTAAAACCGAACCTTCCTCTGCGTACGTTCACTGGATAGAATAAAAGTTCCATTGTTACAGTCATTTACTAAGGCTTCATTTGAAAATGTTTTCTTTTTGTTTTCTAAAATAGTTTTGTTAGTACAATAATTTTTTAAATAATTTTTTTTTCTAACATAATTATTTTAAAAAGCAATAAAACATTTATCTCAAACAAAGCATAAGATTTCATTTGGGACGACTTTTTTACTGCTTCTTAAAATAATTTTTTATTATAAAATTTAAAATTTTAACCTAAAAAATTATTTTAAAAATTAATAAAAAAGCTTTTTTTTAACTAAACCTAAATCTCTTACCAACATCACTGGTACTCTCTCTGGTGCTGCGTATATTTTACTTTTAAAGCCACATGGAGTTCTAGTTTTTGTGGGCTCTACTGATGAAGTTTGACTGTGTTAGGTTTGTTTGATCTCTAGATGATATTTCATGGTTTAGATCTCCTCTCCAATAATCAAATTCATTCTCAACAAAATTAAAATATATATATATATATATATATATATATATATATATATATATATATATATATATATATATATATATATATAATTAAATTCAAATTATCCGAATTTTAATTTTAACAAATTTATAATCAAACTGAATTTCTCGATCAAACAAACCTAACAACCAAATTCAAATGAGTCCAAGTCAAACACTTGAGGCATTGTTGAAAAATTTATAATATTAATTGAAAATTCAAATAATATTTGCATATTTTCAGCTAAATAATAGTTCTCATTAGAACAATTTATCAAAAGTACTCACATAATTTAGATTTTATTTATGACTACTTTTAGAAATATTATTCGGATATGTTGGAGGCTAATTCAAACTCGTCATATCACCTAATACAAGGTGCATTGGATGATTTAGCGCGTCTAAATTGACCTCCGGACGCGTCCGAACTCTACACATAATAATCTCTCATATTTTCAAGGCTACCTCAATATTTGACACGACCCGAAAACCCGACCCGAACCCGACCCGAAAATTTCGGTTTAGGATCAACCCGAACCCGAAACGGGTCGGGTTCGGATTCAGCATTTCGACCCGTTTCAAAATTTGGGTCGGGTTTGGGTTAACCCTTTGACCCGAAATTGACCCGATTTTGACCCCGCAACCCGAGATTGACACGTTTTGACCCGAAAATGAGACAATTTTTTTTGGAAACGGGTATTGTCAGGTTGACCCGGACCCGAAGCGGGTCGGGTTCGGGTCAGGAAAACGGACCCGTTTTTAAAAACGGGTCGAGTTCGGGTTGACCCGAATAGTGTCGGGTCAGTTTCGGATTCGACCCGACCCGTGACCCGAAATTGACACCATTACTCATAACATGTCCGCTACACAATCAACTATAATCACCTATATTGGGTGACTAACGGGTCTGAATTGACTATCTTTCTTGCAAATCGAGCTCATTTTATTTTTCGAGTAAAATTTTAATATTATTTGACTGACAAACTTAAAATTAGATATGCGTCAACTCAGTAATAAATAGATTAAAACTCGAACTTCCAAAGCGCGAGACCCACATGAATAAATAAGTTTGATTGCATCGTGATTCGTGAGGTCCTTCAGATTTTGATATTAGAAATCCACATGGCCTATTTTTCAGCTATTAATTATCTATATAATATTTTCTTTAGTCAAAGCTGTTTGCAGAGCTTCAATTTCATCATAGATAGAGTGTGCTTAGACTTAATTTGGAAAAATTATTAGGTCCTCCCATCTGACGTAGAGCTACGTCCTCCCACCGTCCAAAAACTCGGTTTTTTGCTCGGTATTGCTAGGTATTATTTGGTAATAACGAGGAATATCATCATGTGAAGATCAATACCGAGTTATACCGAGCTATACCGAGCAATACCGAGTTTTTTTAGGAAAAACTAAGTATTTTTTTATATTGCTCGGTATAACTGTGTATAACTCGGTATTGGTCTTCACATGATAATATTCCTCGTTATTGTTTGGTATTGCTCGGTATTTGCTTGGTATTTCTCGTTTTTTAGCGCGATTTTAGCTCTGGGAGGACGTAGCTCTACGTCAGGTGGGAGGACCTAATAATTTTTCCTTAATTTGGGATAATTTTATTAATGTTTTATAAAATAATATTTTTAGTAAAAAACTAAAATTTAATTTTATGTTAAAAATTTACTTTAAAAATTATAAGAAAACAGCCCCAAATGAAACCTTAACACGATTATATATATATATATATAATTAAATTTTAATATATTCGTACCCAAGTAAAATTGTGGTTGTTGTCTTAAAAACAAATCAGCCAGAAAGTTGTCAAAAACAGACCGTAAGTCTTGATGTTAGTGTGTTCGACATCGTAGTATTGTCGTCTTTTATCTGAATTTGAACAAATTAAATAAACTTTGTGCTTTTTTCTACCATTCAAAATGATTTTAAGATGAGTGTTTAGTGTCAAAATTTCAATATATTCAAATACAAATTTTTATAATATCAACAATGAATATTTTAACAATTTTGGAGACATCCCTAATAATTAATTAATTATAAGAGGAAAAAAAAAAAAGACATGCACACTTTTCATCTCATGCATCTTATAAAATATTAAAAGATAAAGATTGCTAAATGAAGCAGAGACTTTATTTAATTTCTAAAACGATAATGCACCATCAATTCTAAATTAAAATATTCTACTAGCCGTTAGATTCTAAAGTTTAAAAAATATATATATTCTTTTGTGCTTCTCTTTACAGATGGCCTTCCTCTAAATCAGCAAGTGTGAGGAACTTTTATTACGTCCGGTGCAAGGACATAGAGGAACGTCCGGTCGAGGTAATTTTCCGTCAAAAAATTAGGTATTTGTTCGGTACAAATAGGTATTATTTGATAATAATGAGAAATACCGTTCTCTGAAGACCAATACAGAATTATACCGAGCTGTACCGAGAAATACCGAGTTGTACCGAGTTTTTCTGGGAAAAACTCGATACAACTTTTGTATAACTCGATATTTGCTCGGTAAAGCCCGGTATAACTCGGTATTGGGTCTTCAAATGATGGTATTCTTCGTTATTGTTTGGTATTGCTCGGTATTTGCTCGGTACAACTCATTTTTTGGCGGGAATTTGCCTCCGACCGGACGTTCCTCTACGTCCGGTCGGAAGACGTAATAATTGTTCAAATGTGAGAGACTTTTTCCATGACAATATATGTAAAAGGGGGTTTTCTTTTTTTTTTTTTTTTTTTTTTTTTTTTGAATAATTTTTTTGCTATTTTTTAAAATAAATTGTTAGTACAAAATTTTTAAATTTCAATATTCCTTTTAATAAAAATATACTTTAAAAAGTAATAAAAAAATTTATCCAAATAAAATTTTATTTATTTTTATATGATTGAATAGGCTACTCATCATTAAAGACCAATAGATAATGATTCATTATATTAATAAATAAAATTCAGAAATTGTCTTTTTTTATTTTATATTTTTATGTCATGTATATCATAATATTTTTAATCAACTAAAAATTTAATCATACAATTAAATTTATAAAGAGAATTATCATAATTATTTATGTAATAGTTTTGTTTTATTTATCTCTTAAATTTAATTATTTAATAATTCAGCTGCATCACACATAAAATCATGAAGATATATGATAAATTAGTATATCTTAGCATAAAAATGGAAGGAAATTCCTTTTTTTTATTATTTGCTCCATTTTGGCTTCATCTATGCTTCTTGTAGGAAAAAGATAATTCAGTAGGTATGGGCACTCAACTATCCAATTTTATGCTTTAATTTTGGTGAGGACTTTAAACATAGTTTAATGATAGTGATTGGACATACACAAATTTTATTTCTTTGTTGTATGCCATTGTTGTTCACCACTTTGCACAAAAAAAGTTTGTTGAGGTAGATTATAATTATTTTCTTTAATTTTTATGTTGCAATATATTGGTTGATGAAGAGCAACACTGACAATTGATGAGGTTTTCATAAAGTGTTTTTTTAG
Organism: Dendrobium huoshanense; assembly: GCA_016618105.1. Taxonomy (NCBI): domain Eukaryota; kingdom Viridiplantae; phylum Streptophyta; class Magnoliopsida; order Asparagales; family Orchidaceae; genus Dendrobium; species Dendrobium huoshanense. The sequence goes on along the minus strand of CM028354.1, from coordinate 31,963,838 downwards.
GTGTTTCAAATATATGTATTTCAATCATAATTATTGATATATCATCTAAAAATTATCTTAATATGGCACGAATCTAGATGCAAATATGAGTTGGAAGTTTTAAAAATTAAAATCGGGACCATCCAAAGTCTGATTTCATACAATCAAATTGAACATCTCAAGGAGACGAACCTAACGACATCAAATTGGTTTTAATCCAAGCCCAAATGGGTACAAATCAAATGGCCAAAGCCTATTTGGAAGCTTTACATCATTATTTGGATAATCAAATGATATTCAAATATGGCATGCATATAGTCGAATTGAGCGGCTCGATGAGACGAATCCAACGAGCCCAAAATCGTTCGATTCTAACATTTTCTAAGGCATTTAATAACTCAATAAATATTTCATAATCAAGGGAATCACCGTGAGTTGTATGATAGAATACTCTTAATATATCCTTGATCTTTTCTATATGAGGAGAAGAGGAAGAAGAGAAAAGATTTTATGCCTGAGAAATATTAGAGCTCCACCTTACACCACTGCCGACAAATTTGTGCCCTTAGTCTGCCGCTACTGATTCTCCTCTAGACCCCTATCATCAAACCTCCATATTTTAATCATTGATGATCCTTCTCATCACTATCGCCCAATTACAATCCTTCCAACCATCATCACCCGACTATAGTCCTTCCGACCATTATCGCCCGCCAACTACGGCCCTTCTGACCACAATCGTCCTCCAACTGCAATCTTTCCGACCATTATTATCGGCCAACTGCGGACCTTCTGACCACCATCGTTTGACTATGGTCCTTTCAACCAACATCGTTCGCTGACTATAATTTCTCCGACCATCGTCGCCCAATTAAGGTCCTTCCAACCTCCGTCACCTATCGACTACTATCTGTCTGACCATCATCATCCAATCATGGACCTGCCAACCAAACGAACAAAACAAAGTTCTCTTGAGAACAATTATCATGCCATTCTCCAACTATGTAATGTGCTCTATATGAAGTATATTTATTATATTGAGTCAACATCTTCCCCTAAGCAAGGACATCATTTGTAATCAATTACAAATAATAGTGTATTTATTCAAATTGGCAAGACCGCATGATTTTTTCCCCTTGGTTTCTACGTAAAAATTATATTGTTCCTTATGAACGTTGCACCCCTCTAAAGTGGAAAATTATTTTTTATAATCAGAGTACTTAAATGACTTCACAATCAACCCTATAAAAAGTTACACTCATCCCAAATAGACTTTTAATATTTATGTGAGGCAGTTTAAGCTATGATATTTTTGTTTTTAAAAGCCTATTTTTAACCATAATTTCAAAAATAACTTTTAAAAGTAGAAAAATTAAATAATGATGTAAACTTATCTTTCAAATATATATTATTTTTTACTATTTTTTTACCATGAAAGTAATTGAGAAGCTCTTCCAAATAAACTTTTATTCTTAACCAAATTTAAAAGTTAAACTTTTTTTTTGGACATTCAGGTCATTTAACACAAACTTACACGCAAATCGCATACACAAAAACTTGAACCTAAGACTTTTTAGTTAGAAGCCTAAGTTCTCAACCAACAGATCAAAATGAGATGTATAATATTAATCTATATAATAATAAGAAAATACACAAAATTTTATTTTATTATTTTTTAAATTTAGAGATTAAATTGACATAAATGAAAAATTGATTAAAATCTAAATAAAAATTGTTGGATGCAAATTTGTTTTTTAATCGGGCGTTGGCGAATAAAAGTCAGCTTTGACAGTCTTATCCACAAGAGCGAAGTATTAGCAGTGTTTGACAACTGGTGGACCTCTTTCTCTTTCTATCTCTTAAATGTTTCCTCGTGCAAAGCAATTCACATTCCGTAGTTTCCGCTCCTGATAGCTGCAAAAATGGACGGCTAGGATCGTTCCCGTCGCCTTCAAAGGCGGGAATGGCGCGAATCAAGCGCAAATGCAGGGGAGCGGTGGGGTCACCGCCTGCTATCCTGCTTTTCTTTTCCTCCGCATTATTAGTGTTTTTTCACTTTTTTGGGCCATTGTTTGTGCAGCATTATTATTTTGTCGGAAAAATTTAAAGAGAAATAAAAAAACTGAGGTTTCATTTGGGACTGTTTTTTTTTTCTATTTTTTTAGGTTAAAATTTTATATAAAAAATTATTTTAATAATTAGAAAAAAATTGTCCCAAATGAAGCTTAAATTTGTTGTCATTTGATTAAGTAGCCTCTATTAGGGCATCTCCAACCGAGAACTCTATTTTTCACGTCAAAATAGCGCAAAAATAAAAAATGGCGTGGTGCTTTTCCAATCCAACGCCATTTTTTTGCTTCTGCGCCAAGGTAACGACCCTTCTCCTTTCCCACATTTTTCCGGTTGACAGAGAAAAATGGCGTGGGTGAACAGTGCAACGCCAATATTGGCGTTGCACTGTTCACCCGCAAGCAAATGGAGGATTTTTTGGCGTTCGGCTGGAGCGAAGGAATGACGTCAAACGCTCGTTTGGCGTTCGGTTGGAGATGCCCTTAGATCAATCGTTTGTTCAAGTTAATGGTTCTGATTAAGAGTGTAAATAAGCCTTTTTTACTGCATTATTTTTCATAACTTAATCATAAATTTTTAAAATTTTTGTACTAAGAAGATATGTGTTGCAGTCGCTTTAAAAAAAAATATGTTTCCTTACAAAAACTTTATAGTCATCTTTATAAATAGTTGCAGTCGTTCAAAACAAATCCTAAGTTGAATTTGATATGTCTTTTTGATAGCAAGTTTGAGCAAAGCTAATGCGACGAACCCAAACTCGAATTGTTAGAAAAATAGCAAGCACAAGCTCGATTCTTGAGCTCAAGCCAATGTCATTATGATAACTCATTGGGGAATTAAGGATCAGAGCTTAGTCGAGAAGGCAGTGACAACATCGATCACATTGGGTGGGGTGAGCTCATTAGAGAATGTATTGGTATGAGAAGTAGTAGAGAAGTCATAGCAATAGCTTATTGGAGAAATTAATGATGAGATTAGCATTAAGCATAGAGGAAGCTCATTAGAGAATGTATTGATATGACAAGTAGTATAGAAGTCATGGCAATAGCTCATTGGAGAAATTAATGATGAGATAAGCATTAAGCAAAGAGGAAGCTGCATTGGGAGCTCGATAGAGAAGTCATCAATGGGAAGACTGCTGAAGTATGCATCGAATGGTTTAGTGGCATATGAAGAAAAAAATGAGTTAGTAAGACTTATGAGTTTGCGGCCACCTTCCACACTAATATCAATTAAACAAGAGAAAAAAATCAGGGTTTAATGTTTTTAATCAACCCAACTAGCCAGCCAACCAGTCAAGCCTCGTCAAACTCAAATCCAATCTCTTTTAATAAAAGAGCTCTAATTTGAGATTGAGTTCAATTTGTGATCATAAAACATTGTTTATGAATTTAAAATATGTCGGGAGTATTCATCAACTTTCTCATGCATATTAACTACATAGATTTATTCATTAATAAAAATCAATAATGTCGCTTCTCATGCGCCCGCACATTGAGGGCCAAATTTCTTTCAAAAATATAAAAAGCAAGGAGAAAATATCTAAGCCTCAATTACTTATTAACTTAAATATATAATAACTAATAACTTATTAACTTAAATGTATACTAAACATTAAAATTAGGGAGATTTACATGCATACCATCATATACTATTCTATTTCCATATTTAACACCTAAAATTTTAATATTACATACATACCACCCATAGTTCATTTTCACATCAAATATGAGGGGTATACATGCAATATATGAGTGATAGGAAGGAAATATGAGTGGTATATTTGATATTAAAATAATATAGGGTGTTATGTATGTAATATTAAAGTTTTGGGTGTTAGATATATAAATAGAATGGTATAAAGTTGTATGTATATAAATTTCTCTTAAAACTATTGACCTTATCCTATATACATTTTTTATCTAAATTAAAAAGGTTTATTTTTATTATATAATAATTTCATAGCTTTTTTTTTTTTTTTTTTGGACATTTGGGCCATTTAAGGCAAACTCACACACACAATACATACACATGGACTCGAACCTTGGACCTCTTAGTTGGAAGCTTAAGCTCTCAACCAATAGGCCAAGGGGAGTTGTTTACCTAGCTTTTTTAACTGAATTGGTGAAAAAGTGGAATGCGAGAGAATTATCATAGCTACACCACAACATAAATAAAATGTACGTCATAATTACTGATTTGGGGCCCACTCTCCCTATCAAAGAATTCAAATCATAAAATCGAGGCGCAGTTGCATTCGTTCCCAATGTATTAAAAAAAAAAAATCTGTTGTAATTTTTTTTTTCGGTAAATGGATTAAAGTGTAAAATAAAAAAAAATAAAGCAAAAGTTAAACGCGCCTAATTTTTACTTTTTCAAATGAATATTTAAATCAAAGAAATCCACTTCTTTTATATTTTTTTGGATAATAAATATTTGAAATAGTTAAAAGCATTTTTAGTCATTATAAGTGATACGTCATCACAAAATAAGCTTGATCTGTCACGAATCTCGAGGCAAAAGCTAGTTGAAAAATTCAAAAATTAATTTTGGGAGCACCCGAACTCCAATTTCAGCGAGCTTACAGTCAAACTGAGCGTCTCGGAAATACGAACCCAATGACACCAAGATCAACCCAATCCGAGCCTAAATGAGTCCGAATCAAGGGTTCAAAGCGCTGTCGGAAGGTTCAAACCGCAATTTGAGTTACCCATGATCTCACGCCTATGTATGGGCTGTGCCACTCTAGAAAAACTATAAATAGAGCCCTAATTCTACACCAAAGAGAGAGGAGGGAAGAGAGAGAAGAAGAAGAAGAGAAGGAGGAGGAGAAGGAAGAAGCTCCGCCTCGACCACCGCCAGAGCTCTTCCTGCAGCCCGAACACGCTAGGATTCTGCGTGATATTCGGGAGGACGCAGAAATTCTTCCCAACTTCCATGGGATGTGGAAATTCTTCTCAATTAACGACAGAGTTCCCTCCTGACGTCGAAACTCCGCCCAAGTGAGGCCGGAGTTCTCCTCTGCCACCAACAGACGTTGGATTTCTACTTGACGTCGCATCTTCACTCTTCACCAAGTTTCTACCCGACGCCGGACTTCTACCAGTTATCGGATTTCGCTGGATGTCTACACGAAGATGAATTTCTTTTCATTATTGGACTTCTACCTGACGTTGTCTTTCTGATCTTCATCGTCAGACTACAGTCTTTCCGACCTCCGTCGCCCGCCGACTACGGTCCCCTTGACTTATGTCGCTCGCCGAATACAGTTCTTTCGACCTCCGTCGCCCGCCAACTACGGTCCTCCTGACATACGTTGCCCAATGACTTCAAGTATTTCGACCTCCGTCGCCCTCGGGCTACGATCCTTCCGACCAAACGAACATGTCAACAATGACTCTTTGTATTAACATCATGTAATGTACTCCATGAGATGTACATCAAGCTAAGACCTTCCACCAAGGGCCTCATTTGTAATCGACTGCAATACTAGTGGATTCATTCAAACTGGGCTAAGCCCCGTGGTTTTTTCTCATTTTCAAGGGTTTTCCACATAAAAATCTTGGTATCTCATAAATGCTAGACCCTTTCTCTTATCTGATTGCGTGTCAGATTTTCGTGCAACGCTAAGACGATAAACTTTATATTTCTCTACCGCCACGAATACTCCAGGACGCAACTATAAGCAACATTAATTTAAAATATTTATTTATCTACTGATTATAAATTCTCTTCATCACCTGTCGTGTACAATAATTTTGACATTATTGATTGCAATGGAGATGATTGATTTTCGAAATAATTTTGGCTTTTATGAAAATAATTCATAAGATTTTCCCAAAAAAAAAAAAAAAAAATTCATCAGAGATTAGAGTGCATTTATATGTCATGATTAAATAAATGCACTCTCAACCTCAAAATTGCCCCATCTTCGCACAATCGCACCCACGCTAGAGCTGCGCTCACACCCACGGCCTCGCGCACACAACTTCATCAGCTCCCTCTAGTAGGCAAGTCATATCGAGTCGTGTCAGGTTTTAAGGCGGTTCGAGTCCGATCGAAGATTATGATCAACTTCACAAACATATCGGATTTGAGTCGTGAGTGTTTTGAAGTCGCATCAAATTAGAATTGGCTCCAAATCTGACCCAAAAATTAACAAGCACTGTAATCATAGTGCATCCACCATCAACAGACCCGAATCTCTCATATCTCCTCATATCTCCCATATCTCTCATATCTTCCAATGGACAACATTCACCCAAACGCTTTCAAAAAATCAGCCATATAATGCAGCTCCCAATAAGCTCAATTGATTTCCAGTAAACAATATAAAAAATAATAATAATAAAGCAGCGGCTGTAATGAAAAGTTATTAACAATAGCTTCATCATTAACCATTTAACCCCACATTACTTCCCAAATTACAATTTTGCATTTTCGTACAAAGCATAAAGTTCATGCCCCACTGAATTAGTTCTGATTGATGAGTTCGGATCTTTGCTACCCCATTAGTCACATGGCTAGCACGTGACATCGGTCCAACGTCCCGCCCTTCGCATATAGCCAAAAGCATTAAAACTGCTACAAATAAGAACACGCGAAGAAAAAAAAAAAAACCTTTAATTACACATATTTCTGCTCACTCTCACGGCCAACACTGTATATTTAACAATCACAATGGCTGGATCCTCGACACCACGATAGGGCTACGGACCTCGTGCGTCCCATCAGACCACGTTAAATATCCGTAGTCGGCTGCGGGGGCGGAACCGGGATCACCAGCAGCCGTTACCGCCGTCACGGTGACAGTCACGGCGAAGCTCTGCTTGTTCACCGCCGGCGAGAAAACCAGCTTTCCTGGCTTCACACTTACGGCCAACCCCTTACCACTAACCATGGACACCTTCGCCTTATAAACTCCAGACCCTGCCGCCTCCACGTTCGTCACCGTCCTCACGACCGTCTTGCTCTGGTTCACAGAAGCCGCGCCTTCGAAAACAACCATGATCGACGGGTAATTAAGGTTTTCCGGCTGCGGACGCTTGGTTGGGCACGTCACCGGCGAGTGAGTGATGATCTGAATCATTTTGGGTTCGTACTCCAAGGCGCAAAGGAAGGTGACGTAATCGGCGTAGCCCATATCGTACACCAGTCCCGGGTCCATGGCTTTGTAAAGATTAAGATGACCGGCGCCGAAGTCCAGTGGCGTAACCGGTTCGCCGGTGCCCTCGTCGGTCACCGGCTGAAGAGTGTTGTCCACTAGATTGGACGTCGTCATCATGGCCGATCGGATGGCAGCCGGGCTCCATGAAGGATGCGCCGATTTGAGCAGCGCGGCTGCGCCGCTGACGTGAGGGCATGCCATGGAAGTCCCGGAGAGAATGTTGAACTCGGTTTTCCGGTGATCGGAGTCTAGTCCGGTAGGGCCAACGGCATCGGTCCAGGCGGCGAGGATGTTAACTCCCGGAGCGATAAGGTCCGGCTTGAGAACCTCTGGCGTGAGACCGTTAGGTCCGCGGCCGGAGAAGGAGGCGACGACGGGGGCGGGCTTCACTCCGATAATGGTTCCACGGAAAGCGAGCGTAGCAGTAGGGTTAGCGTTCGCGGTAATGTAGGATTTCACGGAGTCGCCTTCGTCGGAGCCGACTGCACAGGCGGGGAGAACGTGGGCGTCGCCGACAAGTCCTTCGCCATTGGATATGCCGTTCGCGAGGATCATTCCGACGCCGCCAGCGTTTTTCACGACGAGGCCTTTCGCAACTCGCGGGCTACTTCCACGATCACAGACGACGATTGTCCCCTTCACGAGCTTCGGATCAAGGGAATTCTCCATGCAGAGGGAAGCTGGAAGGCCGCCGGATTTGCCTGGGTAGACTAATGGGTACATTTGACCATCGATGGCCGGACCGGAGTAAAGGGAAACGCCGGAGAGCCGACGGCCATCGCCAAGAACGATGTCGGCGGGGAAAGTCCGATCGATTGTCCCAGCGCCTACAGTGGTGAGCCAGGGAGCAAGGTTAGTGACAGACATGGCGGTAGGGCCGTCATTACCGGCGGATGATGCGACAAAGACACCCTTTGAGACAGCGCCGAATGCGCCGACGGCAATAGGGTCGAGGTAGTAAGGTGCAGAGATTCCATCGCCACCACCAATAGAGATAGAGATCACATCAACGCCATCAGCCACAGCGCTATCAAATCCGGCGAGAATGTCGGAATCCAAACAGCCGGAGCCCTTCCAGCACACCTTATAAACAGCGACGCGAGCCTTTGGGGCGACACCCTTCGCGATGCCGGAGGCATACCCAGAAAGACTCGCCCCGAAAACATGGCGGCCTGCGGCCGTTGAAGCAGTGTGGGTTCCATGGCCATCGGCATCCCGTGGAGATCTGAACTCAACAGTTTCGTTTATCCCGCCAATACCACCAGCTGCATCAGCGGAGGCATCATGGCCGCGAGAGAAGAATCGAGCGCCAACGAGCTTGCGGTTACAGATCGAACTGGGGAAATTCTCTCCAGTCTCGCAGGTGCCGCGCCATCTGGAAGGGACGGGGCCAATATTGCGGTCCGAGAAAGATCGGCGCTCGGGCCAAACACCGGTGTCGAGGATGCCGACGATGACTTCGGCACCGTAGTCGGAATCGGACCAAAGGCCTTGCTTGTTTCGCAGGCCCAGGAATTGGGGAGATCGAGTGGTGTGGACATAACGGAGGCGGTCTTGAAAGACAGCGAGCACGGCCGGGTGATTGGCGACCGCGGCAGCGCGTTCGGCAGTGAGGGAGGCGGAGAAGCCATGGAAAACGCTTGAGTAAATGTGTAGAGTGGAGACAGAGAAAGACGGTGAGGTGTACCAGAGCTCGTGGGTAGGGAAGATGGATGGTTTCATCAGATGGTTGATACGGAATATGTAGGTCTTCTTATCGGCAGCGACAGCAGCGGATCCTCCCAGGGTTAGGGTTTGGAGGAGGAAGAAGAGGAGAAGTGTGGATGAGGTGGCGGCCATTGTTGTGGTGGAGGAAGTGGATGAGCAGAGTGTTTCGACCTAGGGATTTATATATGAAATAAGGAGGGTTTCCGCTGAGCGGCAACTTGCTCTATAAGATAGTTATTTAATTAAATTTATTTATTTATTTTATAGTTAACAGTTAAAATACTTATTTCTTAAGAATTTAAAGATGAGATATTAAGGATTTAAAAAATATATATTATATTTATCTAAATAATTTGCAAAATTTATGGTGAAATTGCTGTTGCAGAAATTTGTCAGATCAGATCATTGATTCTTTTTTACTTAGAGATGCTCCTTACATCTTGGCCAGTTGCTCCTACCCACTCCATATTTTATTTATTAAATTTATTTAAATATTATATTTTGAATAGGAAAAGAATAATTATATCTATTTTGGTACTATTTTTTTGGGACATTTAGGTCATTTAAGGCAAACTCACACACACAATGCATATACATAGACTCGAACCCTGGACCTCTTAGTTGGAAGCCTAAGCTCTCAACCAATAGGCCAAGGAGAGTTGTGTCTATTTTGGTACTATACTTAGGGCTTCATTTGAAACGAATTTTTATCATTTTTTAAAATAAAAAATTAGTAGAAAAGTTATAATTATGTTTTCAAAAGCAATAAAAAATATTCGCTGACGAAGACTTAATTTATTAAATTAAGGATTTAATTTGGGTTGACGAATAGAGTTTGAGTATTATCCAAATTTGACAGACTTGAATATATTTGACCTAAATGGAGCATGTTTATTAGACTATTTAAATTGTTCGGTATGAACCCAACTAGACTCGGGCTTGACTAACCCAAATATGACATGTTTTACCCTTTTATTATATAGATCATGAGGTATTTTTGGATCAATAGGACTTGTTTGATCAAAATACAATAAATTTGACTCAAACATGACCTATTTAATGCAAACTCGACCCTTTAGACTGTAACTCGAATGATAATCATGTAAATTTTGAGTCAATTTTGTATTTTTGAGCAAATTCAAAATTGACTTTAAGGTTAATAGGGTAAAAAATTTTAACCTTAACCTTACCGAAAGAATAATTAGATCAACTCAAATTTGAATTTTTCGGGTTTGGCACACAGCGTCATATCTGATAGTGTTATTTATTGGCACACTTAACTAAATATTTTTTATTCATGTTCTTAGAAAAATATATTTGAAAATTCATTTTGGAATAACTTTCTCCCACATATATTTATAAATTGCTTATGGAAGTCCGTCACAGACTCACACTCAACATTTGAACAGTATTTTCATCATTCTCCAACGTCGCAAAGTCATCTTTTCTTTTACAAAAAATCCTTTTCTCCTTCACACAACGTCAATCATGTGATGCCTTCCCCATGAATTCCTCTTCTCCTTCACACACAATCAATCAATGACGTCTTCACTACAACCTCCTCTTCTCACACACCATTGATCCCTCAATGGCATCTTGAGTATGCTTCATCGTAAATATTTTTACTTGTACGATGTATTTCTCGCAAAGTCCTCTTCAAATTTAGAATCCGTTTGTCCCACGATACCTTCAAGGTGGAGTCATCTTCTCCTTCTCACGATGTCAGTCCCACAATGCCTTCCCCATGAACTCCTCATTTGCACTAGCCATCGATCTCATGATACCTTCCCCACGAGCTCTATCATATACGCTATTGGTTTCACAATGCCTTCCTACAAGTTTGAACCTTATTCAAACTATATTTGATTTTGAAGTAGTTTGAACCAATCTTGAATTATTTAGAATCCAATGAGCATTTTGAGAATATAAGAGGTTGACCCTCGCTAAGCGTAATTGCATTCAAAATGAACTTTTATGCATAATTCTTCATTAAAATAAACAAAATGAATATTTGATCAATTATGCGAACTATATGAAATATAAATTCGAACTTGAACGAAGGAATCTCCTTTCACAAATCTATTTGCTACTTTTAGCATTGCCCGACATTTAAGAAAATAGATATATTTTTTACGTATATTTTTTGAACTAATATTCATCTATTTATAGCTTTGCTTGGGAATGATTTCTCGCTGTTTTTTAAAATAACTTTTTAATATAAAATTTTCTAATTCAATAAATTTGTGTATTAAAAAATTGAATAAAAAATCATTAAAAAAGCTGTCCCACAAAACCTTGGTCTCTCTTCCCCTTATCATTTAATACAAATTGCGACGTGAAAGACATAGACTGATTAATGGGCCCGCGTCACAACAGTGAATGTTGTCCAGCAGAGTTGGGCCCAAAGATCGAAATGGACGATGGGCTGTGCTTCGTCCCTTCGGTAAAAATTTAAACAGTGGGCTTTATGACAGCATACGTCTACATGTTTGATTTATTGTCCAGAAAGCTTGCTTGGGCTTTTATATATACCGTGCGGGTCTAGGATAATAGCGGCACGAATTCGAGTGAAAGTGAAACTAGGGTAGTAACTGTAGAAACCTAATCAGCGTTTCTTTAATATGAAGTGAAGAGTAGAGAAGAAATGGAAAATCTTATTAAACAATCTTGTGCCAGACAGAGAGATTTCCTGTCGTTATATAGAGCAGGAAGAAGGTGTAATGACAGTAATTACAAGTATACCATAGATGTTATAGAATAAGAGCTTATATAAATATATATGTAAAATACATATTCTAATATGCCCCTTCAAATTGATGGGTCAGGAGTGATCGCCAATTTGAGTCTAAGCTCTTGAAACCGCGGTGTGGACAGTGATTTGGTGAAGATGTATGCTACTTGATCTTTCGTGTTGATGGGATGAAGAAGAATGTGATTTTGTTGAATGTGATCGCGTACAAATTTCTGATCGATTTCTATGTGTTTCGTCCGGGAGTGAAACACCGGATTATTGGCAAGACCAATTGCCGACATATTGTCACAATATAGTTTGGTTGGATAATTATGAGGAATATCAAAATCTGTAAGCAGCCTTCGGAGCCAAATAATGTCTGAGGATAGAGCTGCTAATGCTCGATATTCAGATTCTGTAGAAGAGCGAGAGATCGTCTTCTGCTTCTTTACCGTCCATGATATGATTGTTTCACCCAAGAATGAACAGAAGCCGATTGTTGATTTTCTCGTTATAGGATCACCAGCCCAATACGCATCTGAAAATGATTTCAAAACAAGATCAGTTTTTGTAATAGGTAAACCAAAATGTAGTGTACCTTTTATATATCGCAGCAGACGCTTGAGCAAAAAGTAGTGTTTGGGAAGAGGTTGATGCATGTTTTAAGAGAGAAGATTGACACTATAAGAAATGTCAGGTCTAGTTAACGTCAAATACTGAAGAGCGCCTGTGATGCTACGATAGAAGGCTGGAGTTTCGGCGGAGCTGGTATGGCTGAATTCGATCGGAAGTTTTGTACAGGTGGGGTAAGCCAGCGGATTACAGTCTGTTAAATTCGCCTGTGAGAGGATTTTCAGAGCGTATTTTACCTGAGAAAGAAAATAAGAGTTATTAGTTTTAGATATTTTAATACCCAAGAACTCACTTACAGTGCCCAGATGCTTCATAGTAAATTCAGTATCAAGTTTAGTTAAAATGCTAGTGATGTGATTTTGATTATTTCCTGTAATCAAGATATCATCAACGTATATAAGTAAGAAAATACTGACTTGAGCCTTTTTATACACCAATAATGAAGGGTCGGATTGACTGTGATTGAACCCGAGAGTTAGCAAGAAGGCTGTAAATGTGTTATACCACTGCCGTGGAGCTTGTTTCTGTCATGCCCCAAGATCTAACTCGGAAAGAATGTCGATCAATAGCCAAACAATTTACCAGAGTTATCTATCAATCTTCAGTAAGCATTCTATCAAACATCTATAAAATTTAAAACATCAATACACAAGTCGATTCATATCTCAAAACATCATGTACAATACTCAGGAACTACACTATCAATACAAGAAAGGAAACTATCCTGTCATGAGTACAAAAGAATCATCAATCTATCAAAAGAACTAAAAACCTGAAGATCTGGATCAATGCCTATCTCCTGCTCCCGAGCCCTGACCTGAAAATATCAACCACATATAATGAGCTTTACAAAGCCCAGCAGGTCACCTAATACCTATAACTGAAATCAAAGCACGGCAATGCTATCAATATGCATGTCAATCTATTCAATCCAAATCAGTCAATGGTCAATGAGTCTATGCAGCGGAAATCAATAGTCAATAAAACCAGTCAATGCAGCGGCAGGCAATTCGATAAATCAATTCAATCAATCATCGTCCGTCAATCAAATCAATACGGTCAAATCAATACGATCTAATCAATGAAATCAAATAAGAAAAGCGATACGAGACAAGAAATCTATAAATCAGTCAATACGGTGTAGAACAGTAGCAATAGTGAATCTATAAGTCTATAGGCAGCAATACGATAAATCTATAGGCAGTAGTGCGATGTCCATGCTATCAATGCAATATCTATATCCATCCATTTCTATATCAATGCTCAATGTCGATGCACAGAAATCAATCAGTGAAATCAATGCAATCGTACGATCTAGTAAATCCAATCAAACTCAATAAAGCAGAAGTCGATAAAGCAATAGATTCGTAAATCAATACAGTAAACATGCAATTCAATACTATATACTGAACAAGTACAATCTACTGGTCATGTTGCTGTTGTAGAATCCATATTGCTGTTGTAGATAATACATTGGTTCAATCAATAAGAGTCGTCACTCTTTTCGCCCGTCGGCATATCAATAAACTCCTTATATCTCCCTTCAATAATCAATAATCAATGTTTAAAGGAAAGCCCGTCGGCCCACCATCCTGTACAGGTATCAATATCAATCTCCACCAATGTTCAACCAGGTTCCACTTGCGATCAGTATCAATAGTCAATTCAATCAATAAGCAATTCAATAGTCAATATTAAAGCAATCATATCCATAATCAATGCATATCAGTTCAATCTATCAATCTCATACAATTCAGGAATCGTACGAAAATCGGGCAGCATAACGGTAGTCGGTCAAATTTACACAAAAATCCTGCAAAAAGACACAGTTTCCAAATCTTTCCAAATTACAATAGAATATCTATAGCGTCAATACAAGACTATCGATCTATAGAATCCAAATCAAATCAGGTCCTGATATTTTTCTATTCGATTAAAATCACGTAGAATCAATTCCGACCGGTAAAATCTTCGTAGAATACAGTCAAATCGTGTACAATAATCATATCTATAACATACTAAAAGTTGTGCGGTGGAAGTTGTGTCAAATCAAAACCATGTCGAAAAGTCGACTACGAAAACACAAAACAGGTCACAACTAGGTCGAAACACAACATCTCTGAAAACAGAAACAGGGTTCGGAGTCCTTACCACGAGATCTTCACTTTTCCCAACAGCAGCGTCGGACGAAAAGCGCTCCGCGGTCTCCAAAAACCAGCTTTTCTCTTTTCTTCCTTTCTCTTTCTCTCTCTACAAAATATCTGATTTTAACTTTTGATTTTCTCTCTCCTCAAAACGAGCTGATTTTCCTTATAACTTACTCATATCGGCCTGGCCGATCGAGCTATCGTCCCGGGACGATCCGACCAAAACCAGATCGTCCTGGACCTCACTCAGGGCTATTGTCTGGCCGATCATTTCTACAGTACGATCGTCCTGGACGATCTCACGATCGGCCTGGACGATCTGTGCAGAAATCCTTCCAGAAAACACACCAGAAATCAGCTGTTCAATGCACTGATCGGCCTGGACGATCCAAACTTCGTCCTGGCCGATTCTGGGAGGAAAATCCAAATCAGAGAGGAACAGTAAGGAAACGAGATATTACAGTTTCAATCCATATATAGCCTTGTTCAAGAGACAAACGTGGTTCGGACGGGTTAGATCTTCAAAGCCCTTAGGTTGCTTAATGTATATGGTTTCCGCCAGACTTCCGTGCAGAAACGCATTGGCAACATCCAATTGGTGAACCGGCCAGTTGTGGTATAAGGCAAGTGCTAGCATGATACGAATAGTGGGTAATTTAACGACTGGACTAAAAGTTTCGAAGTAGTCCGTACCAAATTCTTGATTATTGCCTTGTGCAACTAGTCTTGCCTTGTATTTAGCTATAGACCCATCCGTATGAAATTTCGTACGAAAAGTCCAGCGGCTGCCAAGAATCGATGCATTAGACGGAGGTTCAACTAGGCGCCAGGTTCCCTGTTTTTGAAGAGCAAGTACTTCTGCAGCCATAGCTTGACGCCAGTGTAGGTGTTTGAAAGCATCAGAAAAGGTAGTCGGGTCTTGTACATTATCCGTAGAATTGTGAAGATGAAGGAGGTTGAGACGATTTGGTTGTTTGAGTGAACCAGTTTTGCTTCTCGTTGTCATACGGTGAATGGAAGGTATTGATTGTATTGGACCAGGCAAGTCCCGGGATATATTTGTTGGAGCAGACTGGTTGGGACTACAAAGATGCTGAGTTGATTGCTGCAGGTTGCTGTTCGAGTTTAGCTGTAAACAAGAATGGTTTGAGACATGTGGAGGAATACTTAGAGAGACAGGTGTAAGCAATAGAGGACAAATATAAGAGGAAACAGATTGAGCAGTAGTTTTGGAAACAGAGAAAGGAAACTTAGTTTCATTGAACCGAACATGCCGAGACACCAGTATTTTGTTCGTGAACATATTAAGGCACCGATAGCCTTTATGAACTTCGGAATATCCTATGAATGTACATTGTTGGGACGTTGGTTGCAACTTGGAGCGAGTATGTGAAGGTAAGAGCGGATAGCATTCGCAACCGAAGATCTTTAGCTCAGTGTAATCTGGTTTCTTGTTGAACAGCAGTTCGAGAGGAGTTTTGTGGTTTGTAATGGATGAAGGTAGTCGATTAATAAGGTAGACCGATGTATTTACCGCATCTGGCCAAAAAACATGAGGCATTGAGGCAGTCAGCAGCAGTGTTCTTGTGGTTTCAATTATGTGACGGTGCTTTCTTTCAGCTAATCCATTTTGTTCCGGGGTGTATGGACATGAAAGCTGATGGGTAATGCCTTGCTGAGCTAGATATGATTTGAACGCATTATTAACATATTCAGAACCACCATCTGTTCGTAAGATTCGTATACGATGCGAAGTTAATCGTTCTAGCTGAGTTTGAAAATTAACAAAAATAGAAAATACATCAGACTTATAGCGTAAAGGAAAGATCCATGTATATCGTGAAAAATCATCAACGAAAATGACGTAAAATTTAAATCCTTGACACGAGACCGACGGTGCCGGCCCCCAGACGTCAGAATGAATAAGAGCCAGAGGTTGCGTTTGGCGCTCAGGACGGTTATCAAAGACAAGTTTATGACATTTTGAAGCATTGCAAGAATCACATTGAGATAGCTGCTTATTCATTTTCAAAAGAGGATTACAGTTAGAAATAAAATAAAAAATGCGCTTATAAGGATGTCCTAATCTATGGTGCCACGTATGAGCAACTGAGTTAGCTACAGTGAGCGCCTGATGAGTTCTTTTCGGGGCTTGCATGGGAATGTTGTACAGTCCACCATTACACGGTCCGCGGAACAAAATTTGATCCGTCTCCAGGTCCTTCAACATGAAACCAGAAGGATCAAATATAATTGAAACATTGTTATCTTTTGTTTGTTGGGAAATAGATAATAAATTGAATTTAAGAGAGGGAGTATGTAGAATTTGAGATAATTTTAGCTTACGAGATGGGGTCGGGAGGATACCCGCCCCAGTGTGAGCAATATTGACAAAATTGCCATCTCCCACCGTGATATTGTCCTGGCCCATATACGGTTGAGCCATAGATAAATTTTCCAACGAATTCGTTACATGAGATGTTGCTCCTGAATCCAGGAACCAAGAATTAGGCTGAGTATCGGATCCAGCAAACAATGCCGTCTGTGCTGACTTGGAGGAGGGAATATACTGGGGATTTAGCCTATGCCAGCATGTTTGAGCCGAGTGACCTTTCTTGTAGCAAATTTGACAAAAAACTCCTGAATTCGGATTGGTACGATTTGTCGTGGGAGCATTGTATAGATCTGTAGGACGAGGTCTGTTGTTGAAATTGAAAACGTTCTTGTTGTTAGGTCTGCGACCTCGACCTCTATTTGTGAATAGAGCCATGTTTGGATCATGACCGGACGAGTACCGTGCAGCATCAGCGGCAAGATTAATCTCTTCACTCAAGAGAAGAGGATAGATTTCATCAAGAGTGAGAGATGAGGATGTAGTTCTAATGGTGGTCTTGAATGATTGATATGGTTGGGGAAGACCATTGAGAATGTAGTGGATTATATCCTCCGGATCAATAGAAGATCCCGCCGCAGCTATTTGATCAACAATTTCTTTAATCTCAGACAGATAAACTGTCATGGAGTTGTTCTTGAGAGAAACATTGTGCATTGCGTTCTTTAGTTGAATAACTTTCGAACGATTCGTGGCTTGAAAACGTGTTTCAAGTGCAGCCCAAATTTGTGCAGTAGATTCGAGCGAGATCACGTAATGAAGGATTGACGCCGAGATGGTTGAACAAATGGTCGCGGATAAATTTTGATCCGTCAAGAGCCATTGAGAATAGACGGGATTAATGGAGGAGGAGCCGTCCGACGTCTGAAGAAATTGTGATGGAGGCGTGACAGAAGAGTCAAGAAAATTGAGGAAACCATTTGCTCTCAATGTTTTGAGAATCTGGGATTTCCAAATCAAGAAATTTTCAGGAGCAAGTGGCGATGTCACCAGATTTCGCAGATTCGAGACCACGAACTTCAGGGTGGCCGGAATCGCAGATTCATCCGGTTGCAGACTTGCACTGTGATCTTGAAGGCGAGATGACGCTGAATCAGTCATATCTCAGGATCGATAGCCTCTATCTGATACCATGTAGAAACCTAATCAGCGTTTCTTTAATATGAAGTGAAGAGTAGAGAAGAAATGGAAAATCTTATTAAACAATCTTGTGCCAGACAGAGAGATTTCCTGTCGTTATATAGAGCAGGAAGAAGGTGTAATGACAGTAATTACAAGTATACCATAGATGTTCTAGAATAAGAGCTTATATAAATATATATGTAAAATACATATTCTAATAGTAACGAGTCGAGAAAAGCAGTCACTTTAGCGAGCTCGACTTGTTAGTCAGAACAACGGCTCAATTTTAAGCTTGAGCTTGAGCTCGACTGACCGCACTTCAGGTCGGCTGGTCAAGCGGCTCGATCCTGACTCATCTGATTTTCCTGTCCGTGTTTCTAATCTCCGCCCATGTTTCTAATTCCCGCTCTGTTCCGTTGAGCACACGCGACACGAGGTCAGCTTCGTCCCATCGAGCGCACAACGCATCCGCTTAGTCTCGAGCTCCTCTCTGTCTGGTCAAGCGTACGCATGCCTCCTCGGTCCACACACGCACACAACTCACGTTTCGTTCGGTGATCTGGCTGAGCGCACAAGGCCTCTTCCGCAACTCACGCGAATCCCACCCAGTTCCAATGCCCACCTCAAATCACCGCCCTCTTCACACTGTATAATTAATATATTAGGTTTTAATATTATTTTTTAATGGAGTTGGCTCGACGAGCTCCCGAGTCGAGTATGTCTATGCCCGAACTCGACTCGTGAGCTCAAAAGCTCGTCTCCCGAGCCAATAAACGAGCCGAGTTCGAGCCGGCTCGTGAGGCGGCTCATCTCACTTACTCCCCTAGCTAAAATAGTCTCAACTGACGATTAAATATTTTTATTTTAAGTCAGATTAACTTTATTTTGAGTCAATATTAATAAAAAAATGAAAATACTTTAAATTAATTTAAATAAAATACAATAATTTTTTTTATTTTAACTTACAAATATTATATCTATATATTATTTTTTGTGCAAAATAAAAACTAGTAACATATGATTTCAATTTTAAAAATTGAAATAGAAATTAAAAATATCACCAACATTTATTGTTATCAAATTGCCATCGACACACATGAGTTAGCTTACATTAGGGCAAGCTCCTCCATTGTTCATAATTATGAAGACTCATGCTATTGGGTGATGAGCACATAGATCCTAACTAAGTACCACTCACACCAACTAATTAAGCATTGGAGCCCAAGCATAATAAGTAGAACTAGAACAAAATCATAACCCAACTACTCGTTATACAACTAAAACGGAATCAGACACTCAACAACTGCATGAGTGAGTTACAACAAATGTATCATCATTTAACGGCTAAGATAAAATATCAGTGACTTGTCCTATCTCACCAAATTGATCAATAAGTGAAAAACAACTTCTAAGTTGACTTGTTGGTTTGCTCAGATGGACTAAGCTTCTGATCTCTGTTGACATACTACGGTCTTTCCGATCTCCGTCGCCCATCGAGTACGGTCCTTCCGACCTCTATCATCAGATAACGCCCCTTCCGACCTTCGTTGCTAGCCGACTCTGATCCTTTCGACCTCTGTCACCCGATTATTACGGCCTTTCCGACCTTCGTCGACCGCCAAGTATATTCTTGTTGACTAAACAAATATGTCAATACTGATTCTTCCAATTCCCACTATGCAATGCACTCTTTATGATGTATAATTGCTATATCAAACCAAGGCCTTCCTTCAAGAAAGGGTCACATTTGTAATTAACAATAAATCCTAGCGAATTCATTCAAACTAGGCCAGATCTCATGGTTTTCCCACTATGCATTGCACTCTATATGATGTATAATTGCTATATCATACGTCGCTGGCAGTAGTGTGGGGGCACGGGCCCCCACTATCTTTGGTAATAGCATGTGGGGGCCCTGGGGGCACGGGCAGATGCAGTGTGGGGACCTTGTGGACATGGGCCCCCACTGACTTTGGTAATAACATGTAATGAATATCTTTTATGATGTATTAAGTACATAATAAATCAAATAAATAATTTATTTTTTCAGCGCGGAAGAGAGAACTCGAACATTTCACCAAATCGCGCGGAAGAGAGAACTCTGAAAGCACAAACGCAGGTCGTCGGTTGCCCTCTTCCACCTTCCGAGGCAGATTATAATGTCGCCCAGTCGGACTCGACGGGTCACCCTATTATCACCTAGTGAGCTTCTTGCCTTCTTCTTTGTTATTTTTACTGCTTGTTGATATATCTATTTTTTTAATCCTGGTTTATGGATCTATATTGATGAGGTCATCGATAGGAGATTTCGGCGCGCTTATCAGAGACGACCACGGAGATCGACGGCCGAGATTGCTAGCCTTTATTTTTGAGCTCACTTGTATTTTCAGTTTTCATTTTATGATTGTATTTTCGTAGTTTCCCATTTTACCCCTGAGGGTAATAGTTGCTTGTGTAGCCCCAAGGGGCATTTTAGACTTTGCGCATTATTTTCTGTGGGCCTATTTATATGGCCATTGTATCTTGTATTTGGATTACTGAATATTTGAATGAAAATCTAAGTTTGTGTTCTCTTTGTGAGTGCAAGAAGATCTCTGTGTGAGTTCTTCAAAACTTGAGATCTCTTAGTGAGTTCTCAAATCTCTTTATCGTTTTCTTTCTTTCTGTTTTTACTTTCTTTTCCTCACCCCGAAATCCCCCACTTCATCCCTAGCTAACCACCTAATCCGTGGATTTCTCTCCTCCCACCCGTCGGCCAACCTAGCCCGCCGGCCACCCTAGGCCGCCGGCCAACCACCTTGTCGCCGACCATCATTCCCCTCCACCACCACTTCACATCCCATCCCAACATCTCCTTGAGATTTGAATTTTAATTTCAATTTCTTTCCTAATTGGGAAATTCCAATTTAGGCAAGTTTTCGAAATTTTAACTCAATTTCATTCCAGATGAAATTGGATTCACGAAATAAAATTTTCCTAGTCATCGACTAGATTTGGAATCCTCCACCTTATCCTAAATTCCCCCTTTCCCTCCTTGATGCCGCCGGCTCCCCCCTCTTCATGGGCCCATTAATTGCACAATTACTCCCTCCCTCTTATTTTGAAATTCAAACATTAAGCTCAAATAAATCCCTCCAATTTCACTTAAGGCTGAAATCAATTCAGTTTTCTTTCTAAACCTAGCCCCTCTAATGAAGCCGCCGGCCCCCTTTCTTGGCCTCAAGCATTTGATTTTCAATTAATGCCTTTAATGCACTTAATTGAGAATTCAAATCTCTAATTTCCTCCCTCCTAATCTCACAAAACTGAAAGAAAATTTCAGTTTTCTCACTTGGCCGCCCCTCCCCCCCCCCCCCCCCCCCCCCCTTGTTCTACCGCCGGTTCCCTCCCTCTCCTAGCCAAGCCGCCACTCCATCCATCCGTCTTGAAGATCTATCTTGCGGCGACCATCCGAATCCGATCCAAGGATGCATGGACGAACCCGAGTGGAACTACGGGTTTGAATACGACCACAACGGAAGAGTCGACATCCTCCGATCCCAATTCTTCGACGTCGGTTTTGACTTCGACGATACCGTCGAAGATTATTTGGGTCGCATCGTGCCGACGCTCATAAGCTCCCTAGACGAACACTTCTCCGGCTACACTTGGCTTATCGAAGGTCGATCTACCGTGCCTCCTCCGCCTCCGAGATCTTCTTCCACGACGACGTTCCTTGGTGCTTCCATCCTAGTGGCAACCTCCATGCTAGTTTGGACAATCTTCCGCCGCTCAACTTAGTCTTCGTAGGAAGAGAGTGCTAACGGTCCCAAAGTGTGAACAACTTGGTATTAATCTTGGGAATCTTATTTACTAGCTTTTGTTTTACGTTTTCTTTTGCAATTGCTTAAAGGACTTGGCCCTCTTGTTGTCGTTTCTTTGCCTAGCATCTTGAACACCGCGACTTACTTATAATTGACTTAACTTTGATGCAAGATTGAATAATTTGTGAAGCTAAAATTTAATTTTCTTTAAATCCTTGTGTAACTCACTTTGCATCACATCATTTTGGTATCAGAGCATGGTTTACCATGCTTGACATGCATAGAACGCATCCTAGGGTTTAGTTCATTGTGGTAGATTAAAAACTTCATGCATGTCATTGTTTAGATAATTTTTTTCCACTGTTTTGCTACTGTTTTCTGTTTTTCCAGCAAGCTTATAGTTGAATTTAAGGCATCTTAACTTGCATTGTAGTGTGACCTTTTTGTTTAGTTAGATCATAAGTGTGTAAGACAACTACACCTTGTTTAACCTTGCTGGTCTCACAAATTCTGCAACTGTTTTTCACCATTAGGATGTCCAAACAACTAGCCATTTGCTGCCCTTTATTTTCCCAGCTGTCTAAGGTTGCTGCCCTCTTAAAACCTGCACCCATTAGAGGTTTTTTAAGTGTTCCGTTGGCTGTCCAAGAGTGCTGTTCAGTGATCTAAACCAACTCTTAACCTCTTGACTACCTAACTCCTAGTTATAAGCTGCTGTCCACACCTTCCAGCCGCTGTCAAGCTTCTTCTAGCAGATTTTAGGCCTTGTGTAGTTGCTGTCCTGAAACTTCCAGCAGCAGTTTTAGCTTCCAGTTACTCTTAACTACTTGCTTAATTGCTGTCCACCTCCCCAATTTCATCCTTAGCAACTCCTAGACCTCACCCATGGAGCCCCAACACCTCCAAGCCACCTTGGACCTTATTTTGGGACAACTAGGCACTGTCACTCAGCAAATCCGCAACACCCAAACCGATCTAGCTGACTTTAGGTGCCACACGAGTGACCGACTAGATAACATCGAGCGGAACGGGAATCCTGCAATCTACACGCCATCAAGACCTCACTCACCTTATGGCGAAGACAACCGACCCGATCATGAACCCCATCGAGATCCCGGACGTTTTCACGACCATTACCAACGCAACCCTAGGCCACCTCAGGAGCCCGTAGGGGATGACAACACTTGGAGAGACAATGACGCTCAGCTTTTGAAAAACATTAGGATCGACGCCCCGACCTATGATGGAACACTTGATCCCCAAATTTATTTAGACTGGCTCAAGTCAATGGATAGTTATTTTAAATGGTACAACATCTCTGAAGCGAAGAAAGTCAGATTCGCTGAGATGAAGCTTACCGGACGAGCCAACCTTTATTGGACCAATCTGGAGAACATGCGTGAATCTCGAGGAGAACACCCGATAAGCGATTGGAGAACCATGAAGCAGGAACTTAGGAGGAAATACCTACCACCGTCCTACCACCCTAAGCTCTTGGATAAGTGGAATCGGCTAACTCAGGGGAGCAAGTCTGTTAAAGATTACATCTCCGCCTTCGACGACTTCCTGATTCGTTGTAACGGCGAGGAATCTGCTACCCCAACTCAAATCCTGTCTATGAATAGAGCTGGCCTTCGGGAAGATCTTCGCACCGAACTGTTTGCTAGAGGGGTAGACACACTAGAGGCCGCTTGCAGCCTGGTACTTGACCTAGAGGAATCCAAAACCCATTCCCACACTAGGCAGTTCGACTCCCGACCCAACCCGTATCGCTCCTCCACCAGTCAGCCTCAAAACCGACCCTCAAACTCGACCAGTAGTCGACCCACTGCTAACTCAGCCCCTCAACGTTTCGACCTTAAGGGTAAAGCACCTGAACGAGACACCCAAAAACCCAATTCTGGAACCAAATGTTATAGGTGTCATGGGTATGGACACATTGCCTCACAATGTTCCAGCCCCTATAAGGTCACCATAATTGAAGAGGTCGATGACGACGAAGAAGAACCCGATACTGACGTAGTTCACCATGTAGATGAAGAGGAGGATTCTTTTACGGAGGATGAACCTGTCACTCTGCAAGTCGTTAGATGTGCACTGTCCCAACCCAAGCCGAGTGATGATTGGAGAAGAACAGCCATTTTCCATACCTTTACCAAGATAGGGGATAAGAACTGTAAGGTCATTGTCGATAGTGGAAGCTGTATCAACGCTGTCTCATCAGCGATGATCTCTAAGCTCAACCTTAAGGCCACACCTCACCCAAACCCGTATAAGGTCGCTTGGATTAACTCAACTTCTATGGAAATTAAAGACAGGAGCCTTATACCACTCGAATTCAATGGATATCAGGAGAAAATTTGGTGTGATGTGTTGACTATGGATGTGGGTCAGATTATTCTTGGCCGCCCTTGGCTGTTTGACAATGATGTCCACATTTATGGGAGGACGAACACCTGCGTGTTCGAACACAACGGGAAGAAAATCAAGTTGATCCCCTCACAGCCCCGACCCGATAAGAGCGAAGCTAGGGTTATTCCACCTAAGCCTAACAAGAGCCTACACTTCTTAACTGCAAAAGAAGTGGACATTGAGATTCACCACGGAACACCCATGTACGCCCTGGTAGCAAGGGAAGTAGATGATGATCCTGAAGGGCAAGTACCTGAAAAAGTAAAACCCCTGTTAGAACAATTCGCTGATGTCTTTCCCGGGGAGTTACCTGACCAACTTCCTCCCCTCAGAGACATTCAACATGTCATAGACTTGGTTCCTGGAGCATCCCTGCCTAACCTCCCTCACTACCGGATGAATCCAACGTAGCACGCTGAGCTAAAAAGGCAAGTAGAGGAACTTCTACAACGAGGATTTATTAAAGAAAGCCTTAGCCCATGTGTCGTTCCTGCCCTCCTAACTCCAAAGAAAGATGGCTCCTGGAGGATGTGTGTTGATAGCCGCGTTATCAACAAGATTACCGTTAAGTATCGCTTTCCAATTCCCCGACTAGACAACATGCTCGATATGATGACTGGAGCAACACTGTTCTCCAAAGTGGATCTTAAGAGTGGATATCATCAGATTAGGATTCGCCCAGGGGATGAATGGAAAACGGCATTCAAGACAAAAGATGGATTGTATGAATGGATGGTCATGCCGTTTGGTCTTAGTAACGCCACTAGCACTTTCATGCGGATTATGACCCAAGTCCTACGACCCTTCCTCGGAAAATTCGTAGTCGTTTACTTTGATGATATCCTAATCTATAGAAAGACCGTAGACCAACATTTGGGACACCTGAAGCAAGTATGTGAGATTTTGAGAAAAGAGCAGTTATATGCAAACCCTCAGAAGTGTGTTTTTCTCACTGATAGCGTCACCTTTCTCGGATTTATAATTTCATCTCGAGGAATCTCAGCCGACCCCGAGAAAGTTAGAGCGATCAACGAGTGGCCTGAACCAAAACCAGATAAGAGATGCCAAATTCGGAGTTTCATCTTACCTCTGCTTTCTACGATTGGCATCCCATTAAACATTCTACCTCGGAGGTTTGTCATCTGCCCTCAGGAATTCCTTTTAGTACCATCGTGGCACCCATAACTGACTGCCTAAAGAAAGGCGAATTTCATTGGACACCTGCTGCCACTAAACTGCCTTCGAGGACATTAAGAGGAAAATGGTGGAAGCCCCTGTGATGCGTCTCCCGAATTTTTCTAAAGTATTCGAAGTAACCTGCGACGCGTCAGGGATCGGTATTGGAGGAGTTTTATCTCAAGAAGGACACCCCGTAGCGTATTTTAGCGAAAAGCTAAATGACATCCGTCAGCGGTATTCGACTTATGACAAGGAATTTTATGCGGTCATTCAGTCTCTTAGGTACTGGAGACATTACTTGCTGCCCCTTGAGTTTGTGATCTTCTCTGATCACGAAGCCTTGAGATATATAAACTCGCAGAAGAAACTCAATGCCCGCCATGGTCGTTGGGTCGAGTTTTTACAGGAGTACACATACACGATTAGACACAAAGCGGAAGTGAAAATAAAGCTGCGGATGCCCTTAGTAGGAGACTGATGACCACCCAAGAGATGAGGAATGAAGTTATCGGATTTGAACGCCTTAAGGAAGACTATAAGGACTGCCCGGACTTTAATGATACCTATTCCCTTTTGACCTCGGGATATGGGCACTCGACGGATGATTTTGTAGTAGAGAATGGGTACCTATTCAAGGCCCAGAAACTCTGCATTCCCCAAACCTCCCTTCGTGAGTATCTTGTTTGGGAATTACATGCAGGAGGTTTAGCAGGCCATTTCGGGCAGGCGAAAACTATTGCTGCACTAGAGAACCGTTTTTTCTGGCCTAGTCTCAAACGCGATGTTGGACGACTCTTAAAGCGATGTCACATTTGCCAACTAGCCAAACAGCGAAAACAGAACACAGGACTCTACTCCCCACTACCTGTACCGAGTCGCCCTTGGCAAGATGTGAGTATGGACTTTGTCCTTGGATTACCCAAAACCGCTAGAAAGCATGATTCTGTCTTTGTGGTAGTAGATCGATTTTCTAAAATGGCGCATTTCCTCCCATGCTCCAAAACTTTCGATGCGTCCCGAATCGCTAAGCTTTATTTTGAGGAAATTGTTAGACTCCATGGCCTTCCTAAGACAATCGTGTCCGATAGGGATGTTAAGTTTACCAGTTATTTCTGGAAGACCCTTTGGCACAAAATGGGGACTAAGCTCCAATTTTCCACTGCTTTTCACCCCCAAACCGACGGCCAAACTGAAGTAGTTAATAAAAGTCTAGGCAATCTTCTAAGGACTTTGGTAGGAGAAAACCTTAGGGATTGGGACTCAAAACTTCCTATAGCCGAGTTTGCTTACAACAACTCTATAAATCGAACCACTGGCCTCAGCCCTGCAGAGATCGTGTATGGATATCAGCCGAGTCAGCCCATTGACCTAGTTCCCATGAGTCCTAGGACTAGAACATCTGAGTCTGCATTTGCATTTGCATCCCATTTGCATGAGTTACACAATGAAATTAAAAGAAAAATTGAACAAAGCAATACGGATTATAAAATTCATGCTGATAAGAAAAGGAGATTTAAAGAATTCAAGGTGGGAAATTTTGTGATGGTACGGATCCGCCCGGAGCGTTTTCCTCCTGGGTCCGTAAAGAAATTACATGCGAGAAGTGCCGGGCCTTTTAAAATACTTGCGAAGGTTAACGATAATGCTTATGTGCTAGAACTCCCGGAAGGGTTTAATATGAATCCCACTTTTAATATTGAGGATATAGTAGCCTTTGAGGGTCCTGATTTAAACCCCAACAATCCACTTCATAACGAGCCTTGTGTGACACCACCTGGTGAGATCCCTAGCCTTCCTCCACTCCCCAATTTACCCCACTTACCTAGAGCGGAAAAGATTGAAACCATTCTGGATGATGAGATTATTTCCACAAAAGATGGAGGTCGCCAACGGTACTTAGTCCATTGGAAAGGAACTCCGGAGACAGAAGACACGTGGATCGATCGAGAGGAGCTACTGAGACTGGACCCGGACCTGCTGGAGTTATATGAGAGCTTTCGTAGCCCACACTCGACGGGGTCGAGTTCTCTCCCACCCGGGGAGAATGATGAGGTCATCGATAGGAGATTTCGGCGCGCTTATCAGAGACGACCACGGAGATCGACGGCCGAGATTGCTAGCCTTTATTTTTGAGCTCACTTGTATTTTCAGTTTTCATTTTATGATTGTATTTTCGTAGTTTCCCATTTTACCCCTGAGGGTAATAGTTGCTTGTGTAGCCCCAAGGGGCATTTTAGACTTTGTGCATTATTTTATGTGGGCCTATTTATATGGCCATTGTATCTTGTATTTGGATTATTGAATATTTGAATGAAAATCTACGTTTGTGTTCTCTTTGTGAGTGCAAGAAGATCTCTGTGTGAGTTCTTCAAAACTTGAGATCTCTTAGTGAGTTCTCAAATCTCTTTATCGTTTTCTTTCTTTCTGTTTTTACTTTCTTTTCCTCACCCCGAAATCCCCCACTTCATCCCTAGCTAACCACCTAATCCGTGGATTTCTCTCCTCCCACCCGTCGGCCAACCTAGCCCGCCGGCCACCCTAGGCCGCCGGCCAACCACCTTGTCGCCGACCATCATTCCCCTCCACCACCACTTCACATCCCATCCCAACATCTCCTTGAGATTTGAATTTTAATTTCAATTTCTTTCCTAATTGGGAAATTCCAATTTAGGCAAGTTTTCGAAATTTTAACTCAATTTCATTCCAGATGAAATTGGATTCACGAAATAAAATTTTCCTAGTCATCGACTAGATTTGGAATCCTCCACCTCATCCTAAATTCCCCCTTTCCCTCCTTGATGCCGCCGGCTCCCCCCTCTTCATGGGCCCATTAATTGCACAATTACTCCCTCCCTCTTATTTTGAAATTCAAACATTAAGCTCAAATAAATCCCTCCAATTTCACTTAAGGCTGAAATCAATTCAGTTTTCTTTCTAAACCTAGCCCCTCTAATGAAGCCGCCGGCCCCCTTTCTTGGCCTCAAGCATTTGATTTTCAATTAATGCCTTTAATGCACTTAATTGAGAATTCAAATCTCTAATTTCCTCCCTCCTAATCTCACAAAACTGAAAGAAAATTTCAGTTTTCTCACTTGGCCGCCCCTTCCCCCCCCCCCTTGTTCTACCGCCGGTTCCCTCCCTCTCCTAGCCAAGCCGCCACTCCATCCATCCGTCTTGAAGATCTATCTTGCGGCGACCATCCGAATCCAATCCAAGGATGCATGGACGAACCCGAGTGGAACTACGGGTTTGAATACGACCACAACGGAAGAGTCGACATCCTCCGATCCCAATTCTTCGACGTCGGTTTTGACTTCGACGATACCGTCGAAGATTATTTGGGTCGCATCGTGCCGACGCTCATAAGCTCCCTAGACGAACACTTCTCCGGCTACACTTGGCTTATCGAAGGTCGATCTACCGTGCCTCCTCCGCCTCCGAGATCTTCTTCCACGACGACGTTCCTTGGTGCTTCCATCCTAGTGGCAACCTCCATGCTAGTTTGGACAATCTTCCGCCGCTCAACTTAGTCTTCGTAGGAAGAGAGTGCTAACGGTCCCAAAGTGTGAACAACTTGGTATTAATCTTGGGAATCTTATTTACTAGCTTTTGTTTTACGTTTTCTTTTGCAATTGCTTAAAGGACTTGACCCTCTTGTTGTCGTTTCTTTGCCTAGCATCTTGAACACTGCGACTTACTTATAATTGACTTAACTTTGATGCAAGATTGAATAATTTGTGAAGCTAAAATTTAATTTTCTTTAAATCCTTGTGTAACTCACTTTGCATCACATCATATATGGGTTATTTTCGTTGTTTTTTCATGGGGTTTTACTTATTGGTTGGATTTTTTCTATTTTTTTTTTTTACTGACGGGTGTGTTTTTGTTTGTGTTAACATACTTTTTGCATCAAAGATGAAAGAACAAGTCTTTATAAAAATTTTGTTATTGGATATATAAATATATAAGATTTTGTGATATGTATGTAAATCCCCAGTAATTTTTTTTTAATTAGACTGCTTAGTAATTTTTTTAGGCAGTTTTTCTTTTTAAGCATTAAGATAGTCTGAATTTCTTATCTATGTTTATGGTTACTACATGGATTATTAGGGATAGCCAACTTACCTTTTTAGCTACATTGGCCCTTTAAGATATTTGACTGTTGTAAAGCTTAGCCATTGCATTTGCTTGTGTCTTTTAATTCAGTTTTCAGAAGCATTGGAATCTACTCTTATCATTTGTAAGACTAGTGAGGTTTTGCTTTTTGAAAACTCCATAATCCTTTGTTCTTGAATAGTGACAAAAAATGTAAAGCATATTCCCTACCTATTTGAATATGTGCAAAATTTTGAATTTATTTTCTACAATGAATATTATAAAGAATCGTTTACGTAATTGTATAGGAGACTCCTAGATGAATGATTATGTATTTACTTATATTTAATAATATCAATAATGAATTGATTGTACAATGATTTCAAAAAATGAAGACTCGGGAGGAGAAATTATAGATGATATGTAAGTTTTTTGATTTATCATATATTATATCTTTTTTTTAAAATGAATATAACAATTTAAAAATAATAATAATAATAAATAAAATCACAGATGCCAGTCCCCAAGCCCAAATAAAAATGGTTGGGAGTTTTTTAAATACTTTAATGATTTGTGCCCCCACATGAAAAAAATCATGGTTGTGCCCCTGCGTGTAGCTCTTACGAAAAAATATAAAAGAACATCTTTTGAGTATTAGATCAATAGCTTTTGGACTACGTAACTCCAATATAACTCAATTCTTTCTTCATTTAGTCTTCAATCTCATCTCTATATTTCCCTTCATTGAAGTATCAAAGTAGGCAATCCATACTAGTTTTCAAAAACAAAAATCTCGTATTTTGATTTCTTATTAAGATAACACCCTTGATGAGAAGAGAACTCGACAACTAAGGCTCCATTTGGGACAGTTTTTTCACTACTTTCTAAATCAACTTTTTAATACAAAAAATCACTTTAAAAAGCAGTAAGAAAGCTGCCCCACACAATGCCTATGATGATGAGGTGGAACCAACTCTATAACAAGAATATAATCAATAGAAGAATGATGTTAAAACATTGATTTTTTTGGTGAAATTCACAACTCAAGCACAATTTAATAACTCCTATTTGAGGGATAGAAAATTTTTCAATATAGAACTTTTCCTCCAAATAACTATAATCTAACATTAAGACGGGGATTAGAACACGCTTCTTATTTTTTCTCACTTATTGTACTCTAATTAAAATAAAATTAATAAATTTAAGATTCATATTAGTTAACATATCATGACTCAATTTTTTTCTCATACTTATATAAGTAATTATTACTCATTAAAATGCACATCTGCATCTTTATATTGCACCTCTACATATATGAAATGGGCCAATAAGATGATTACAATATTTGTCCCATACGGCCCATTTAATTCAGCGTTTTGAAAGCCCATTCTGAGTTTTAACTAACAAGTTTTCAGTGGGAATCGAAGAATATCATATAATCAATATAAGCTACCAAAAAAGCCCACTAAGACCATTTATAATAATGAAATTCCTTTTTTTAAAACTTTTATTCTCTCCATTTACTCCATTGATGCATTATTTCCATGGTACAAACATCTTTGGCACAAAAGGCATTCTTTACATTTTTCGTTCAACGACCAGCTTGCATTGAAGGATGTCTTGAAAACGGTTTATTATTCTCTAATCAGGAGAAATATTTATCTTCCCTCTTTTGTGTGATCTTTACTGTCTTACACGAAGAGCATTGTTCGTCTGTTTTTCAAATGTGATATTTTATTTTAGTTATAATGCAACCTCATGTCATTTCTTTCTTTCTTATTGTTGAGGTTTAAAATAGATGAAGTATTGGGTTTTATCTATGGCAACAATTTCATTTTCGATTGATGTTAAAAACGGCTTTTACTTAACAATTCTATGATTGATTTACAATATTTGGAAGGAGTGTAATTCTAAGAGATTTAGGCTTCATATTAAAAGCTACTAACTTTTTTGGGAAGTAAAACATGTTGCTACTCTCATTAGAAAAAAGCTATTAATGCCTTATTTGGGATAGCTTTCAGTCACTTTTTTTTTTCTACTTTCAAAAAGATTTGTATAAAAAAGTCATAAGAAAACTGTCCCGAACGAAGACTAAGGCTTTGTTTGGGACGGCTTTTTTATTTCTCTTTAAAACGAAGTTGTAGTACAAAATTTTTAATTTTTGTACTAAAACTTCGTTTTCAGAAGTAATAAAAAAGCCGTCCCAAACGAAGCCTAAGACTTTGTTTGGGAAGACTTTCTTACTGCTTCTTAAAACAATTTTTTAATAAAAAAATTAAAATTTTGTATTAAAAAGCTAATTTAAGAAACAACAAAAAAGCCGTCCCAAATAAAGCCTATATTATTTTTAGATTAGTGAAACATAAAGTCCTCATTTATAATACTACTTTTAAAATAAATTTAATAATTTTTAAAATCATCTTGATATAAATTATTATGTCTTCTTTCTATTCCTCGTGAAAGTGGGGCTAGCCCAGTTGGCCCAGATGGTCCAGTCTCGACTGGGCCGACCTGCATTATTGCCCAATTCGGGGCCTGCTACATTCAATTCAGCCGTTTTTTTGCATTAATTGAAACTTTCATGATGAGACAATTTAATAATTAACCTTTGAAATCAAATGTAAGTAACGCTTAGCATCTTCTCACTGCTCTGAAATGGTTGCTTCATGCCAAAGGCCATATTTGATAGGGAGATTTACATACATACCATTTAATACTATTTTATTTACATATTTAACACCTAAAACTTTAATATTACATAAATACCACCCATAGTTCATTTTCATATCAAATATGAATAGTAAAATTGAAATATATGAGTGGTAGGAAAGAAATATAAGTGGTATATTTGATATTAAAATAATATAGGGTGGTATGCATATAATATTAAAGTTTTAGATGTTAGATATGTAAATAAGATGTTATAAAGTGGTATGTATGTAAATTTCCCTATTTGATAATGTTAAACTTTTTGAATCCCAAAGCCACTATAACCAAAGTCAATTCTATGTTTTCTCTCAATCGGAGAAGATAGGATGAAAAGTAGAGAAAACGGGAGTTGTCTCCTCCGAATGTGGCGGATTATGCCATTGGAAATGTAGAGGGTGATGGCGGTGGCTAGGTGATGATTAGACGACGATCGAGCTACGATGGTGGCTGATAACAGTTGGGCAGTGACAATCGGATAATGATTGTTAGATACTAACGGTTGATGACGATGCTCGAAATACAATATTTATGGGATGGCTATCAAACAATGATGGTTAGAAAGTGGTCATCGGGCATTAATGGTTAGGCAATGGAGGTTCAGCGACGACAATCAGATCGTGGTGATCAGGTAATAGTTGTCAAACAACAACAAATATGTAAGGAATGTTAGGTGACAGCAATCTAGTGAAGTTGACAATTGTTAACGCTCATAGTCGAACAAGTATTTGACTTTATTCAAACATATAAGCTCTTTCCTAATTCATGGTCATATGTAGAATAGGGATCCATTCATAGGACATAAATTTAATTAAAAAGAAAATATGTATCAGAATATAAAAATTTATTAAATTCGTATTGAAATTAGCCAAAATAAATTTAATGCTTTTTAAACCTTTTTAAACTAATCCTATCTAACTTGAATCAGAATATATCTAATCATTGATATTTTCCAAGTAGCTTTTCAGTTTGAGCAATTTGATAAAGGAGAAATTTTGGGTATACGGCCATAAATTAAAGGAGGCTATGGCTAAGAAGCTTAGCTGAGTATCTTTAGTATGAGCACATGCTGAAGATGGATGACTATTGAATAGACCAATCATATTTGGAGGAGTGTAGGTTTATGCCAATTTGATGTTACGGAAATGATTTTTTTTTAATGATATTTAGTTCAATTAAGGCAGGCTCACACATACATCGTATATGTTAGCTCATACATGAACACGTGTCAATTTCTCATTGGTTCTATGTAACTATTAGTTGTTTCATTTTCTGTATATATCTTAGCTCTGTACTGAATACAATTAATAAATTATTTACATTTTATGTCTACCTCTTTCTTTATCTTGTTCCTTTGTTGTTATCTTTCATGGTATAATCACACATACATCGTATATGTCAACCTCTACATGTACACGTGTCAATTTCTCATTGGTTCTATGTAATTATTAGTTGTTTCATTTTCTATATATAACTTAGCTCTGTACCGGATACAATTAATACATTATTTACATTTTCTGTCTACCTCTTTCTCTATCTTGTTCTTTTGTTGTTACCTTTCATGATATCAGAGCCTATTCTCTCTCTTAACCTTTCCCTGCCAAATCGAAATCAAGAAGACCAGAAACTCTAGTCCGCTTTGATCTCTCTACTCCCTGCTTCTTTCTCTATTCATCAAAATCAACATAGCTCTACTGATTCATAGAGTCGCCATTCCGGATAAAGTGATATGTAGAAGATATTCAAGATCTTCAAGCAGACTCTCAGCCTCTTCCCCTCTCCGTCACCGGCTTCGTCATCTCTTCGCAGCAATCCGTCACCAGCTTCAAATATCTAATTGTCTCCCAATTCGCAGCAAATTCATTGGACGCTGTCAACTATCAAGAATTTTATATAGCTGTTAGCTCCTTATGCAATTGTAGGGTTTTCAGCCGATCTGTTGTCATTCAACATACCAAGAAGTGCAGAACTCCTCACTAGCAAAATAGCAAATCATAACTCAGCGACTTCCCACCTACCTACTTCCGATCTCTCCACCTCTCTCTCCAAGTTCATTGTGCAGGCTCCACTCAAGTTCTTGATCTCAAATCTCAAGAATTTGATTCCCACTCAGCTCACGGAGGACAGCTACGCCATTTGGCGCCTCCAACTCCTTCAACACTTCACTGCGAACAGTTTTGCCAGACATCTAACCGGCACAACCTCAACACCCACTGATCCGTCCAAATCTAACTACAATCTTTGTCACTTGAACGACAAAAATCTAGTTTCTGCACTTCTTCCACTATCTCACCTTCAATTCTCCCATACGTTCAGTCCCTCTCCACTGCTCAAGAAATTTGGCAATTCTTGAACACTGGTTACAACCTACAAATCTATATAGGGTGATCCAACTCAAACACGAACTTCACAACGTTCAAATGAAAGATTGTTCTATGCATCAATATTTAGCTCAAATCAAAACCATCGTCGATCATATCTCCACAGCTAGTTCCAAGATCAATACTGAAGACATTATCATCTACATCCTCAATGGTCTCCCCTTCGCATACAACTCATTCAAGATAGCTATCAGAACATTGATGCATCCAATCTATCTTGATGTTCTTTACTCCCTTCTTTGCAACGAGGAGATCAACATACGTAATGAACACCTCAAAGACTCCAATCCCAGCTCCGAACAAACTGCCTTATATTAGAATCACACAACCAACACCAGAAACCGTGGCTCATATGGACCCCTCCCCCTCCTTGAAACTTCACCTCCCGCCCGTCTGGACAAACACCCTCTAAAAAATTGTCAAACACTAATGCCACATGCCCAATTTGTCAATTATGTAAAAAAACATGACATTTCGCTCCCAATTGTTGGCATAGATGAAACCTAAAATATGCGCCAACAACTTCTTGGACACCTCGTGCCATGTTTACTCAACAACCTTCTTGACCTTCTAATGATTGGATTCTTGATTCAAGGGCCTCTACCCATCTCACTCACGATCATACTAACCTACAATAATCATCCTCCTATACTGATGCAGACTCAGTTTACATAGCTAACGACTCAACCGTTCCAAATCCAAAACACCGGGCAAGGCATTGTTCCTCTACCCCGTTTCGGTTCGTAAGCTATGTAACAACCCAAGATCCGTGTAGCGAAAGGATTCATCTGATCGTTCTTTCTTTTTTTTTTTTTTCTTTTTATCGGTTTCTTCAACTGTCATTCATATCAATCCATACCAACATATATCCAGAGCCAGAAATAATTACATTACAGAAAAGAAACTACAGCAGATACTATAATTCACATATAGTACAAACAGTGAAGTGACAAAAGAGTCCAAAAAAAATATCTACACTAGCCACACCGGCTACAAAAGAAAGCCTACCAAAGGCTGCAAAACAAAAGGCTGAACTCGACAGAAAGATCTTCAAACTGGAGGTCCTGCACCTGAAATCATTAACCACATATAATGAGCTTACAAAGCCCAGCAGGTCACCAAAGCCTACAACTGAAATCAAAGCACGGCGATGCTATCAATATGCATGTCAATGAAATCAAATCAATCAATGGTCAATAAGTCTATGCAATACGGAAATCCATCGTCAATGAAATCAAGTCTGAACAGCGGAAATCAAATCAGTAGTCAATGCAGTACGTAAATCAATAGTCAATAATCAATGCAGTGGTAAAAACATCGGTAAATCGAAATCAAATCGGTAAGTGCTTCCAATCAATATCTATCCTTGTAGCAGTGTCTATCAATCAACACTATCAATACTATCAATTCGATCAGTCGTGTCGTCTAATCAAATCAGTGTATCTATATCATCAGTCAAATCAATAGGATATCTGTATCAATTACAAGCAACCGATAGCGTCAATTAATTCAATAAGGAACTCGTGTCAGAACGTACTTTTGCAAATCAGTCAATCAACGACAGATTCTATAATGACGACGTATGATGCTACAGTAAGGAAATCATCTCAATCAATAAAGCACTTTCCAGTCAATTACATCTAACAGCAGGGAAATTCATATAACAATCGAATCAACTCAATAAGCAACCTAGCAATTGAAAACAAATCTATACAATGAAATCATCAGGTCAATAGAAATCAATTCTACGATAAATCAAATCCATACGACAACAATCCATCCAATCAATCAATCGATCGAGAACCGGTACGACGACTCAATGTATCAATTTCAGTGTCAATCTCTATGAATCAATACGTAGAATCCATATCAATATCGGTGCCGGTATCTATGAAGCAATCAAGTCGATAACATCAAACAGAAAAGCAATACGATAAATCCAATTGGAAAAGCAATACGATAAATCAACAGTAGCAAGTCAAATCAATACTGAATCAATAGTATCAATGAGTCTATGAATCTATGCCGTCCATGTCCATATCAATATCAATGATCAATAGTCAAGTAGTATCAATGCTCAATGATCATTCAATGAAATCAATGAATCCGTACAATAGTAAGTCAATTCAATAAATCCATCAATATCAATAAATCAGTCAGAAATCGATAAATCAATGCATATCCGGAAATCCATACAATGGTCTTACTCGACAAGCACAAACACTAGCTATTATCAATGATCAATGATGCTGTTGTAGTTCGTTCAATGATGCTGTTGTAGTTATCCGCACGTTGGTTCTATCAAGAAGAGTCGTCACTCTTTTGCCCGTCGGCCGCCCGTCGGCATATAAAACTCCTTATAACTCCCAATCGTTATATCGATGATCTATGGTCTATGATTTAAAGGAAAGCCCGTCGGCCCACCATCCTGTACAGGTATCGATCAATCTTCAACCAACGTTCAACCAGGTTCCCACTTGTCTTTCAGTAACAATCAATCAATGCTATAATCGATGCAATAATCAAAAATAAAGAAATCTAAGACGATCATATCAATAATTATACGCATATCAATTCAATCAATCAATTTCAACCAAATCAGAAATCGTACGAAAATCGGGCAGAGTAACGGTAGTCTATCGAATTTACACGAAAATCTCCAAAAATCACAATTCACCAAATTAATACAGAACGTGCACAGTAACATTATAAGACTATTCTTTTACTGCTCAAACCAATTCGGACATCATAATAATTTGCAGTCAAAATAAAACCCCGCAAAATCAAAACGAACCGGACGAAATCTTCCAGAAAATAATCAAAACGTGCAGAATAATCATATCTACAGCATACCAAAAGTTATGCGGTGAAATCTTCGCCAGTACCAAATCAGGTACGAAAATCACTTACAAAAACACAAATCTGAGCACCATTTTACAAAACCTCAAAATCTTCGAAAACAGAAGTAGGGTTCGGAATCCTTACAGCGAGACAAACACAATACCCAACAGCAACGAACGACGAAAATCGCTCCGCGGGCCTCGAAATCGAACTTTTCCCTTTGCTTTTCCGCTCCTTCTCTCTCCTCAAAATATCTGTTTTATAAAATGATTTTTCTCTCTCCTCAAAACGAGCTCATTTCCCTTAAGTAATGCTCATATCGGCCCGGCCGATCGTCTCGATCGTCCTGGACGATCAGACCAAATTCCCATCGTCCTGGGACGATTTTTCAGGACGATAATTACTGTTCATAGGCGATAAAAACCCCTACTCACTGACTTGTGCCATCCACTGATCGTCCCGGGACGATACCTCGATCGGCCTGGACGATTTCGTCCAGAAATCATTCCAGAAAGCACTCCAGAAATCAGCTATTTTCAATGCACTGATTGGCCTGGACGATCCAAACTTCGTCCTGGCCGATCCTGGGAGGAAAAATCACTTTCCAGCAGCTACAGCAAAGGAACAAGGTCTTACAAGCTATATCTACGTAATATTTTACATGTTCCTTCTTTAACACATAATCTTCTTTCTATCTCTAAATTAACTAGTGATAATCAAGTGTCCATTTCTTTCAATGCTAATGGCTTTGTCATTAAGGATCTTCAGGATAATTATCTGCTTCTTCGTAGTCATCTTCGTGACGGCCTATATCAAATCTCCACCAAGGATTCCACAGCCAAAATAGCTCTCCGAGTCACCATGGCTTCCTCCTATGTTTGACACTCTCAGTTAGGTCATCCTCATCACCGAATTTTGTCTTCTTTAGCTTATTACATTCAAGATTTGTGTAGCCCTTTCTCTTCTGCTGTTTGCATATCTTGTAAATGTGGCTAAAAGTCACAAATTACCATTTAATAAAAGCATTAATGTTTCCTCTCGACTGTTTCAAATTATCCATTCAGATGTTTGGGGTCTTGCTCCACAACAATCTTTAAATGGATATAGATTTTACGCAATCTCCATTGATGACTTTACTAGATTCTCCTGCTTGTATCTTATACGTACCAAACAAGAAACATTTAGTCATTTTAAAAATCATTGTTTACCTATTAAAAACAAGTTTCATACGATGCCTCAAACATTTCGCTCCGATGGAGATGGTGAATACACCAGCAATATATTCAAAGAATTCCTTCTATCTCAAGGTATTGTTCACCAAATTAGCTGCCCCATACACCTAACCAAATGGAATTGTGAAACGTAAGCATCATCATCTGCTTGACACCTCTCGTACCCTCTTCATGCATTGGGTCTTCCCATCTCTTTTTTGGCTGAAGCCATTACAATGTCCAATTATCTTATAAATTGCTTACCTTCAAAATCCATATCACTTCAAATTCCTTATCAAAAACTTCATGGAACACCGCCTAACTACAAGCATCTTCGCACTTTTGGTTGCTTATGTTATCCATGGCTTCGGCCTTACGCACCTAACAAATTATCACCTCGCACTCAAGTTTGCATATTTGTAGGATATTCTTCATCTCATAAGGGTTATCGCTGCCTCAACACTAGAACTAACCAAATCCATATCTCAAGGCATGCCGTATTTCATGAACATGAATTTCCTTTCAAATCATCTCATCCTATCACACCAAAAAACCAATCTTCACACTTATATTCCCATTTCCTACTTATTCAAACTTCTATCTCAAACTCACCCGTCAGCTCAACATCCATTCCTACTTCTACTATCTCTTCACCTTTGTTCCCATCTAATACTTCCATAACCTCTCCTTCCATACAATATGCTCAACCGGATACTCCTCAATCTTAACTTCCAATTCATCAAATGTAAACTAGATCAAAATCGGGTATATCCAAACCCAAGAAAATTCTTGACCTCTTCATAACTCAACACACTCCCACCATTCCCATAACATGTTCCTAAGCCGCCAAATTTCCCCAATGGTGATCCGCAATGTCCTATGAATTTCTAGCTCTACAATAACATGGCACCTGGTCACTTGTCTCTACACTTAAGGATCAACCCATTATGGGTTGCAAATGAACATTTCGCATTAAAACTCTAACCAATGGTCACATTGTATGGTATAAAACTCGACTGGTCGCTTAAGGCTACAACCAACAATACGACATAAACTACAAGGAAACATTTAGTCTAATCACCAAAATGCCTACCATTAGCATTCTGCTAACCTTGGCGCTTCACCGTCAATGGCCAGTCAAACAAATGGAAGTGGCCAACACATTTCTGTATGGTGACCTTCACGAAGAAACCTACATGAGATAGCAACCAAGCTTCACCGACAATCAATTCCTAAACAACGTCTGCAAAATTTACAAATCCCTATATGTCCTCATGCAAGCTCCTCGACAATGGTTTCACAAACTCACCACATTTCTTCAACAATTTAGATTCATGTTCAGTCATTCTGATCCCTCCCTTCTTTTATATTACCATGATAATATTGAGTTATATATCTTAACTTATGTTGATGATATTTTGATTACAGACAATGACTCAGCCATAATTCAAAAGCTATTGGAGCAATTGCAATCAAAGTTCAAACTCAAGCAAATGGGTGAAGCATCAATTTTTCTTGGTATTCAGATC
This sequence comes from Dendrobium huoshanense, assembly GCA_016618105.1. Classification (NCBI taxonomy): domain Eukaryota; kingdom Viridiplantae; phylum Streptophyta; class Magnoliopsida; order Asparagales; family Orchidaceae; genus Dendrobium; species Dendrobium huoshanense. The sequence continues at coordinate 31,923,733 of CM028354.1, read as the reverse complement.
AATCGTACTCCAAATGGCTTCTTCCTCAATAAACAACACTATGCTAGCACCATCCTTCAAAACGCCAGCTTCGCTGAATGTAAACCAGCTCCAACACCAATTACACCCAAATTCACAACATCTAAAACCTCTAACAAGCTATACCCAAATCCACAAGATTATCACAAACTAGCTGGATCATTACAGTATCTCACTATCATTAGACCACATCGCTTTTGCCACAAACTACATCTGCCAGCACATGCATTCCCTAACAATTAGAGAATTTCAAACACTCAAACAGTTACTACGATACATCAAAGGTACATCTCATTTTGGTTTACCACTAACCATTGGAGATCTTAAGCTTAGATCATACACGTATGGCCGATTGGGCAGCAAAGTCACAGGATAAAAAATTAATATCAGGCTATTGTACCTTCCTCGATAAGACTCTCATTTATTGGTAGGTCAAAAAACAAGTCACTGTTGTAAAGTTCACAGCCGACGTTGAGTATAACTCCCTATCCTCAGCCACTGCAGACGTTCTATGGCTTTGAAGACTTGTTGCAAAATTCAAGATTCCTCAACAAGAACCTACGACCTTCTATTGCAACAACACCTCTGCAATCGCCATTGCAAACAATCCGGTCTTTCATGCACGCACAAAGAACATTGAAATTGACTTTCATTTCATACGTGAACACATGAAAGCCGGTGCTATCTCCATTTCACATATCAACTCTACAGACCAACTTGCATATATTCTCACCAAATCTCTTCCTCTAGCAACATTTGAAGATCTTTGCTCCAAATTAATCATTCATCACATGAATGCTTAATTTGAGGGGGCATGTTAGCTCATACATGTAGCTATTAGTTGTTTCATTTCCTATATATACCTTAGCTCTGTACCGGATACAATTAATACATTCTTTACAATTTCTCTCTACCTCCTTCTCTATATTGTTCCTTTGTTGTTACCTTTCAGTATACACAAGACTCGAATTCAATACCTCTTAGTTGATAGTCTAAGCTCCCAACCAACTGACCAAGATGAGTTGTGTAAGAAAATGAAAATTTTAAAAGCATGAGATTGTCATTATTTTTCTAAATTATTTACATATTCCCTTTTTCAATGATTTGAATGTAGAATCTTTTCATTTAATGGGTGCGGCATAATAAAATGAATTTGAAATTAATTTAATTCTTTAAGATTGTTTAATCAAATTTATATATGTGCAAATCATGCTTTGATGCTAAACTCCCCTCCTCCCATCTCCTCAAAAAATAAATGAATCAATTAAATAAAATTGGGTTTGTTTGAGACAATATGCTTTACCATTACACTTTTTTTTTAAATTGGACGCAAAATTTTTAAGCGTCAAAGGATGTGATAGTTTTTTTTTTTCTCAAATTTATTCTTGAGATATATATATATATATATATATATATATATATATATATATATATATATATATATATATATATATATATATATATATATATATATATATATATATATATATATAATCTTATGATGTCTTATATAGGAATAAAAAATTACTTAAAATAATTTAAGGGAATATTTAAAGCAGCTTCTAGAACATAATGTAACCAATTTTATAAAAGGCAAAGAGAAAGTTGAATTGGTATTCCATGAATAAAAAATTGATGATTTGATATGTGATAAATTAATAAAATATTATTCTTACAATTTAATTTGTATGCCTCATTTTTTGGGCAAATTATTGGGTCAGGTGACCGGAGGCGAAAAATAAGTTCGAACATCCAATAAAAATTTGCCGCGTCACCTTGCGCTTTACTTGCGCTTTTTGACTTGCGCTTTAGTTGCACTTTACCTGCGCTTTAGTTGCGCTTTTTGACTTGTGCTTTACATGCGCTTTACTTGCGCTAAATTTAAAATAATATTTTATTAATATCCGGACCTATCTCTGCGTTCGGTCACCCGACCCAATAATTTGCCCATTTTTTGACCTACTCAAATTTCAAGCTAAGCTTTGGAAATAATAATTTATGTAAATAACATTAAAAAATTGATTAATTTAATTATTTTATTCATTAATATTATTTTAAATTTTTCATACTTTAATTGACATAAACAACCATAACAAGTAATTTTTAAATACCTCAACACTATATTCTAAAAAACTCAATAAAATTATTATGAAAACTGACATACACAATCATAATAGTCAATTCAATATTTTTAAATCAACAATGACCTATTAAAGTCCTTAAAATTTCATGAACCTCCACATAGACTATCAATTAAACCCTATAGAATTAATAATCAAAGGTCTATTAGGGGGAGATTAGTTATAATTATTTTATTTTTTTAATATTTGTTTAAATGAGTTTATAACACTAACACAAGTAATATTTGGTGTATTTAATGATCACAGTATGTGACAATTTTAAATTTAAATTCAAATATATTTAATAAGTAACTTCAAATAATACATAAATTAATTTTTACTTTTAAATTTACATTTTTATTCCATATATATTCTTTTCTAAATTTGATTTTATATTAAATTACATCAAAAATTAAATTATTCATAGTTACCTATTCTTTAATTATTTTATTCTACAATCTACATAGAATATACAATATTAAATTTAGTTTTATTTATTAATTTAAATCATTAATTATTTAACTTATGTTTTCAATTGATAATTTATGTAATATTCTTCGTTAAAAGAAACTTGTTGATGTTTTTTTTTTTTTTTTTTTTTTTTTTTTTTTTTTTTTTTTTAATTCAAACATTCAAACTGTATACTTAGACAATAGGTAGGGTAATATAAAAATACATTTTGCACTCTCTTATTATTGAGTGGCAGAAAATTTTTGACAATGGGGAGAGAAAATTTATCGTCTTAACATTATACGAATATCAATCACACGCATATATATAAAAAGTTTTACATGGAATACCTGGAAAAAAACATTTGGCCTAGCCTAGTTAAATGATTATATTAATATATGTCATCGATTATAAATGATGTATTTCTTTAAAAGAAGACATTGGTATGATATAACATACAATATCTAGAACATATTACATGGTGGAATTTAGAATAGCATTGTCGCATGAGAACTAATTTTAAAAAGTGCTTGTTTGTTGATTTGGATGTATCACTTTAAGGAGGAGAGACTAGAAACCAAAAATTCCCTCACAAATCATAGTTTTTATACCGGGAGTCATAGTTGAAGTTGATGGCGTGCATCGTTCTTACAATTAATGGCATGCATTGTCATTGTTAGCGATAATAGGTGACCAAGCCAGCGGTTGTTGGTGTTGCCAAGAGATAATGGCCAAAAGAATTTAGGTTGGAGTGTCATAATCGAGCGATAATGATCAGAGAATCGTAATCAAATGACGATGCTTGAATGAGCATAATAAGATAAAGGTAGGTAGAAGATCAGAGTTAGACAACTTTGGTCAAAGGATGATATATAGTCGATCAACATACTATAAGATCGTAGTTGGGTGACATAGTTTGGAGGATCGTAGTCGAACAATGGTGGTCAGAGAACCCTAGTTTGGCGACAACGGCGATGGCCAGTTCAAGGACTGTAGTTGTCGAACCCAAACCAATAAGGATTCGGGTTCGGATTCCCAAAATGTTTCTATAATCAGGTCGGGTCAATTAATAGCCGGTCAAGTTCAGGTTGGATTTGAACCTGACCATATAATCTATTTGACAACCCTACTCCTGAACTCTATTATTTCTCTTACAAGATGCTATAGTTGTCTTGTATTCCATGTACATAATTTTTTCTTCTTGGGCTCTAGTAAAATACTGTCCTAGATAGACGATTGTTGACCTCATTTTTGTATGAGGTCACTTGGACTACTCTTGATCCTAAATTAATTTAATTTTCAAATTAATTTAAATTTTAGGATCCTCCTAGAATCCTGACCCTAGGATCTAGGCTAGGATTCTTCCAGAGCTTAGACCTCAGGAGCTACTCTAGATCCTAAACTCCTTCTAGACTCCAAGTTCTAGGAATTTCTTAGGCTCTAGGATCCTTCTAGATTCCTAACTTTAAGATATATTCAGACCTTAGGATCTACCTAGATCTTAGGTCAATCAAGCCAAATCCCAGGTCAAAAGGTTTTGTCCTAAAGGCCTTTTCCATTGAAATTTCAAACACTTTGAAACCCAGTTAAATGACCTCCGATTCAGAGTCTGTCAGTTGCATACTGATGGGACATGTCTCTGGAGGAATCCCTCCAAATTTGATCCCATTCTGAGGTCTCTAACCTCAGAAACTTAATCAAAATCCACAGGCTGTAAAACCTTTAAATATTTACAGCCTATGCCACTGGACCTGTCACTTTGAAGATTCTGACCCTAGAGCCTTCACCAAAGCCTCTAGTCACTTCCAGACCTTTAATCTTGATATGTTGAACTTTAAACTGCATTTTGGTTGATCCATTTTGACCCTCAGTTGACCAGGGGTCAAAATGACCAAAATATCCCTGTGGGGTTCAAATATTGATTTTCAACCAAATGAACTCCGAATTGAACGAAATCACCTCCCATAGACTTGAAATATCATCTCAAACTTGTTAAGACCAAATCCAGCCCTTGGGTCAACTTGGTTGACCGAGTCAACCTTAGTTGACCCAATGACCCCTTAAGAGCTTAAATAGTCATTTTGATCATTTAAACCCTTTTGACTCCCAGATCACCTCTAGCAAGCATCAAATATCAATATCAAACCCATTCAAGCTCTTCTGATCATATTCCCCAATGGTTTGGATTTGATTGTACTCTTGACCTGTTTAGCTGTTGACTTGGTCAACTAAGCTTGAACTTGACCAAACTTGACCCATTTGAGCCTATTCATTTCATTCATTTAAAACCTTAATTTGATCCCTCAAATCCATTCCATTTGATGCATGGAATATTTTCAAATTCACTTTGAGTCAAACCTTAGCCTATTAGACCAAGTTGGCTCATATGCTTGGTCAAATACCTATGGCTTTGGTTGAACTTTCATATATCCTCAATTAATGCTCTCAAGACTTAATCCATCAGCTCAAGCAATCTTTCTTGCCACCTCAGCATTTTGGTTGACTGTTTGACTGGTCAAACAGTCAAACCAAGCTCTCAAATGAGTCAAGGATGGTCAAAACCCATTTTAAATTAATCCTATCACTCCTTAAACCATTCCAGCAGCCCTAATCAAGTTATGGAACCTTCTCAAGGCTTTTCTCAGCCCTTGGATGGAGATCCAATGGTTCTCATCAATCCTATATGGCCATAAAGGGACAAAATGACATTTACATGTCATTTGTCCTTGTGTCCTTTGATCTATCTGCTCCCAACCACTCCCATGCCACATGGCTTTCATCTGGAGTCCAGCCAAACAAATCCTAGTCGTCCAATAGATCTAGGGCAGCTTGAATAGGGTAGAACCTCATTTGGAGCCCCCATTCTCACTTGAACACTCTCTCTCTATCCTAGGCATTCTAACTCCAAATCTCATTTCTTTTGAGCACTCCAGAGGTCTCTAAGGCTCTCCCGACCAGAAAACAGCCGGTCAAAGCGGCCGCCGGCGAGCTTTCCGGCGAGCAAAGGGCCAAATCCCTCTAAGGCTTGAAGCTCTCGATCGGAGGCGTTTCAAGCCAGGGTTTCTTCTACAAAATGGAGCGTGGACAGCCTACAAATGCAACATGCCTTTAAACGGATTAATCCGTCCATTAAATGAGGTATAAATTCAAACCCTAGGTCTAAGTACACTAGATTAAATAAGTTTCTTTATATTATGTATTGAGCTAGAAAATAAACTCCCCATTAATTATGTTCATTACTAGTATCTCTGTTTAAAATTTCGTGAACTTTGATCGTTTGAGTTGAGAGAACGAGCGAAATTTTGATTCTAGGGCGTCACTCACGGTCTCCGGCGAGTGTACATTTTTTTGGACCGTCGATCATCACATCAACGGTCCAGATTGAGCCTTTCGGTGCCTCTGTCCGACCGCGTATCTGATTCGGGATTCTTTCTTTGGTCCGGCGACATCTGGGCCATCCATCCCAAACCGCGGGATCCAGTTGCCGCCGTCTGATCTCTTCTTCAGGAGATCAGATCTTGAGATCAGATCGAGGCCGTCGATCCCGAAACGCGGAGAATCGGACGGCCGTCGTTTGACGCTGACGTGGTTAAGTAAAACCGCGTCCAGCGCCCTGCAGCCGACGCGTGGCTGACCGCCGTCGCGCCGTCGCGCCGCCTCCGCGTTTTGACCCCGCGAACCAGAACACGCCGCGTGTCCCACCAGCCGCCGTTTCTGGTTTGGCCGAATCAGAGAGCTCCACGTGTGCAGCCCGCCGCCAGTTTTTTTAAAAAAATGATTTAAATTAGTTTTAAATCATTTTTAAACTCAAATTTCTTTTAAAAATGATAGAAAATTAATTTTAATTAATAAAAAAATATTTTATATAATAAAATTATCATAAAATTAATTATTATATTTTAAAATTAATATTGATATAAAATATTACTTTTATATTAAATTAGTTAAGTGTTAAATATTAAGTATTTTAAAATTAGTATTTATTTATATATATAATTAAGTATTTTTGAGGTAATTAAATATTATGTTTTAAGTTTTAAAATACTTTAAAATTTCAGAAATAGTATTAATGTATTGAATTTTGAATTAAATTTTAATTGTGTATATATATATATATATATATATATATATATATATATATATATATATATATATATATATATATATATATATATATATATACTTTAATTTGAAATTAAATTAATTTAAGATATATGTTATATTTTAAATAGTTAAATTTTAGTTAAAATTAATTTCAAATATCTTCGAAAATTTTAATAATTCAAAATTTCAGAACTATTTGTGACCTAATTTAACTTGATTTATTAATTATTTTAATTATTAATTACTTTTAAGTTAATTAATCTTAAACTTTAAAAATTCAAATTAAATTCATTCTAAATAAGAAATATTTAAATAATACACTAAAACTTTTGAAATTCCAAATACTTTAAATTAAAGTTAATTTTAAAATTTAATTATTGATTTACTTGAATTATTTAATTATCTTTAATATTTAATTAATATTATATTAATTATTTTGAAAATTAAAAATTATTTTCATAATAACTTTGAAAATCAGTGGATCTCCATGTTCTTTAAAATTTATTCTAATGATATTTTTAATTATTTTATTTTAAAATGTATATTTACATATATAGGTTTAAATATATTAATATATTTTTAAATATATTTTAAATCATATATATATATTTAAATCTTATAAGTTTGAGAGATCCCTTGGGATTTTAAGCCTAGACTAAACATGTTTGAATAGAATTAATGAGGATGATTAGTGAACAATCATATCTTAATTGTTCACTAATCTAGTCTTTAATTATGTGTTTTGTGTTAATCTATGCATGTTTAGGTTACACACACTCGCACTTAGTCTAAGGTTCTCCTAGATTTAGGAGTTGATTGTTATTATGTGTGATTCATACATGCTTAGTTAAGGGTTAGTCAAAACTTCGATTCAATCCTATTAAACTTAGTGTCACTAAGGACAACAATTAAGGATCTTGATTAGACAACTTAGAAACTTCATTGTGATTAGGGTACACCTCATTTGAACTTGAAATTTGAACCATTTAAACTTAGTGACATTCTCAGCATTAGGGAATTTTTCTTAATGATTTTTGAATTCATTAACCCCCCCTAATTAATTTTCTTAAGCTTAAACCTTAATTAAGCCATTAAACCTTCCGGAAATTGTAATAAATCCAATTTAAACCCAAAAATTATGACCAACCTCTCTAACTGATCATAATTGAACCCTTAATCATTGAAAATTGAAATCAACTTAATTTGACAGCAAATTAAACCTTAATTTAATTTTAAGTGAAATTGAATATTTAATTAATATAATTAATTAAAAAATATTAAAAATTCCAAAAGTGTCCCAAACACTTGGGAATCTCTCCTTAGGTCATTCCTGACCTTTGGAGCTGATTTCAAGGAATAGGGACCTTATTTGGAGCAAAATCACAAAATGACCCTCTAATTAAGTAATTTCAAAAATTCATTAAATACCCAAACTTCAAAGCTTCATAACTAATTCAAGAAAAATCAAAATTGACCAAACTCACTTGCATTCAACTCACAATAACTCCTAATATTTATTAAAAATATTAAATTCCAGAAATCTGTAATATTTCAAAAAGTCAACAAATCGGTCAACTCTAGGTCAAAACTAGTTCAAAACTTCAAACCTTCGTAATAAAATGTAGAAAAATCCGATTTCAACGTACTTACTGTCTAACTGATCGTAGTAAGGTCTAGTATTTTAATTAAATACAAACATTTCATAATTTAACCTTAATTAAAAAGTCAATTTTTGAACCCCTTAATTAAATGGTTAAAATATTCAAAAACTCATGAAATTCAAGATTAATTTGAAATTCCAGAAAATGTTAACTTAATGCTTAAAAACATTCAACAAACTTTTTAAAACACAACAACCATCCTAAAGATGAAGTTTATTGGCTGGACTACTCCGGGCTGCGGGGCTAAGTGTCCTAAGGAGGCTGGTTCCTCGAGCCTGGTGGCACAACGCCACGAATGGATTCCAAGGGGTGTTAAACCTTAAGAATAGATTAATTATTAATTATCTAACCTTTTAAAACCTCTAATTTAACTACATTAATTTGGTTTATCGGCTGGACTACTCCGGGCTGCGGGGCTAAGTGTCCTAAGGAGGCTGGTTCCTCGAGCCTGGTGGCACAACGCCACGAATCGATTAATGGCAAACTTAAATTAATTAATTTGAAAATCAGCGACCAACATTTCTAATAAAAATTCATTAATTCTTAAGCCTTAATCAACTTAAGCCACTTAATTATACCGGATAACACTGGGTAACCCAGGCCTACGAGGCTATTAACTTAGCCCTAAGGAAGGTGAAATAAACTTCATGGCCTCGGTGTGAAACAAAGGTGATATCCAACAAATAATTAAATAAATCTTAAAATTAATTTTAAGCCATTAATATTTGAATTCAAAATTAAATACCTTAAGCCTTTCAACTAATCGAACTTTAAATAATTCTAACCAATAATCCTATTTAGGATATATCTAAACCACACAGCCTATATCACACACTGTAGATGGTTTGCTAGGACAACCGACTCTAGTTTTAGGCTAGACCGGTGTTTACTTTTCTGCTGTGTGCCGGGCTTTCGAGTTTTCACTGCATGCTGTTTGCTAGCCTAGGATTGATGTGATTATTTATTTATTTATTGCATTTTATGTTGTAATTAATTGAGCATTTAAATTTCGAATATTAACTGCTTGAGATTGAATATTTAACTGCTTGGGATTGATTATATACAACTGTTGATTATTAGGATAACCCTGCAGGATCGAGTCTAGATTTTTCAATTTTGATTAATGTAAATTTGATTTGATTTATGTTGTAAGTCAAAGTGATTTGAGTTTGGGATATTGATATCCAACTTGAATTCCAAAGAGGAGAAGACATCCCTAGAGGGGAGAGTCTTCGTCCATTTGGAAGATCAAGTTTGGATACTCTTCAAATATCCAAAGAGGAAAGATAACACCCCTATCAAGGGGGAGTTTCTTTTCATTTGGATATCCAGACCCGACGATCCAAGAAGCAGCAGAAAGATGAAGAAGTGAGTAACGAGAAGATCCATTCTCAAAATCACTTGAGTCTTAGGATTAGAAATCCGGGTTGTAGTCAGTGGTGCCCGGCCACTTTTACTTTTCTGCAAAATTCTGTGATGTAATAATAAGGGGCACTTGCCTACGAACATTCAATTTGATATATTTAATTTGATTGATTTATTTAAATTGACTGCGCATTAGAAATATCTGTTTTTCTAGCCTTTTTACCTGCATGTCGATTTTGATTTGACCTGGAATCCGATTGTAGGATCTTAAGGACTTAATAAAATTTTTCTACTTAAATCAAATTAAAAACTTTAAGCTCACATAGAAACTTTAACGTTTTAAGAAATAATCCCAGGACCGCCGGGAGTCCTCATTTCATAGCATTCATTCAAATTCAATCTTTTAATCGAGTCGATTAGCATGCATCATACTAGCAACTAATTTAAAAAAACCTTTAAATCCTTAATTGCATTTGCTTAGGCATCAAACCCAACATAAGTTTAAGGGACCATTTAGGATCCGCTCTAGATGTCGGTCCCGTTCTCAAATACCTTTCTTAAATAACGTCCCTACCACTCAACATGAAAAGACCGGACACATGATTTTAAATCGTTTAGGTGGTTTAGCTGGCTCCCCAATCCAGGCCGGGGTAAGACCAAATTCGCATTGCACTAGCTAGGTTCGGGTCACTTTTTAGTACCCAATTTAGACTTAGGTTCTGAGGCTGGCTCGGGCTATAAGACCTCAACCTCCGGGAATTGAATCCCAACTTTCTAATAAAATTGATCACTTAAATATTAAATCTCTTTCAATCAAATTTAAGCCCAATACTTAAGATAGATTGGAGTGTTTTCTGAAGTAATTCAAAATCTTAAAAACACTCCCTACTCCTCTTCCTTTGACCCCGAAAATAAGTCTTCAATCTTGAACCAATCCCATTTGAAATTCCTACCATTTTCTTCTTTGATATCAATCCTTGAAATTCCTTGAAATTCTTAAATAAAATTTACACCGCTATTTTAATCAAGAGTTTTCGTAGGAAATTCCGATTTCCTACGATGTAATTAACTACGAGGGCTTGCGCTCGTAGGAGATTTAGAAACCCAGATTTAATTTTCAAAATTGATATTTTCAAAAACTCTAATTAATTCTCTTTGGGAAATTTAAAACTTTGAAATTCGAACCCATTAGGGAACGATATGTTCGTCTTTCGAGGCGATATATTGTTCATAATAGAGTGTTCAATTTCAAAATTCCAAAATTTAACATTCCCAAAGAAAATTAATATATTTTCAAAAACTATATATATATACTTAAATAAATATTTTTTTTTTAATCAAAACAACGATGCATATCCCCTTTATATACTCAAGTGCTTCTCTATCAAAAGTAATTAATTGTTCTTTGGAGCTTGTAAAAATCCAAATTATTTGTTGATTTTGGTTCCACCTTAAAAAAGAGGCTTATCGGTCTTATATTGGTAAAACTTTTCTCACTTTTTAGGCTCCAGTGTTTTCTCTATAAAGAATATTGAACTAACTTACAAGGAGAGTTGTGAGTCACACCCATCATTTTTAATCTCTATGGTGGAGCTTTGGTCTTCCTTTTGAGGATAGAATCACCGATATTTGGAATAATTTTTCACCTTATTTTGAATCATCAATTTTCTCCCTAATGGGTAAAAAAAAATTTGTGTCGGTCATACAAGAGATTATTTTAAATAAAGTATTCCAATCTATAAAGTTTGACTTAGTGCTTGACATTGACATTTAGTTTTTGTAATATCCATCATCAAGAATTCAAGTAATATTTCGTGTCCTTATTTTTAATTTGATTAGTAATTATAAATCTTAGTGTTTAAGAAAGTTTTGAATAAGTAAATTAAGAAGTGAAAATAAAAGTTGAGATGTTTGATCTGTAAGCATTGCGGTGCCAGATTGATAGCTCTGCAACATCGAGCTCTCAGAAAAAAAAAAGGTGTGCGCTGTAGCACTAGGTCTCGGGCAGAGAGATTCTTTTTTAGCACAATGGCACTGAGAAGTTAGGCGTCGTGACGCTAATTGGTGATTTTTAAATATTTAATATCTAATATCAATTGCACAATTCATTTCTTAGCCAACATTTGCAAAGAAGAAAGGGGGTGGGGGGGGGGGGAGAGAGAGAGAGAGAGAGAGAGAGAGAGAGAGAGAGAGAGAGAGAGAGAGAGAGAGAGTTGTAGGACAAACTCTTGATTTATGCGTCTGACCTATTTGGGATATTGTAAACCCATATCTATGATTTCAATTCCACTAAATTTATAAAAGCTTAAGAATGAAAAATGCATTTTTCTCAAGTTTTTCAAAGTTTTCACTATGAAGTTTTTAATATGTTATTGCACTCCTTATTATGATCATTTTGGTTATATGAAATTGGTAATTTTATCGATTGGCTTTTGTTATGTGAATTTCTTAGTATATTATAGTATTGAGGCGATTCTGACAAAGGTAATAATTATATAAAAGTCTTAAAATATTTATGTGAATGTTCCCTTGAAATTACAAGTTGAAAAGGCAAAGTTTAACCGGTATTATATTTTACACTTAATATGTCTTTTATCAGCAATTCATGCATTATATGAGTATTGCAATGATCACCGAAAAACAGAGTTAGTTAGCTCTTTTAAATCTCAAAACCCCTATGCATAAAAATGAAATATTATTTATAGCTTTTTAAGACTGAACATTTTAAATTTTTTGATTAAAATCCAAACATTCCATCGAACAATCCATATTGATCATAGTAATCATAAATCATTCATTTAACATAAAAGTGTATACTACTCTACTCGGCTTGCAAGCCGACTCGAACATTACTCATTAACATGCTCACTCATCTAGCCATAACCTCGAGCTAAAGCCCATAGTTGAGCTCAACTTGGCTCGGCTTGTAAGCTTATCGAGTCGCCTTCTTAAATTAAAATATATTTCAAAATTACTTGAATAATAATATAATAAAAAATATATTAGACATTTAAAATCATTTATCAAATCAAGCACGAACCTTCCAAATGAGCTCGAGTAATCGAGCTGAGCTCAAGCCTAATAATTTTTAAACGAGCCAAATTCCAGCTCGGTAAAAATTAAACAAAATTTACTCTATCAAATATATACTCCAATCACCTAACTAGTTTATAACCCTAATCTAGATTTGAGAATTGGCCTACTTGTTGCATCATGAAGTATTCACGATGGTAGAGAAATATATAGTTTAACGTCTTAATGTTGTACGAAGATCCAATACACAAGCATATAAGAGAGAGGGTGTACCATTCATGAGAGACAACGGAGTTTTTACGTTAAAACCCCTGAAAAGGGGGAAAACCCACGGGGCCTGGCTCAGTTTGAATGAATCTGCTAGTATTTGCAGTCGATTACAAATGAGGCTCTTCTTAGAGATAAGGCCTTAGCTTGATGTTACAAATAAACGTCGTAGAAAGTGCATTACATAGTGGGAGTTACAATAATCAACATAGATATGTTTGTTTGGTTGGAAGAGCCATAGTCAGCACGAGACAGGGGTCTGAAATACTGTAGTTGACAGGAGACCGGGGTCAGAAAGACCGTTGTTTGATAATGGTGGTCATAAGGACCATAATCGGCATAAGAGAAGGGTCTGAAAGACCGTAGTAGGCAGGAGATCGGGGTCAGAAAGACTATTGTCCAGTGATGGAGAGCGGAAGGATCATAATAGGTAGGAGATAGGGGTCGAAATACGGTAGTAGGTAGGAGGCCGAGGTCAGAAAGATCATTGTCTGGTGATGAAGGTCGGAAGGACCATAATCGGTAGGAGGAAGGGGTTTGAAAGACCGCAGTATGCAGGAGACCGGGGTCAGAAAGACCGTTGTTTGGTGATGGAGGTCTGAAGCACCATAATCAGCATGAGATAGGGGTCCAAAAGATCGTAGTAGAAGGGCAGTACTCCGGGAGAACTCTCGATGTCAAGTGGTGGCCCGGCAGAAGTTCGAGTCTCAGGTTATGGTCCGGTAGAATTTTGGGCCTCAAGTGGAGGTCCGGCAGAAGTCTAGGACTCAGGTGGTGGTCCGAAAGAACTTCGGGCATCAGGTGGTATCCTGGTGGAGCTCTAGGCCTTAAGTGGTGGTCCGACAAAGGTCCGGGCCTCAATTGGTGGTTCAGCAGAGCAATGATGTTAGGCGGTGATCCGGCGGAGGTGAGGGCTTCAAGCAGTGGCCCGGCGGAGGTGAGGGTCTCAAGTGGTGCTCTGGCGGAGGTGAGGGCCTCAAGTGGTGGTCCGGCGGAGCAACGACCTCAGGCGGTGATCCAGTTGAGGCGAGGGCTTCGAGCGGTGGTCCGATGAAGCAATGACATCAGGTGGTGGTTCAGTGGAGGTGAGGGCCTCAAGTGGTGGTCAGGTGGAGAAACGACGTCAAACGGTGGTCCAGCGAAGCAACGACGTTAGGCGGTGGTCCGGTGGAGGTGAGGGCATCAAGTGGTGCTCCGATAGGTTGACGTCAAGCGGTGGTCCAACGGAGCGACGACGTTAGGCGGTGGTCCAGCGGAGGTGAGGGCGTCAAGTGGCGCTCCAGCAAAGCAACAACATTAGGCGGTGGTCTGCAGAAGTCCGGCGGTGGTCGAGGAGGAGCTTCTTCTTTCTCTTCCTTCTTTTCTTGCTTGGATCCTCCTTTCAAGAGAAATGATGTGTCTATTTATAGATTTATGAAGTGGCATGACCCGTAAATGGGGAGTGTTATGGACAGCTGATGTTGAATCCCTTGATCATGGATCGTTTGATGGACATTTGAATGTCTTAGTGATGTCGGAATACAGTGATCTTGGGCTCGTTGGATTTGTCTCGTCGAGCCGCCCGATTCGACTATAAGCACATCATGTTTGTAATCCGTTTGGTAATCCAAATTGTGGTTCAAACCCTCCATCAATGCTTCAGACCCTTGATTTGGACCCATTTGGGCTCGGATTGAGTCGAATTTAGTGTCGTTGGGTTCGTATTTCCGAGACGTTCAGTTTGACTGTAGGTTTGCTTAAATCGGAGTCTGGATGGTTCCAATTTTAATTTCGGAAGTTTTCAACTTAATTTTGCATCGAGATTCATGTCCGATCAAGATAATTTTTTGAAGACGTATAACTACTAATATTAGAATCAAATGATCTTGAATTTATTACTTCACATAATTTTAATTCCATTATTATTTCAAGATTCGTGTCAATTATATAAAACTGTTAAGATATATATATATATATATATATATATATATATATATATATATATATATATATATTGGGCAGGGAGTGTCGGTCTTCGGCCACTAATCTCCCTGGTCGACCTTGCGTGCAACCCACGCCATTTACACGGGCCGATACTTAGGGCTTTCACGAGGCGCCGAGGGGATTCGAACTTAGGACCTGACCTTTGGCCAGCCAAGTCTCCACCACCGGCCACCCCGTGGTGGGTACTGTTAAGATATATCACATGTAAATGAAGCCGTACTAATTAGTTGTATAACTATAATTAAATAAAAAAATAAAATTTAAAATCTAAAATGGACCAAAATAACCAGTACGTAGGCTATAGGCGAGGTCCACCACTTTCCACGACGATAGTGGCCGAACATGGCCGCACATGGAAAAGGCTTGGACAGGATCTGCTGTTGAATTTTAATCGGGCAAAAAGTCGTCTCATAAGTTCGGAGTGGAGGGCCCACTCTCGTACTTTCATGTCATGGTGAGATGTGGGAAAGACATCCAATCCCATGCATTGAAGGAACTTTTATTACATCATCTAGGACGTAGCTCTAGGTTCGGATAGAGAATTGTTACTCAGTTTTTATTCAATATTGGATCGGTATTGCTAGATATTCTTGGGTAATAATGAGGAATACCGCTCTGTGAAGATCAATATCGAGTAGGGTAAATTTTTAGAAGGAGCACGTTTGATGTACGATTTAGGAGAAGGATCATGAATTAAAATAAATTTAAAAAGGATAAAAAACGCAAAGGGGAATTGAGTTTTAACAGAAAATACAAAGTGAAACCGCATTTTCATAGAAAATGTGAATAGTGATCACGTTTTCTATTAAAACATGATTATAAATAGCATTTTTCATGTTTTTTACTGTTCCTATTTATTATCTTTTGATTTTTTAAAAAAAAATCTGCTCCATTCTTAAGACATTTTGTAAATAGTTTTTTTTTAATATTAGAAATATTTTTATTGAAATATAATTCTTTTATTTTCCTATTTAAATCATTACTATGTAAATATGAAAAACAAAATTTTATATTAAAAACAATTTTCATATTTATAAATTATTTTTTAAAACAAAATAAAATAAATTTAAATAAATTTTATAAAAAATTATTTAAATATTTAAATTATTTATATTTTAATATTAGAAATAAATATATTATAACTTATTTTAAATTTATTTTTAAAATAAATGTATAAAATTTCTATATATATACTTTTAATTTAGTTTAAAGTTTTATGTAATTTTTATTTTATTTTTGATAAAGTTTCTATGTATATATTTTTAAAACAAATGTAAACATTTAATAAAAATTTCATAAAGTTAAATATATCGTAAAATAAGATTTATAAGTTATAACTATTAAATTATTTTAAATATTTAATAAAATTAATTTGAAATATTATAACTATTATATTTATTTTAAGACATAATTTTAAGTTAACTTAAATATAAAAATAATTTAAAATAAAATTATTAATCATAATTATAATATTTAAATTTAATAATTATAACTATTAAAACACAAATCAATCTCTCTCAGTTGAGAGTGCAAATTAGAGAGAGACCAAGAGAGAGAAATAGAGAGAGGGGAACAGTACTTATTAATAGCAATTTTATACATTAGTTTTAAAAATATATTTATATTTAATATTAAATATAATAAATGTAAATATTTAAATAAATTTTTATTAAAATTTATTAAATTTATTTTATTTTCGTTTTTTAAAAAATAAGTTATAAATATGAAAAAAAAATTAATATAAAAATTTGTTTTTAGTATTTAAATAGTAATAATTTAAATAGGAAAATTAAAAAATTTTATTTCAACAAAATTATTTCTAATATTTAAATAAAACTATTTATTAAATGTATTAACTATTAAGAATGAAGCTAATTTTTAAAAAATCAAAAGATAATAGTTAAAAACAGTAAAAAGTATGAAAAATGTAATATAAAATCACGTTTTAATGGAAAATGTGATTACTGTTCACATTTTCTATGAAAACGCGATTTCACTTTGCATTTTCTGTTAAAATGCAAATCCACTTTGCGTTTTTTATCCTTTTTAAATTTTATTTAACTCATGATCCTTCTCCTAAATCGTACATCAAATGTGCTCCTTTTAAAAATTTGCCCTATCGAGTAATACCGAGCAATATCGAGTAATACCGAGCAATACCGAGTTTTTTCTAGAAAAAACTCGGTAATTTTTAGGATTACTCGGTATTGCTCGGCATTTTGTATTCACATAATGGTATTTCTCGTTATTGTTGGTATTGCTCGGTATTTCTCGTTTTGTGCTTGCGATCTTAGTGCTGGTCGAACGTAGCTCTACGTACGTTCACCGGACCAAATAAAAGTTCGCATTGAAGACCCATGATTACATTTTATGCAGTTATTTTAAGTTTTATAAATCTTTTTTATTCTAAAGCTTTTTTTTAATTAAAAATCTTAGTCTAACAAAATTTATACTCAAAATTTACTTTAAAAAAATCATCCCAAATGGGACTATTAATTTTTAAAGTGATTTTTTAGCATAAAAATTTTTAAGAAGTAATAAAAAAAATAATCATAAATGAAGCCTAAGCTATAATTTTTTAAATAAACAACTACTTTAAGAAACAATAAAAAAGTCACCTCAATGAAGCCTTAATATGTTGATCAGAGGTTTTAACTATCAATTAATAAGTTTTGGGTTCGAGTCTTATGTATATGATGTGTGTATTATTTTATCTTAAATAGCCTAAACGTCCCAAATTAAAAAAATATTAATTTTTCTATTAATATTAAATAATTAATTAAGATGTTTTGGATTTGAGTCTTACATATGTATGAATTTGCCTTAATTAGTCAGTATTAATATCTCAAATAAAAATGTTTAAAAATTCAATTAATTGTAAATAAGTTTAAGGAAAACTAAAGTGGCATTGTTCGCTGTAACATTTTTATAGGAATACACAGTTGTAACAATCATGCGACTTTGGATAGCTCGTGCCGTGGCATGGCGGTTGAGAGCAATCGTGCCTCTGGCGTGATCATGCATTGGGGTCAGTAACTAAATGACTAAATAATCTTAAAATTTGACATGTTTATAGTTGAATTGAGCGGCACGAAGAGATAAATCAATCCTTTATCGCCAGCCTACCACTGTTAGACCTATATAACCCCCCAAATAAAAAATTTACAGTTATCTCAAATATACTCTTAATTACCAATTCTACAACAACTAGCAATCATAACCCCGTCATCTATAGTTGATTTTGCGAAAATATTCCATCACTTTTTATATCTTCAAATAAATGATACACACCTTTGCTATCACAAAAATGATGTAACACCTAACTATTAGCCCATCTATAACTATTTTTACGGGTCAAACGGGCCCGCATTTGTCCCTCTAGTTCAAAGTGATAAAGCGCAAACCTGCCAAAATGAGTCATGGACATAAAATATAATAATGGCATTTTAATTATCTTAATTTTTTTATAAGAAAAGTATATACTGAAAATTTTTAAATATATATTTTAAAATCGAGTAGCTTGACAAGCTAACAAGTCGAGTTGGACTAAGCTCGAACTCAATCTGGATCTTGAGCTCATTTAATAAAAGAGCTTCGTTATATGCTCGAGCTTAAATTTAAAACTCGATACACTCAACTCACGAGCTAGTTAACGAGTTAATACTGTCAAAGTAATCTGACTTGATTCCGAATAGGTTAAAATTAAATATTTAAAATATAAGTATAAATTTTATAAATATTAATTGACCGATCAAATGATATTTAAGCCTTATTTTCTTATAGTCAAATTGAGTGGGATGAATCAAATGAGTTTAAGATCATTTAATTTTGACATTTTTAAGATATTCAAATACTGAATAAAAAAATATATATATATGATAAAAAAAAGATCAATATGAACCATTTAATGATCATCACTTCAGTTTTCAGCACCACATTGCAACCATCAGTAGGCTTAATCTTATAATCTTTAACTACAATGAAGAAATAATTCTTGCATTTTTTATTTTTCCTTATTTTGATTTTTCAAGTAATAAAATGATTACACAAGTGTTTGCAGTCGATTACAAATGATGTCCTTCAACACGGGAAGGCCTTGGTTCAATGAATAAATATACATCATATAAAATACATTATATTTGTGTGAGTTGAAAGAATTTACTGATATAAGAGTATTTTTTTAAAGAATTGATGGCTTTGTTTGTTTGATCGGCAGGATTGTAGTTAGACGACGAAGGTCAGAGGGTTCATAATCAGGCGATTGAGATAGAACTGTTTTTGGGTGATAGAGATCAAAGGGATTGTAGTCGGCAGACGACAGTGGTCAGTGGGATCATAGTCGGTAGGGGATCATAGTCGGTAGACGACAATGATAGAATGGATCGTAGTTGATAGGCGAATGATATCAGAGGGACCATAGTTGGTGGCCCA
The DNA here is from genome assembly GCA_016618105.1 of Dendrobium huoshanense. Taxonomy (NCBI): domain Eukaryota; kingdom Viridiplantae; phylum Streptophyta; class Magnoliopsida; order Asparagales; family Orchidaceae; genus Dendrobium; species Dendrobium huoshanense. The sequence continues at coordinate 31,904,301 of CM028354.1, read as the reverse complement.
CGGTGATTGGAGACCATAATCAGCATGCGATGGAGGTCGGACAAAAGCCTAGTGATGGTTACCGAATTAAGGTTTGACGATGATGGTTGGACAGATGTCCAATAACGAGCGAAGTGTGGCAAGGGTTTGCGGGTGGTGGTGTCAAGTGGTGCTTCGGGATACTTCAAACCTCAAAATACTTTTAGGTCTTTAGCCCAAGTCTAAGCCTAAAAAAAATTCCAAGCTTCTCCAAAAGCTCTTGCCTCTATAATGTAGTAAGAGGGGGGCCTATTTATAAATTTTGATATTAACATATGCCCTGTAAATATGAATGAGATACAAAGTAAAAGTGCATTGCTCAAATAGATGACTCATATTGATTAGGGGTGTCAATTCGGGTCAACGGGTCGGGTTCGGGTCAAACCCGGAACTGACCCAGCACTGTTCGGGTCAACCCGAACCCGACCCGATTTGGGTACGGGTCAACCCGACCCGACACGAATGACACGGAATTTACCCAAAATTGCTAGTTTTCGGGTAAAAAAATTGGGTCAATCTTCATTTTTCGGGTCAAAATCGGGTCAAAAACGGGTCAAACTCAGATTTTCGAGTCAAATATGAGTTTTCGTGTCACTTTCGTGTCACTTTTATTAGAGAAATCCATCTAAATACTTGTATAGCCATTTATATGACTTGATATGTTACCTATTTTCTCTATTTAAACAGACTGTACTCGGTTATCTAGATAGATATAATAAATTCTTCTTTCTCTGCTTTGCACTTTCTATTTCCCTTCTGTATTCTCTATTTCTTTAATCAAGAAGCTCTATCCTAAGAGTTTCTACATGGTATCAGTTTAGGATCGATTGATCCAGGGCATTCATGGCGTCTTCAGCCACATCTCAAGCAGCGAACGGCACCACGACGTCATCGTCTTCAACGCCAACGCTCTCTTCTTCCCTCAAATTCGTTCTATCTAACATCAAGAATGTCGTTCAAAGTCCGCTCTCTCCGGACAATTATCATTTATGGCGTTCTCAGATATTAAAGATCTGTCGAGCAAATGGATTCTTACCATTCCTCGACAAATCTTTACCTATTCCCAACGAATCGACTGAGTCAGCAGATGGTACTCTCCTCCCTAATCCGGCTTTCGAGCAGTGGATTCTAACTGATCAGAATTTGTCGGCGGCCATTTGCGCAACAATCTCGGCCTCTATTTTACCGTATGTTTTGCATCTTGATCATACGGCTGACATATGGCATCTTCTTGAAACAAGATTCCAAGCCGCAAATCGCTCAAGAATGATACAGCTCAAGAACGAGCTGTATAACATCTCTCTCAAAAACTCCTCTATAGTGCAATACTTGAATGAGATTAAAACTCTGGTTGACAACATTGCAGCAGCTGGATCTAAAATTGATCCAGAAGAAATCATTCTTCACATACTTAACGGATTACCACCGGTCTACCAATCTTTTAAAACTTCCATACGAACGATGGTTAATCCGCTAAGCCTAGATCAATTTTACTCTCTTCTTATAAGTGAAGAAATTCACAATGCTGCCGATCATGCAAGACTGCAGTCTTCGACTGATCAGACCCAGGCATTATTCGTAAGTCGAGGTCGTGGACGTCGGCCAAAAAGCAGAACACCAGCTCCGTTTTCCTCTCAATCAGACAAACCTCCTCCGGTTCCCACTCAATGCCAAATCTGCAACAAGAGAGGTCACTCGGCGATGGATTGTTGGCATCGTACGAACCTTCAATATGCTCCTCGCACAGACAAACAGTCCAATAAGGCGTTACTGTCCAATACAAATCAATCCCACACAGATTGGTACCTCGATTCGGGAGCATCGTCACATCTCACTCGCTCTCTTGACAACCTCTCCATGTCCTCTCCGTATCAAGGAACGGACGGTATCGTCATAGGCGACGGGAGCTCGGTTAGCATCGAAAACTCCGGTCGAGGATTGCTACCGACTCCCTCTCGTAAGCTTAACCTATCAAATATTCTTCATACTCCTGCTATCAAATACAACTTATTGTCTATTTCCCAACTAACAAAAGACAATAATATTTCTATTATTTTTGATCCGACTGGTTTTGTTTTTAAGGATATGCAGACTCATCAAGAAATTCTCCGGGGACCTTGCCGTGAAGGTCTATACCCGCTCACGGTACCGGTTGGCTCTGCTCCATATACCGCTTTGCAGACGGTTATCAAGAAAGCTACACCTTGGCATCAAAGATTGGGTCACCCAAATCATAGGATTCTTGCTTCTCTTGCTGCTTGTAACAAATTTCTGAAAATTGATAAATCGTTTCATTCCTGTCATTCTTGTAATAAGTCTAAAACTCATAAACTCAAATATGAGAATTCCTCTATACGACACAGTTTTCCACTCGCTTTAGTTCACTCTGATGTTTGGGGTCCTTCGCCGATCCCTTCTTCTAGTGGTTTTTTGTATTACGTTATTTTTATTGATGATTACTCTCGTTTCTCCTGGTTTTATCCTATGCGAACAAAATCGGAAGTTTTTGATATTTTTTATGCGTTTAAACTTCAAGTTGAAAATGCTCTTTCGATGAAAATTAAATGTCTTCGTACAGATGGAGGTGGAGAATATTCAAGCAAGGAATTTTTAAATTTTCTCAAACAAAATGGCATATCACATCAAGTGTCCTGCCCTTACACTCCTGAGCAAAATGGAGTCGCTGAAAGAAAACACAGACACTTACTTGAAACAACCCGAGCCATGATGGACACCGCAAATGTTCCGCCTATTTACTGGCCGGATACAATGCTTACAGCTATTTACTTAATAAACTCTTTGCCTTCTCCTAATACTAATAATATTTCTCCTATTGAACTATGCTATAACAGGAAACCGGACTACACTGCTCTACGAGTCTTTGGATGCGCTTGCTTTCCTCATATCCCGGCCAAACTTAGGAATAAACTTCAACCAAAATCACATCTCTGTGTTTTCTTGGGCTATTCAATGAAATCCAAAGGCTACAAGTGTCTTGATCTATCCAAAAATCAAGTCACTATTTCCCGTAATGTGCTGTTTGATGAAGGTTGTTTTCCTTTTACAAGCATTGCACAGTCTCCTCAGTCAGCTCCAAGTACTGTATCATCTTTATTCTTAACTCCTCATTCATGCTTACCACCTTCTATTCCTATGCATATGCAGGTATCTAATGCTAACAGATCCACTACAACGTCTTCCGCTCTAGACATCCCTACTGAACCTCAACTTGGCTTACATCCCACGGTACAGCCATCTCAACCTCCTCCGATATCTGGGCATCATATGCAAACAAGAACCAAAACCGGCCACATTAAACCAAGACTTCGTCTTAATCTTCTTCACAAATCGACGGAGTCATCTTCAAACACTACTCCATCCTCATTTCAGGATGCATACAAACACAAGGAATGGAGAGATGCTATGGCATCCGAATTTCTTGCGTTACAGAATCAAGGTACGTGGAGTCTAGTTCCCAAACCGACTAACAAAACTGTGTTAGGCTGCAGGTGGACATACCGCACTAAGCTTCATGCCGACGGGTCCATAGCAAGGTACAAGGCTAGATTGGTGGCTCAAGGCAATAATCAAGAGTTTGGGCTTGATTATACTGAAACCTTTAGCCCAGTTGCGAAACTACCTACGATCAGAGTCCTTCTCACCATAGCGTTGCATCAAAATTGGAAGGTTCATCAACTAGATGTAGCTAATGCGTTCCTGCATGGACAACTCATGGAAACGGTATACATGAAGCAGCCTATTGGATTTATAGATTCATCCTATCCCAATCACGTATGCCTGCTTCATAAAGCTATATACGGCTTAAAACAAGCCCCTCGTCAGTGGTATAATACGCTTACCTCCCATCTTGAAACTATAGGTTTTCATCAAAGTACTTCCGATCCCTCTTTATTTATTTTACGCAAAAATAAGACTCAATTATTCTTGTTAATCTATGTTGATGACATTCTTTTGACGGGTAATGACTCTTCATCTGTTCATGAGGTAATCCAACTCCTACATCACAAATTTACTATGAAGCATCTCGGTGAGGTACACTCTTTTCTTGGCATACAAATTCAACATTCTAACAACTCATATTTTCTCTCGCAGCCAACGTATACAAAATCAATCCTTGAGTCCGCTCAACTCAGCAAGTGCAATCCACTTGCCAACCCGACGTGCACTAAATTACCGCCTGATATCACTCCAGATCCGTTTCTCTCGGAACCGACCACGTACAGGCGTATCATAGGATCACTTCAATACTTAATCCTTACATGTCCTGATATTGCATTTAGCGTGAACTTATTGTCGCAGCACATGCATGATCCGGCTCCTCAACATGTTTATCTACTCAAAAGATTGCTCCGCTATCTTCAAGGTACGATCGAATTTGGACTACCTATTACAAAATCTAATTTATGTCTTTCTTCATTTTCAGATGCGGATTGGGCAGGTGATCCAGTTTCACGCAAGTCTACCTCAGGCTACTGTTCGTTCTTAGGAAACACGCTCATTTCTTGGACAGTCAAAAAGCAAACAACCGTTGCCCGTTCCTCCACAGAATCTGAGTACCGAGCCCTCGCCGCACTTGCATCTGACGTCATTTGGCTTAGGCGTATTCTTACCGACTTTGGCATTCCTCAAACATCACCAACCGACATTAGATGCGACAACACTTCAGCTATAGCAATTGCCAACAATCCGGTGTTTCATGCTCGCACAAAACACATCGAGATTGATCATAGATTTCTTAGAGATCACATTCGTCAAAACACGATTCGGATTATACCTATTAGCACTCTTGATCAAACGGCAGATATTTTCACAAAAGCTCTATCGACTCCTCGTTTTCAACTACTACGAGACAAACTTACAATTGTAGAACAATCATCTGTTTGCGGGGGGATATTAGAGAAATCCATCTAAATACTTGTATAGCCATTTATATGACTTGATATGTTACCTATTTTCTCTATTTAAACAGACTGTACTCGGTTATCTAGATAGATATAATAAATTCTTCTTTCTCTGCTTTGCACTTTCTATTTCCCTTCTGTATTCTCTATTTCTTTAATCAAGAAGCTCTATCCTAAGAGTTTCTACAACTTTCGGGTCAATTTCGTGTTTTCGTGTCAACCTGAACCCGACCCGATTTTTAAAACGGGTTGATTTCTTCAACCCGAACCCGACCCGTTTCGGGTTTGGGTTGACCCGAACCTAGATTTTTTCGGGTCGGATTCGGGTCGTGTTTCGTGTCGTGTCAAAAATTGACACCCCTAATATTGATTACCTCGACCACGAAGCATTTGTAAAGCATTTTAAGTGCATTAATGTTGTCAGAATTAAGGGACATTGGGCTTGTTGGATTAGTCTCGTTGAGCCTCTCAATTTGACTATAGTCACGCCATATTTGAATACCAATTGGTCCTCCAACTAATATTTTGGAGCTTTCAAATTTACTTTAAGCCCTTGATTTAAAATCATGTGGGCTCAAATTGGTCCAATTTTGATGTTGTTGGGTTCATCTAACCGAGACGTTCAATTTAACTATAAGTTTGCTAAATTTGGAGTTTGGATGGTCCGGCATTTAATTTTGGAAATTGCCAACTAGAATATGCCTAAAGATTCGTGCACGTTCAAAGCAATTTTAGTTAGAGATTAATTTCGGGCATTTTAGTTTGGAAGCGAAGTATTTTAGTTCATATGCTTATTGCTTCAAGTAAACAACAAGCCACCAACTTTAGCTTAAACTATACGGCTAATTTTAAATAAATTTTCATCAATATATATTGATATTATATAGTTAAATACTTTGTTAATTATTTAATGTGCCGTATTAGATGTATTTCAATGATAAATGTAGATATACGTTGATCAATTTATCTTCTTATGAATATTTTCAATATATTATGAAATATGGGTAATTATATAGGATAAATAATATTTAGTGCATAATATAATTCATGTAATTTAGAAAATATCGAGGCCTAATTAAAAAAAAAAATTATACTTTTAGGGGTTGTTGCGGGCTAGAATAAATGCGGTGATAGAATTAAATTTTTTTCATCTCAACGTTGTAGGGATATCAAACACACAAATGGAAGGAAAATAAAACATCCTTATTTTTACATGGAAAACCTGAAAAAAGGAAAAATTATGAGAATATGTCCAATTGAAATCATTCTACTTGTGCTTGAATAGATTACAAGTGTTTGATTCGTCCTTGAAATTGAGGACAATCATATTATAATAGTTAACCGCCGGGTCAAAATTTAGTGGCAAACGAAGGTCAGACGGAAGTCCATCATCAGTTTGTGATCAGGCAGAAATCTGGCGTTAGTCAGTAGTCCGACAGAAGTTTGGGCTCCGTTAGTGGTAAGGAAAAAATCTGGCGTCATTCGGCGGTCGAACGGTAGTACGGTGTCAATTGGTGTCCAAATGGAAGTCTAGGGTTAGTTAGTGGCCGGATGGTAGTTTAGCAGTGATTGAGGAGGAGTTTGGTGACATTAGAACTCTTTGCATTATTTTTCTTGCTTGAGTCCCCTCTCCATAAGAAATGAGAGTTTTATTTATAATTTTTTGAAAGTAACATGATCAGTAAATAGAAGGAAGATAAATGGTAAGTTGGTGGTGGTTTGAATGGACGGTTAATGTAGATTTCCTTGATTGTGAATCTTTTTATGGGCATTTGAATGTCTTAATGATATCAGAATTTGACGATCTTGAGCTCATTGGATTTATCTCGTCGAGCCGCTCGATTCAACTATAAGCTTGTTGTGTTTGGAAATTGCTTGATCATCTAATTTATAGTTTGAACTTTCTAAATGTGCATCAGGACTTTGATTTTGACCCATTTGGGCTCAAATTGAGTCGAATTTGGTGTTGTTGGGTTTATATTTCTGAGATGTTCAATTTGACTTTGTTTACTTAAATTAGAGTTTAGATGATATTGAATTTAATTTTGAAAGATTCCAACATGATTTTGCCTCGAGATTTGTGCCCGATTAAGACAATTTTTTGACAATATATCCGAGGAGTCAATAAATGATCAGATTTAATAATTAAAATGAATTCTAGGGTAGGGATTGGATCATACGGATTGCCAGGGGTTAGTTTAGGATCCACATTTTTTTGTTTGTTTATTGAGTCAGATTTTATATGTAAATAATGTATTCTATTTATAATAATAAAATACAAACTATTTGAGTTTCAATGCCTAATTTTGATGTGAAATTTTTTTATTTGTGCGATTAAATTTTTATTTTTTTTGGACGGAGAATTTGCTATTTAGAATAAATTTTTAATTAATTAAAAAATATTTATTTGCTCTTTAAATTAAATTAATTGAACTGAGATGGCGGAGTGGCCTAGACGTTATTGGTCCCTTTGAGGAACAATTATTACGTCCTCCGACCGGACGTAGAGGAACGTCCGGTCGGAGACAAATTGCCGACAAAAAAATGAGTTGTACCGAGCAAATACCGAGCAATACCAAACAATAACGAAGAATAACATCATTTGAAGACCCAATACCGAGTTATACCGGGCTTTACCGAGCAAATACCGAGTTATACCAAAGTTGTACCGAGTTTTTCTAGGAAAAACTCGGTACAACTCGGTATTTCTCGGTATAGCTCGGTATAACTCGGTATTGGTCTTCAGAGAACGGTATTCTTCATTATTATCAAATAATACCTAGTTGTACCGAACAAATACCTAATTTTTGAATGGGAAATTACCTCTGACCGGACGTTCCTCTACGTCCTTGCACCGAACGTAATAAAAGTTCCCCTTTGAGAGTCCCTAATGATCTCTCGCGAAACGGACAGCTGAGATTGAAAGAACCCTTTTATCCAACAATACCAAAAAAAAAAAAAAAATAATCACATTAAATAATTGATTTTATAAAATTCACGAAGCAATAGCTCAGAGGTTCACGGAGGAGAGAGAAACCAGTGGCGGCAACAGTAGGAGAGAAGTCCGTTTTCTATCTCATCTGCCTCTGTTCGTACCTTCGCTGTCCTCACGTCTGCAACATCTAGGGTTTCTGATTTCGTCTGTGCTACTTGCACAAAATTTACTTGATTGAATAGATCTACTCAGGCATTTTTAGAACCTGGAATATTGGTCTTTGGTACTTGATTTTAATTTTGAGCTTCTTTGGTAGCGTAGAGGAGTACTTGGTCTTCAATGCTTTATTTTGGCGATCTCATTAATGTCTTTGGATGATTTAGTGCTGGAGGAAGTTTTGTTGCGGAGATTGTGGCTAGATTTGTTCGTATTTATTGCGTGTTTTGATTTTATCATTTGTTAGGTTTTTTTCGTTTTTGGAAATTTTTAGAATTCTTTTGGGAGATTTGAAGTTGGGATTAGGATATTGTGACAGTTGTAGAAAGGTAGGAAGAACCGCGCAAGGTATTTCGGGGATTTATTATCGTCTTTTTGAGTTATTGGGAGTAGATTGAAGTGAAATCCGATGGCTTCAGTGGAAATGCCGAGCCCCGGAACCCCTAACTCTAAGAAAAAGACAGCGACGGAGAGAAATGCAGTGATCGCGAAGAGGAAGACGACGCCGGAGAGACCTTTAGCGACCACGAAGAAGAAGCCTGCTCTGCAGAGGACCTTTGTGCAACCAAAGAAGGGTCCGTCTGTGGATAGGCTCAATAAGAAGCCTGGAGCTGCTCCTAGTCTCCAGCCTTTGCAATCGTTGCCGAGCGACTTTAGATTCACAGGTGGATCTCTGTCCGAGGAGAGAGCAGAACCGTCCAATCTCGCTCCTGTCGCTGAAGGCAAAGACGATGTCAATGTCGGAGGTACCACAGAAACTAGTAATATTTCAACGTGCATGGAAGAGGAGGTTGCTAATATGTGTGCCTCAGCGGAGGAGGGCCCTGATGGCTTTATCAGGGTGAACGATGAATCGCCGTATAGTTCAATTTCCACTGTCGGTGACGAGAGGAATTCGCAAGATGATGAGAGTTCGTCATTATCTTCTCCTTCTTGTTTGCCGGAGAGTTTCTTGTCCCGGATTGATTCCAGATGGAGTGATACCAGCTCTTTTGGTCCGAAGAAGGTAAGCCCTTTGCATATATTCTTTTTTTCCGTTCTGTTGAGGTATGCCTGTGCTAAGAATTCATAGGATCCAATGATCGACTCTTTTGTCAAAGATCTTCATTATTCGCCCTCCTTTTCTTAATGCATCATATTGTATCGGTGACTGGTTGAAAACAGCAAACATATAACTAAAATCCTTGTTGTCTGGTATTGTATGTTTAGCTTATTAATAAGCTGCCTATCCATCACCGTATTATTGGAGAAACATCATTTTGTAACCATATTTCCTCAGCTTTGTCCTATTCGACGGTTACGGTAATTCTGGCATAATAAACAAGCAAATTTTCTGCATATAAATTACGATATATGTAACTGGAGCATTACTAGTTAACTTTCATAGTTGTGCTTTTGCTTCTTGTTTTTCATTTCATGAATTCTTTCGGACATCTGACTATTAAAGTTGGAAACTTGTAACACTCAAGTGCCAAAAAAAAAAAGGGGAGATTATCTTTGTTTGTACATGTGCTGCAAATTTCCCACTGCAAACATTGAACAAAATCAGAGATAAGCTCTAGTTAAAGCTTTTAAAACAAAGAAGTCTTTGCCCATGCATTATTTGCTAAACAGTTTTGACATTGCTTTCCTCATTCTTTTATATTATCAATATAATCTTACCCTTATTTTGCATTTGTCCCAATAACTCGTCAAGGCTTGGCATTTATCAATTAATTTGATATATCCATACAACTTTAGAGACTTTCTCATGCAGATTCTAATATTTATACTTGGATGAATCCTCTACTTGGATATGATTTGCAATGCATGAAAAATATCTTGGTTGCTTTTTCTAATTGTGATCTATGTATGATTTATTTTACTGATGTGATAACATATTATTGATTTATTGAAAAATTCATCTTGTTTCAGACGATTCATGCTTGGTGCCAACTTCCTAATGGAGAATGGATGTTAGGGAGGATACTATCAACTTCAGGGGCAGAGTCAATTATTTCTCTTCTAGAGGGGAAAGTAATCATTTGATGTTTTTGTTGTTGAATGCATATTAATTTTTTTACTTATAAACGATCTTTAGCTTAGCCTAAAACTTCTTATGCAGGTATTAAAGTTGAAAACAGAGAGTATTTTACCCTCAAACCCTGAAATACTTGATGGGGTAGATGATCTGATGCAGCTTAGTTATTTAAATGAACCATCGGTGCTCTACAACTTACAATATAGATATGATCGAGACATGATTTATGTGGGTATCTTTTTCTACTTCTTTTTTAGAGTTTTGTTAGCATGGAATTACCCCTAATTTCTGTTCATTTAAGATGTTAATGTGTTGACAAGTTTCTGTATTTACCATTTAGACCAAAGCGGGGCCAGTACTGGTTGCCATCAACCCATTTAAGGAAGTTCAACTATATGGAAATGATTATATTGAGGCATATAAGAGCAAATCTATAGATAGTCCACATGTTTATGCTATTGCTGATACAGCAATACATGAAATGATAAGAGGTTATATTTCACATAGTAAATTTGTGCATTCTTATATTGTAATTTTATTTTTTTCCCCTCTGACCATGATTTTTTTTTTCAGATGAAGTCAATCAATCCATAATTATAAGGTGTGATCTCATTAATTTCTTCATATGCCCCGTAAAATTCTATTCCTTTTCAATTAGTGCATTCTTACAACATTCAACACTTACTTCTCAGCTGTCATGAGTCTTTTTTTTCCTCCACTCTTCTTTCTTTTGGTAGGATATTTTCTTGGGTATTGTGTAATTGGTTTTTTTTTTCATGGAAAGCTTTTTTTATTATGTATTCGTATAAACAGATTAAAGTTGGTTCCATTAGTTATTTGTGTCAAATGTGTTGATTACTTTTTTTTTGGCAATGCAATTTACTTTAAATTGAAGCCTATCATTCTTTGTCCACTACAAGCTTATCTATCTTTGTCCGCTTGTAGTGAATTAGATGCCTCAAATGTGCTAAGTATGGCCTTCTTTTCCAGTGGCGAGAGTGGAGCGGGCAAAACTGAAACAGCAAAGATTGCAATGCAATATTTGGCTGCTCTTGGAGGAGGTACTGGGATGGAATATGAAATTTTACAAACTAATCCAATTCTTGAGGCATTCGGGAATGCAAAAACTGCAAGAAATGATAACTCTAGTCGCTTTGTAAGCTTCTGGATTCTTCCTAATATTTTTAAGAAAAGATAGAAGATGCGTTTGGCTTAATCACTAAGCAACTTAAAAATCTCCTTTTTTTCAACTTCTTCTTGAAGGTTGCACGTTTCTCGTTGAATATGCTATATTATTATTTTTATGTTGTCATTGGCAAAATTTTCTGTACACTCATGCAGGGAAAGTTAATTGAAATTCATTTCAGTCCAAACGGAAAGATTTCTGGTGCAAAGATTCAAACTTGTAAGAATGTTTTTAATCATATAATGCTTTTCCCCAAATTTTTTCTTTTGGTAGACTAAACTTTGTGTATTTCATTTTGTGCCTTGGTACTGTGTACTACTTGGGCCAGTTTTACTCGAGAAGGTACCTTCTTTTGCCTAAATTTTTTTTTTTTTTCAAAAGTTTATATCTAGAAGTTACATAATTATTTGCACGTTATGCAGTCAAGAGTTGTCCAGTGTGCACCTGGTGAAAGGTCTTATCATATTTTTTATCAACTTTGTGCTGGTGCTTCAAAATCTCTTAGAGGTAGGCCACTTTGTTCTAGCATTTTTTTTAAATGAGTTATAATACTCTTAATCCGACTTTGTATTGCCAACTTTATTGCATTTAATTTGAAGTTTGTTGGTTGCTGTAATGGATTATCAACTTAACCTTTCAAAAGACCTTAGAGTTTGCTTTTTGTATTCTCCTTTTTGTCATTCAATCGGTGAGGGTCAATCCGTATCTCTTTTTTTTTTGTTGTAAAATCCTCAAAAAGTACAAACGATTGTATATGAATTCAAGACTTAAAACCAAAGGTATGTTTGAATATAACATTGAGAAGAATGCAAAGATATATTTCCTCTAGACTAATTGAATTGCTAAACTACTTGAATGTAAGTCTACGAACCTATTTATTTCATTAGCTTTGACACAAGTTTGCAATTGGATGCGAATCTAACATTAACCCTCAATCATTCTTACATGGGCTAAGGACTAGCAATGGTGATAACCCAAATAATAATAATAAATGTAATAATAATTTCTTTTAGACCTAATTTTCTTGAAAAAAAAGTACTAAATAATGAAGGAAGAGACGGTGATGGTTGTACACACTTAGGGAGCTGCCAATCAATAAAAGGAAAGCCCAAGGCAAGTCAAATGTTGCAAATGGTTTATAGCCTAACTACATCAACAAGCAAAGTGACTATAGCTTGAGGACAAGCTAGGGGTGTAAGTGAGCCGTGCTGACTCGCCAGCCACTTCAAAGCTGACTTCAATATTATGCAAACTTAAGGGCTAGTTCAACAATGAGGCTGTAAAGCTCCAGTGAGTCATGAAAGTGCGGCATTCTAAATGGTTAATATCTTTAGCTGATTATTTTTTGCTCTTTAGAAATATAATACAAACATTTCCTTAGATCTACAAATTACATCTTAGCAATACTTACTCTTCTGCTTTTAACCATGTCTGTATTGACCAATGTTAATATTTGCAGGGGCGTCTTTCGATAGTACTATTTCTGCGCCTTTGATTTCGCCATCCCAAAACTTTTTGCTTGCTATTTTAACAAAATTTAGCCCTTATTTATGCTGCATTTATATTTTTGTGCCATATGTATTTCTCCAGCATTCCAATCCATGTATCAGAGCTGGTCTTATGCGACTTTTCACTTTATGCAAGTTGGTAAAATATTTCTGGACCACCAAATCATCTTTAAAGCAGTTGACTTCTGAAGATCTAACCTGTGTTGTTAAGCTTTGAGTGACAGTAACGACATTATCTGAACTTTAGATGAATACCCTTAAGAAACATATAATTGACTGGAATTCTGACTTGTTTTATTAAATTAAAATGCTTACTGACTTCTAGTGGATGGTTCTGAAACAGAGCAGCAATTTTATTAAGTAAATTTTGGAATTAAGAATTTTTTTTTTCTCCTTTCATTACGTAGTTCATCACAGGATAGGTTATGGACTATTTGATTTCCTTTGCTTCTTATTTGTTTCAGTGATTCATGAAGATTTGATGCGCTGTGAAATTCACTTGTTTAGGTTTAAGATTCATGTTTGCTTCATGTGCCAATTGTATCCTATAAACCTGGCATTTTATATCTAACCTCCAAATCAATTATGACCACTCACCTCATGCTACATCTTCGTGGGCTTTTTGAACCTTTTGAAACAGATAAGTTGAATTTGAGAAGTGTGGAAGAGTACAAATATCTGAAGCAAAGCAGTTGTTTTGTTATTAATGGGGTCAATGATGCTGAAAGGTTTCAATCTGTTATGGTAAAATAAAACATTTTCTTTGCTGTGCTTCGTGAACCAGTCTAGTGCAAGCCCAAAGAATGTTATAAAAATAAAGTTTACTCCTTCCAGGCAGCTATGAAGGTTGTGCACATCAGACAACAAGACCGAGATAATGTTTATGCGATGCTTGCTGCCATTCTATGGTTGGGTAACATCTCCTTTAATGTGATTGACAATGAAAACCACGTTGAAGTTGTTGCAGATGAAGGTGCGTTTCCTTAAAATAAGTTGAGGGAGAATTCCAATTCTGTTGTTTGTTTTATAAGATGCTTAATAGTTGATATCAACCTAACATCAATATTTCTCAGCCCAGGATTGGAACTGAAAGCCTTAATTCATAAATCCTATGCTAAAATCTGTATTCTGTTTTTGCTATTACTGACCAAGTTTACTTGTCTTTCATGCTTCTAAAGAGTATGATTTGCATGACTATCATAAAGAGACATGAATGGTTTTAAAATGTAATTCTGTAAAGATTCTTTGTTTTTATGATTTTGAGTGTTCTATTATCAAATAATACGTTGATGAAAACTCAAATTCTGAAATTATTTAATGTATTGAATTGGTTTTTGAGATCATGGATTTAAAACTTGGTTTTGATTTTGGTTTCAATGTCATACAAAGTTTTGATGGTTTTGACTGTTTTGGTTTTCTTTTTCAGTTTTTTTAAGCAAGTAAAATGTTTTAAAAAATATCAAAATAATGTATTAAAAATCAAAATTTGAATAATAAATATTAGAGGAAATATCAATTTATTAAACAGCATTTGTAGACCTATACTATGCTGCTCGTGTGTCCAAATATATGTCTCATAGATCGTTGGAGACATTAATTATGGCTCTATATTTATTTAAGTTTTTAACAATACATTTGAATGGTTGAAAATAAACGTTTTATCAACATATTTGATTATATCCTAAATTTTGAACATGAAGCATATAATTTGCAATAAAAATAAACCTTATAATGTTAAATATTTTTTGTTATTTTTATTTTTATTTAGTGTGATGAATTATTTAAATTGGAGAATTAAAAAATTTCTATTGGGGTCTTCAATGAAAAGGTAAATGTTATTTTCAAGGAACAATTCATCTGAAAATGGTGTTTTTATTAGAATTATGCTTCATTCAAATCCCGAGTTGTGTGTGAGAGGTTACTTTTTCCAAACATTAAGACAGTGGTGGCTTAAGTTTAAGGGTTTGGGCAAGATGTCTACCAGATTTGGTCAAAGTTGATTAGGAACACACAATCTGATGTGAAACTTTAAGAATTGCACATGAAATTATTTAGGAATTACAAAGTTTACCACTATAAGATTAGATTGTCTTAAGTTGAGATTCAAGAAATTATCCGTGATCAAAATGTTATGATAATCAATCACAAGCTAGTTGTTTGAGCCCAATTATGGATAAATCTTAAAAGTATCACAATAACCGAATGCGGAAAATAACAAAGAATCCAGCGGTTAATATCAAGAAATTTCACTACGAGTACCTTGCTCACTTACACTCAATGTCGGGTTTAGCGGGAGAAGGCTTTTAGTATACTCAAGGATGCCACGACGATGGTGACCACACCAATGGCCTTTAGCCACGGAGAGGTTGGCGGTGACGAGGAAGGCGTGAACGCTTGGCCTTCGAGACTCCAAGTGTGCTTTAAGAATTGTCGGTCGTAGATGCTTGCAAGGATTGGGACAACTCTCTCCAAGTACTCTTCCACGGTGGTTTCGTCTTCAAATCCTACGTCGAAACATGGAGACCGTAGGATGTTGATGCTTCCGTCGGCGTTGAAAACTAATCCCCACTCAAACTCCGGATCCGCCATACATGCTTGATGATGGCAAATCTATTGAAGAGGAGAGATTCAAGTGGAGATGAGGGGATCCTTGCGACGAGAGGGGAGGAAGAGGTGAGGGAGGTCGGCGGAATTCCAAAGGAGAAGGGTCGGCCGACTCCAAGGTGAGATGTTAGGGCTTGAGAAAATTACTCCTATTCAAATCCTCCCTAAATCTGAAATTAATTTCAGCTTTAAGTGTATTTGGAGGGAATTATGTGGAGAGGAATTCAAAATTCAAATGTAATTAAGGGGGATTAATGAGCCCTTAATGGAGCCCATTAATAGAGGATGGCCGGCGGCTTCTAGGGAGGAAGAGGGAGATATTAAACCAAAGAAAGAAAACTGAAATTGATTTCAGTTTTTGGAAGAAATTAAGAGGGAAAAATTTGAAATTTGTTTCAAATTTGAGGGGTCATTAATGCCTTAATGGAGGCATTAATGTGGCTCCTCCAATGGGGAGGCCGGCGGCATGCTAAGGGGAGAGAGGAGAGCACAAAGTGAATTGATTTCCAAATTTAGAGCGATGACGTGGAAATAAACATATGACGATTCCAAATTAATTTAATTTTAATTTGGAATTCATCATGAGAACTTTCCTAAATTGGAAATCCAAATTAGGAAAGAATTTGAAATTTGAAAAGGTCAAATTTCAAAATTGAGGCTAGTGGGAAGAGATTGGAATGGTGGGAGGCTATGCCAACAAGTGGCCGGCCTTGGCCTTTGGAGTTGGCCGGCGGCGGGCTCCTCAAGAGGCGGCGGCACAGTGGCTTGGGAGAAGGATTTTGGGGGGGAAAGATGGTAGAAGAAGGATTGGACGATACACGATCTCGATGATAAAATAACTAGCCACGAATCGAGGACTCTTCCAACGATTGGTGGGTCTTGCGGTTTGCTCCCCTCGAGCTCTCTCCCTTCTCAAGCACTCATGCAAGAAGAAGACAAGACAAGTAGTAGTTTTCTCATTCAAAATATTCATCCATCCCAAATACAACATGACATGGCCTATATATAGGTCCCAACAAAAAAGAGAAAATACAATGACTCTCTTGCCCTCAGGGCTACACTCATGACTCAACTTAGATCAAGGGTACAATAGGAAATAAAAGAACAATGCATAAAAGAAATACATAAATAGCTAGAAATATAAACTCTGAATCTTGGCCGTCGATCTGCGCTGTCTACGGCGATACACATGTCTGAACCTCTGGTCGATGTCCACATCATTCTCCCCAGGTGGGAGAAAGCTCGACCCCGTCGAGTAGAAATCTCTGGAGCTCTCGTACATCTCTAGAAGATCTGGATCCAATCTCTGCAGCTCCTCTCGATCTATCCACGTGTCCTCAGTCGCCGGCTTCCCTTTCCAGTGTACCAAGTACCTTTGGCGACCACCTTCTTTCGTGGAAATGATTTCATCCTCAAGTATAGCTTCGACCTTCTCCGCAGTAGGTAAATGGGGCAATTTGGGGAGTGGAGGTAGGTTGGGGATCTCACTAGGTAGGTTCTCACAAGGCTTATCATGAAGTGGATTATCAGGGTTAAACTCGGGTCCCTCGAAAGCTACTAAATCTTCAACATTAAACGTAGGATTCATGTTAAAGCCTCCAGGAAGGTCTAACACATAAGCATTACTGTTTACTTTCGATATTATCTTAAAGGGGCCCGCACTTCTAGCATGTAACTTTTTAACGGCTCCTTGAGGGAACCGCTCCGGACGAATCCGTACCATAACAAAATCTCCAACTTCAAATTCTTTAAATCTCTTCTTACGATCAGCATCAATCTTATAGTGAGTGTTACTTTGTTGTATTCTTTTGTTTATTTCTTTGTGCAATTCTTGAAGATGAGATGCGAATGCATATGCAGACTCAGAAACTCTAACCTTAGGACTTAATGGAATCAAATCAATGGGCTGTCTAGGTAGGTAACCATACACGACTTCAGCAGGACTTAGACCCGTAGATCGGTTTACAGAGTTGTTGTATGCAAATTCAGCTATAGGTAGTTTAGAGTCCCAGTCCCTAAGATTCTCTCCTACCAAGGTCCTTAAAAGATTTCCTAGGCTTCTATTGACTACTTCGGTTTGGCCATCCGTTTGCGGGTGAAAAGCAGTGGAGAATTGTAATTTGGTTCCCATTTTATGCCATAGAGTCTTCCAAAAGTAACTAGTAAATTTCACATCTCTATCTGACACAATGGTTTTGGGTAAGCCGTGTAGCCTCACAATTTCATCAAAATACAGCTTGGCTATTCTAGAGGCGTCAAAAGTTTTGGAGCACGGGAGAAAGTGAGCCATCTTAGAAAACCTATCTACGACTACACATATCGAGTCATGTTTCCTAAGGGTCTTGGGTAATCCTAAGACAAAGTCCATGCTAACATCTTGCCAGGGTTGGTTAGGTACGGGAAGAGGTGTGTAAAGGCCGGTGTTTTGCTTTCGTTGTTTGGCTAGCTGACAGGTGTGACACCGCTTTACTAATCTGCTAACGTCCCTCTTAAGACTTGGCCAGTAAAAACGATTCTCAACCGCTGCAATGGTCTTGGCTTGACCAAAGTGACCCGCTAAACCTCCAGCATGTAATTCCCACACAAGAAATTCTCGAAGTGAAGTTGTGGGAATGCACAGTTTTTGAGCCTTAAATAGGTATCCATCTTCCAGTACAAAATCTCCTATGATACGCTCGTCTCCAGCTGTCAGCTTGGCGTAGGTTTCTCCAAAATCGGGGCAGTCCGAATAGTTTTCCTTAATTTGCTCGAAACCAATCACTTCTGTTCTCATCTCACGCGTAACCATCATTCTTCGACTTAGTGCATCGGCAGCCTTGTTTTCAGAACCAGCTTTGTGCCTAATGGTGTAAGTGTATTCTTGAAGGAATTCAACCCATCTTCCGTGCCGTGCATTCAGCTTCTTTTGTGAATTGATATATCGTAAGGCTTCGTGGTCAGAGAAGATAACGAATTCTTGGGGAAGTAGGTAATGTCTCCAATACCTGAGGGATTGAATTATAGCGTAGAATTCCTTATCGTAGGTGGAGTATCGTTGCCTGATGTCATTTAATTTTTCACTGAAGTAGGCAACTGGGTGTCCCTCTTGGGATAATACTCCTCCTATTCCTATACCAGATGCGTCGCAGGTTACTTCAAAAACTTTTGAAAAGTCGGGTAGACGCATGACTGGTGCTTCAACCATTTTCCTTTTTATTTCCTCAAAAGCCTTCGTGGCAGATGTCGTCCAAACGAAATCCCCTTTCTTTAAACAATCAGTTATGGGACCCACGATGGTGCTAAAGTTTTTGATAAATCTCCTATAAAACGTGGCCAATCCGTGAAAACTCCTAACATCTCTAATATTCTTTGGTATAGGCCACTCGTTGATTGCGCGCACCTTTTCGGGGTCGGCAGATATGCCGTGGGAAGAAATTATAAATCCAAGAAAAGTTACTTGATTCGTGAGGAAAGTGCACTTCTTAGGGTTGGCATACATTTGTTCTTTCTTCAAAATTTCACAGACTTGTTGTAGGTGATTCAAATGTTGTTCCACCGAACGACTGTAGATCAGAATGTCATCGAAGTATACTACCACAAATTTTCCCAGCAAAGGCTTAAGGATCTGAGTCATTACTCTCATGAAAGTGCTCGGCGCGTTACTCAATCCAAAAGGCATTACTGTCCATTCGTACAACCCATCTTTGGTCTTAAAAGCGGTCTTCCACTCGTCTCCTGGGCGTATCCTAATCTGGTGGTAGCCACTTTTGAGATCTATTTTTGAGAAGAGCGTGGCTCCAGTCATCATGTCAAGCATGTCATCTAGACGAGGGATTGGAAAGCGGTACTTGACTGTGATTTTGTTGATAGCACGGCTATCAACGCACATTCTCCATGACCCATCCTTCTTGGGGGTAAGAAGGGCAGGAACCGCACACGGGCTAAGGCTTTCCTTAATGAACCCTCGTTCCAACAACTCATCAACTTGTCTCTTGAGCTCCTCATGTTCAGTAGGGTTCATTCGGTAATGGGGCAGGTTGGGTAAAGAGGCTCCAGGCACCAGGTCTATGGCATGTTGAATGTCCCTTAATGGTGGCAGTTGGTTGGGCAAATCTTCAGGGAAGACATCAGAGAAGGCTTCTAACAAAGGTTTTACCTCCTCGGGGATCGGTTCTTCGTGATCTATACTTATTTCCCGGGCTACTAACGCGTACAAGGGGGCTCCTGTCTCCAGCTCCATACTTAAGTCTTTAGCAGTTAAAAGATTCAGGCTCGCATTGGGTTTCAGGGAGTTGGGTTTAACTTCTTCTTTGGTCGACTTAGGTTGAGTGGGTAGGAGTTTAATTTTCTTGCCCTCGTGTTCAAACACACAGGTGTTTGATCGGCCATAAATGTGTACATCGTTGTCGAACAACCAAGGGCGGCCAAGGATGATTTGGCCCACATCCATGGTCAAAACATCACACCAGATCTTCTCTTTGTATCCAACGAATTCGATAGGAACAAGACTCCTATCTTTCACCTCCAAGGTGGTGGAGTTTATCCAAGCAACTTTGTAGGGGTTCGGGTGTGGGTAGTCCTCAATTGCAGTTTTGAAATCATGGCAGAAGATACGGCATTAATGCAACTTCCACTGTCTATTATGACTTTGCAATTCTTGTCTCCAATCTTAGTGAAAGTGTAGAAGATCGAAGTCCTTCGCCAGTCGTCGCTAGGTTTAGGTTGGGAAAAAGCACACCTAACAACTTGCAGATCCAACCGGTTCATCTTTTGGAGGCAGTGAACAACAGCAGTATCTTCCTCGTCGAAAAATTCTTCATCGTCGTCCATGTGGTGGACTAAGTCAGTTTCAGGTTCATCTTCCTCCTCCGTCACTTCCTCAATTATGGTGACCTTAAACGGGCTGGAGCACTGAGACGCAATGTGCCCGTACCCGTGGCATCTAAAACACTTCGTGCCGGCAGTGGTCTTGGGTGTCTCTCGGTCGGGCGTTTTCCCTTTAGAATCGGCTCGAGGTTGGGTTTGGTTAGAAGCAGGCCGACTACCTGAGGGTCCAGTGGGTTTGTTGTACGGTTGGCTAGAGGAAGACTTGTAAGGGTTAGGTCTAGAGTCTTGGGTCCTAGAGGCGTGGCTCCTTGATTCTTCCAAATCTAGCACAAGACTACAGGCAGCCTCGTACGTAGTCACTCCTCTAGCAAAAAGTTCATTTCTGAGGTCTTCTCTTAATCCGGCTCTGAACATTGACAGGAGTTGCGTAGGAGTGGTGGTCTCTTCCCCATTACAGCGAATCAAGAAGTCATCAAAGGTTGAAATGTATTCTTTAACAGTCTTACTCCCTTGCGTTAACCTATTCCAACGATCTAATAACCTTGGGTAGTATGAGGGAGGAAGATATTTTCTTTTCAATTCTTGTTTCATGGTTCCCCAGTCAGCGATAGGATATTCTCCTCGAGTCTCCCTCATGTGTTCTATGTTGGTCCAGTATTGGTTTGCTCTACCCGTCAACTTCATCTCAGCGAATCTAACCTTTTTATCTTCCGAAATGTTATACCATTTGAAATAGCTATCCATTCCCTTAATCCAGTCAAGAAAAACTTGAGGCTCTAACGTACCGTCAAATGTTGGGGCGTCTATCTTAATACTCTTGAGGAGTTGGGCGTCGTTGTCTCTCCAAGGGGCTTCACGTCCTACCGGTTCGTGATGGGGTCGGTGGTTGGGTCGGTGGTAATCCCTAGGAGGTCCGTACTCAGTTCGGGTATCTTCGCCATATGGTGAGTGAGGTCTAGAAGGTGTATAGATAGCCGGGTGCCCCATTCTTTCAATATTGTCTAGTCTTTCTCCCGTATGACGTCTAAGTTCAGCTACACTCGTTTGGGTATCCTTCATTTGTTGTGTAAGTGTTCCTAGTTGGCCCATAATCATGTCTAAAGTGGTTTGCAAATGGGTAGGATCCATTGATAGGTGTTAGGGATCACTAAGGAGGCTTCCTAAGTCAAGGGCAGCAGTTAAACTCACCAAAACGCTTGCTGGAATAGTAAGTACAGCAGCAGAAAAATCAGGACAGCAAGCAATAACTAAGGGGAAAAGTCACCTAAGTGTATAGGCAAGGATCCGGAGTGATGGCAACACCTAAACAGCGACTTTAGGCTCACTAACGGGCTGCAGGAAATAGAGGACAGCAACTAAACACACTAGAAGACTCACTCTAGGGATTAACTAACAGTAAACAACTAGTGGACAGCAATTAAACACATGAAGGCATGATTAAGACTAAGTAAACTATGCAGAATTTTCAGGCCAGCAGTAGGAAAACAGTAACTAAACTCACCTAAATGATGATATGCATGTAAACTTTTAGGAGAAATTTAAAAGCAATGCCTAGGATGCAATCTAGCACAATCATCGCATGCTAGCCATGCTCTGATACCAAATATGATGTGAAACTTTAAGAATTGCACATGAAATTATTTAGGAATTACAAAGTTTACCACTATAAGATTAGATTGTCTTAAGTTGAGATTCAAGAAATTATCCGTGATCAAAATGTTATGATAATCAATCACAAGCTAGTTGTTTGAGCCCAATTATGGATAAATCTTAAAAGTATCACAATAACCGAATGCGGAAAATAACAAAGAATCCAGCGGTTAATATCAAGAAATTTCACTACGAGTACCTTGCTCACTTACACTCAATGTCGGGTTTAGCGGGAGAAGGCTTTTAGTATACTCAAGGATGCCACGACGATGGTGACCACACCAATGGCCTTTAGCCACGGAGAGGTTGGCGGTGACGAGGAAGGCGTGAACGCTTGGCCTTCGAGACTCCAAGTGTGCTTTAAGAATTGTCGGTCGTAGATGCTTGCAAGGATTGGGACAACTCTCTCCAAGTACTCTTCCACGGTGGTTTCGTCTTCAAATCCTACGTCGAAACATGGAGACCGTAGGATGTTGATGCTTCCGTCGGCGTTGAAAACTAATCCCCACTCAAACTCCGGATCCGCCATACATGCTTGATGATGGCAAATCTATTGAAGAGGAGAGATTCAAGTGGAGATGAGGGGATCCTTGCGACGAGAGGGGAGGAAGAGGTGAGGGAGGTCGGCGGAATTCCAAAGGAGAAGGGTCGGCCGACTCCAAGGTGAGATGTTAGGGCTTGAGAAAATTACTCCTATTCAAATCCTCCCTAAATCTGAAATTAATTTCAGCTTTAAGTGTATTTGGAGGGAATTATGTGGAGAGGAATTCAAAATTCAAATGTAATTAAGGGGGATTAATGAGCCCTTAATGGAGCCCATTAATAGAGGATGGCCGGCGGCTTCTAGGGAGGAAGAGGGAGATATTAAACCAAAGAAAGAAAACTGAAATTGATTTCAGTTTTTGGAAGAAATTAAGAGGGAAAAATTTGAAATTTGTTTCAAATTTGAGGGGTCATTAATGCCTTAATGGAGGCATTAATGTGGCTCCTCCAATGGGGAGGCCGGCGGCATGCTAAGGGGAGAGAGGAGAGCACAAAGTGAATTGATTTCCAAATTTAGAGCGATGACGTGGAAATAAACATATGACGATTCCAAATTAATTTAATTTTAATTTGGAATTCATCATGAGAACTTTCCTAAATTGGAAATCCAAATTAGGAAAGAATTTGAAATTTGAAAAGGTCAAATTTCAAAATTGAGGCTAGTGGGAAGAGATTGGAATGGTGGGAGGCTATGCCAACAAGTGGCCGGCCTTGGCCTTTGGAGTTGGCCGGCGGCGGGCTCCTCAAGAGGCGGCGGCACAGTGGCTTGGGAGAAGGATTTTGGGGGGGAAAGATGGTAGAAGAAGGATTGGACGATACACGATCTCGATGATAAAATAACTAGCCACGAATCGAGGACTCTTCCAACGATTGGTGGGTCTTGCGGTTTGCTCCCCTCGAGCTCTCTCCCTTCTCAAGCACTCATGCAAGAAGAAGACAAGACAAGTAGTAGTTTTCTCATTCAAAATATTCATCCATCCCAAATACAACATGACATGGCCTATATATAGGTCCCAACAAAAAAGAGAAAATACAATGACTCTCTTGCCCTCAGGGCTACACTCATGACTCAACTTAGATCAAGGGTACAATAGGAAATAAAAGAACAATGCATAAAAGAAATACATAAATAGCTAGAAATATAAACTCTGAATCTTGGCCGTCGATCTGCGCTGTCTACGGCGATACACATGTCTGAACCTCTGGTCGATGTCCACATCATTCTCCCCAGGTGGGAGAAAGCTCGACCCCGTCGAGTAGAAATCTCTGGAGCTCTCGTACATCTCTAGAAGATCTGGATCCAATCTCTGCAGCTCCTCTCGATCTATCCACGTGTCCTCAGTCGCCGGCTTCCCTTTCCAGTGTACCAAGTACCTTTGGCGACCACCTTCTTTCGTAGAAATGATTTCATCCTCAAGTATAGCTTCGACCTTCTCCGCAGTAGGTAAATGGGGCAATTTGGGGAGTGGAGGTAGGTTGGGGATCTCACTAGGTAGGTTCTCACAAGGCTTATCATGAAGTGGATTATCAGGGTTAAACTCGGGTCCCTCGAAAGCTACTAAATCTTCAACATTAAACGTAGGATTCATGTTAAAGCCTCCAGGAAGGTCTAACACATAAGCATTACTGTTTACTTTCGATATTATCTTAAAGGGGCCCGCACTTCTAGCATGTAACTTTTTAACGGCTCCTTGAGGGAACCGCTCCGGACGAATCCGTACCATAACAAAATCTCCAACTTCAAATTCTTTAAATCTCTTCTTACGATCAGCATCAATCTTATAGTGAGTGTTACTTTGTTGTATTCTTTTGTTTATTTCTTTGTGCAATTCTTGAAGATGAGATGCGAATGCATATGCAGACTCAGAAACTCTAACCTTAGGACTTAATGGAATCAAATCAATGGGCTGTCTAGGTAGGTAACCATACACGACTTCAGCAGGACTTAGACCCGTAGATCGGTTTACAGAGTTGTTGTATGCAAATTCAGCTATAGGTAGTTTAGAGTCCCAGTCCCTAAGATTCTCTCCTACCAAGGTCCTTAAAAGATTTCCTAGGCTTCTATTGACTACTTCGGTTTGGCCATCCGTTTGCGGGTGAAAAGCAGTGGAGAATTGTAATTTGGTTCCCATTTTATGCCATAGAGTCTTCCAAAAGTAACTAGTAAATTTCACATCTCTATCTGACACAATGGTTTTGGGTAAGCCGTGTAGCCTCACAATTTCATCAAAATACAGCTTGGCTATTCTAGAGGCGTCAAAAGTTTTGGAGCACGGGAGAAAGTGAGCCATCTTAGAAAACCTATCTACGACTACACATATCGAGTCATGTTTCCTAAGGGTCTTGGGTAATCCTAAGACAAAGTCCATGCTAACATCTTGCCAGGGTTGGTTAGGTACGGGAAGAGGTGTGTAAAGGCCGGTGTTTTGCTTTCGTTGTTTGGCTAGCTGACAGGTGTGACACCGCTTTACTAATCTGCTAACGTCCCTCTTAAGACTTGGCCAGTAAAAACGATTCTCAACCGCTGCAATGGTCTTGGCTTGACCAAAGTGACCCGCTAAACCTCCAGCATGTAATTCCCACACAAGAAATTCTCGAAGTGAAGTTGTGGGAATGCACAGTTTTTGAGCCTTAAATAGGTATCCATCTTCCAGTACAAAATCTCCTATGATACGCTCGTCTCCAGCTGTCAGCTTGGCGTAGGTTTCTCCAAAATCGGGGCAGTCCGAATAGTTTTCCTTAATTTGCTCGAAACCAATCACTTCTGTTCTCATCTCACGCGTAACCATCATTCTTCGACTTAGTGCATCGGCAGCCTTGTTTTCAGAACCAGCTTTGTGCCTAATGGTGTAAGTGTATTCTTGAAGGAATTCAACCCATCTTCCGTGCCGTGCATTCAGCTTCTTTTGTGAATTGATATATCGTAAGGCTTCGTGGTCAGAGAAGATAACGAATTCTTGGGGAAGTAGGTAATGTCTCCAATACCTGAGGGATTGAATTATAGCGTAGAATTCCTTATCGTAGGTGGAGTATCGTTGCCTGATGTCATTTAATTTTTCACTGAAGTAGGCAACTGGGTGTCCCTCTTGGGATAATACTCCTCCTATTCCTATACCAGATGCGTCGCAGGTTACTTCAAAAACTTTTGAAAAGTCGGGTAGACGCATGACTGGTGCTTCAACCATTTTCCTTTTTATTTCCTCAAAAGCCTTCGTGGCAGATGTCGTCCAAACGAAATCCCCTTTCTTTAAACAATCAGTTATGGGACCCACGATGGTGCTAAAGTTTTTGATAAATCTCCTATAAAACGTGGCCAATCCGTGAAAACTCCTAACATCTCTAATATTCTTTGGTATAGGCCACTCGTTGATTGCGCGCACCTTTTCGGGGTCGGCAGATATGCCGTGGGAAGAAATTATAAATCCAAGAAAAGTTACTTGATTCGTGAGGAAAGTGCACTTCTTAGGGTTGGCATACATTTGTTCTTTCTTCAAAATTTCACAGACTTGTTGTAGGTGATTCAAATGTTGTTCCACCGAACGACTGTAGATCAGAATGTCATCGAAGTATACTACCACAAATTTTCCCAGCAAAGGCTTAAGGATCTGAGTCATTACTCTCATGAAAGTGCTCGGCGCGTTACTCAATCCAAAAGGCATTACTGTCCATTCGTACAACCCATCTTTGGTCTTAAAAGCGGTCTTCCACTCGTCTCCTGGGCGTATCCTAATCTGGTGGTAGCCACTTTTGAGATCTATTTTTGAGAAGAGCGTGGCTCCAGTCATCATGTCAAGCATGTCATCTAGACGAGGGATTGGAAAGCGGTACTTGACTGTGATTTTGTTGATAGCACGGCTATCAACGCACATTCTCCATGACCCATCCTTCTTGGGGGTAAGAAGGGCAGGAACCGCACACGGGCTAAGGCTTTCCTTAATGAACCCTCGTTCCAACAACTCATCAACTTGTCTCTTGAGCTCCTCATGTTCAGTAGGGTTCATTCGGTAATGGGGCAGGTTGGGTAAAGAGGCTCCAGGCACCAGGTCTATGGCATGTTGAATGTCCCTTAATGGTGGCAGTTGGTTGGGCAAATCTTCAGGGAAGACATCAGAGAAGGCTTCTAACAAAGGTTTTACCTCCTCGGGGATCGGTTCTTCGTGATCTATACTTATTTCCCGGGCTACTAACGCGTACAAGGGGGCTCCTGTCTCCAGCTCCATACTTAAGTCTTTAGCAGTTAAAAGATTCAGGCTCGCATTGGGTTTCAGGGAGTTGGGTTTAACTTCTTCTTTGGTCGACTTAGGTTGAGTGGGTAGGAGTTTAATTTTCTTGCCCTCGTGTTCAAACACACAGGTGTTTGATCGGCCATAAATGTGTACATCGTTGTCGAACAACCAAGGGCGGCCAAGGATGATTTGGCCCACATCCATGGTCAAAACATCACACCAGATCTTCTCTTTGTATCCAACGAATTCGATAGGAACAAGACTCCTATCTTTCACCTCCAAGGTGGTGGAGTTTATCCAAGCAACTTTGTAGGGGTTCGGGTGTGGGGTAGTCCTCAATTGCAGTTTTGAAATCATGGCAGAAGATACGGCATTAATGCAACTTCCACTGTCTATTATGACTTTGCAATTCTTGTCTCCAATCTTAGTGAAAGTGTAGAAGATCGAAGTCCTTCGCCAGTCGTCGCTAGGTTTAGGTTGGGAAAAAGCACACCTAACAACTTGCAGATCCAACCGGTTCATCTTTTGGAGGCAGTGAACAACAGCAGTATCTTCCTCGTCGAAAAATTCTTCATCGTCGTCCATGTGGTGGACTAAGTCAGTTTCAGGTTCATCTTCCTCCTCCGTCACTTCCTCAATTATGGTGACCTTAAACGGGCTGGAGCACTGAGACGCAATGTGCCCGTACCCGTGGCATCTAAAACACTTCGTGCCGGCAGTGGTCTTGGGTGTCTCTCGGTCGGGCGTTTTCCCTTTAGAATCGGCTCGAGGTTGGGTTTGGTTAGAAGCAGGCCGACTACCTGAGGGTCCAGTGGGTTTGTTGTACGGTTGGCTAGAGGAAGACTTGTAAGGGTTAGGTCTAGAGTCTTGGGTCCTAGAGGCGTGGCTCCTTGATTCTTCCAAATCTAGCACAAGACTACAGGCAGCCTCGTACGTAGTCACTCCTCTAGCAAAAAGTTCATTTCTGAGGTCTTCTCTTAATCCGGCTCTGAACATTGACAGGAGTTGCGTAGGAGTGGTGGTCTCTTCCCCATTACAGCGAATCAAGAAGTCATCAAAGGTTGAAATGTATTCTTTAACAGTCTTACTCCCTTGCGTTAACCTATTCCAACGATCTAATAACCTTGGGTAGTATGAGGGAGGAAGATATTTTCTTTTCAATTCTTGTTTCATGGTTCCCCAGTCAGCGATAGGATATTCTCCTCGAGTCTCCCTCATGTGTTCTATGTTGGTCCAGTATTGGTTTGCTCTACCCGTCAACTTCATCTCAGCGAATCTAACCTTTTTATCTTCCGAAATGTTATACCATTTGAAATAGCTATCCATTCCCTTAATCCAGTCAAGAAAAACTTGAGGCTCTAACGTACCGTCAAATGTTGGGGCGTCTATCTTAATACTCTTGAGGAGTTGGGCGTCGTTGTCTCTCCAAGGGGCTTCACGTCCTACCGGTTCGTGATGGGGTCGGTGGTTGGGTCGGTGGTAATCCCTAGGAGGTCCGTACTCAGTTCGGGTATCTTCGCCATATGGTGAGTGAGGTCTAGAAGGTGTATAGATAGCCGGGTGCCCCATTCTTTCAATATTGTCTAGTCTTTCTCCCGTATGACGTCTAAGTTCAGCTACACTCGTTTGGGTATCCTTCATTTGTTGTGTAAGTGTTCCTAGTTGGCCCATAATCATGTCTAAAGTGGTTTGCAAATGGGTAGGATCCATTGATAGGTGTTAGGGATCACTAAGGAGGCTTCCTAAGTCAAGGGCAGCAGTTAAACTCACCAAAACGCTTGCTGGAATAGTAAGTACAGCAGCAGAAAAATCAGGACAGCAAGCAATAACTAAGGGGAAAAGTCACCTAAGTGTATAGGCAAGGATCCGGAGTGATGGCAACACCTAAACAGCGACTTTAGGCTCACTAACGGGCTGCAGGAAATAGAGGACAGCAACTAAACACACTAGAAGACTCACTCTAGGGATTAACTAACAGTAAACAACTAGTGGACAGCAATTAAACACATGAAGGCATGATTAAGACTAAGTAAACTATGCAGAATTTTCAGGCCAGCAGTAGGAAAACAGTAACTAAACTCACCTAAATGATGATATGCATGTAAACTTTTAGGAGAAATTTAAAAGCAATGCTTAGGATGCAATCTAGCACAATCATCGCATGCTAGCCATGCTCTGATACCAAATATGATGTGAAACTTTAAGAATTGCACATGAAATTATTTAGGAATTACAAAGTTTACCACTATAAGATTAGATTGTCTTAAGTTGAGATTCAAGAAATTATCCGTGATCAAAATGTTATGATAATCAATCACAAGCTAGTTGTTTGAGCCCAATTATGGATAAATCTTAAAAGTATCACAATAACCGAATGCGGAAAATAACAAAGAATCCAGCGGTTAATATCAAGAAATTTCACTACGAGTACCTTGCTCACTTACACTCAATGTCGGGTTTAGCGGGAGAAGGCTTTTAGTATACTCAAGGATGCCACGACGATGGTGACCACACCAATGGCCTTTAGCCACGGAGAGGTTGGCGGTGACGAGGAAGGCGTGAACGCTTGGCCTTCGAGACTCCAAGTGTGCTTTAAGAATTGTCGGTCGTAGATGCTTGCAAGGATTGGGACAACTCTCTCCAAGTACTCTTCCACGGTGGTTTCGTCTTCAAATCCTACGTCGAAACATGGAGACCGTAGGATGTTGATGCTTCCGTCGGCGTTGAAAACTAATCCCCACTCAAACTCCGGATCCGCCATACATGCTTGATGATGGCAAATCTATTGAAGAGGAGAGATTCAAGTGGAGATGAGGGGATCCTTGCGACGAGAGGGGAGGAAGAGGTGAGGGAGGTCGGCGGAATTCCAAAGGAGAAGGGTCGGCCGACTCCAAGGTGAGATGTTAGGGCTTGAGAAAATTACTCCTATTCAAATCCTCCCTAAATCTGAAATTAATTTCAGCTTTAAGTGTATTTGGAGGGAATTATGTGGAGAGGAATTCAAAATTCAAATGTAATTAAGGGGGATTAATGAGCCCTTAATGGAGCCCATTAATAGAGGATGGCCGGCGGCTTCTAGGGAGGAAGAGGGAGATATTAAACCAAAGAAAGAAAACTGAAATTGATTTCAGTTTTTGGAAGAAATTAAGAGGGAAAAATTTGAAATTTGTTTCAAATTTGAGGGGTCATTAATGCCTTAATGGAGGCATTAATGTGGCTCCTCCAATGGGGAGGCCGGCGGCATGCTAAGGGGAGAGAGGAGAGCACAAAGTGAATTGATTTCCAAATTTAGAGCGATGACGTGGAAATAAACATATGACGATTCCAAATTAATTTAATTTTAATTTGGAATTCATCATGAGAACTTTCCTAAATTGGAAATCCAAATTAGGAAAGAATTTGAAATTTGAAAAGGTCAAATTTCAAAATTGAGGCTAGTGGGAAGAGATTGGAATGGTGGGAGGCTATGCCAACAAGTGGCCGGCCTTGGCCTTTGGAGTTGGCCGGCGGCGGGCTCCTCAAGAGGCGGCGGCACAGTGGCTTGGGAGAAGGATTTTGGGGGGAAAGATGGTAGAAGAAGGATTGGACGATACACGATCTCGATGATAAAATAACTAGCCACGAATCGAGGACTCTTCCAACGATTGGTGGGTCTTGCGGTTTGCTCCCCTCGAGCTCTCTCCCTTCTCAAGCACTCATGCAAGAAGAAGACAAGACAAGTAGTAGTTTTCTCATTCAAAATATTCATCCATCCCAAATACAACATGACATGGCCTATATATAGGTCCCAACAAAAAAGAGAAAATACAATGACTCTCTTGCCCTCAGGGCTACACTCATGACTCAACTTAGATCAAGGGTACAATAGGAAATAAAAGAACAATGCATAAAAGAAATACATAAATAGCTAGAAATATAAACTCTGAATCTTGGCCGTCGATCTGCGCTGTCTACGGCGATACACATGTCTGAACCTCTGGTCGATGTCCACATCATTCTCCCCAGGTGGGAGAAAGCTCGACCCCGTCGAGTAGAAATCTCTGGAGCTCTCGTACATCTCTAGAAGATCTGGATCCAATCTCTGCAGCTCCTCTCGATCTATCCACGTGTCCTCAGTCGCCGGCTTCCCTTTCCAGTGTACCAAGTACCTTTGGCGACCACCTTCTTTCGTAGAAATGATTTCATCCTCAAGTATAGCTTCGACCTTCTCCGCAGTAGGTAAATGGGGCAATTTGGGGAGTGGAGGTAGGTTGGGGATCTCACTAGGTAGGTTCTCACAAGGCTTATCATGAAGTGGATTATCAGGGTTAAACTCGGGTCCCTCGAAAGCTACTAAATCTTCAACATTAAACGTAGGATTCATGTTAAAGCCTCCAGGAAGGTCTAACACATAAGCATTACTGTTTACTTTCGATATTATCTTAAAGGGGCCCGCACTTCTAGCATGTAACTTTTTAACGGCTCCTTGAGGGAACCGCTCCGGACGAATCCGTACTTTTTAACGGCTCCTTGAAAGTACCAAAAAAAAGGAAAACTACCAGGAGTCCTAAAACATGCAAGAGCATACCATGCTCTGATACCAGATGATGCAGGACCACTTAAAAGCAATGTTATGAGTTTCACTTAGGCCTTGCACAACTCGTTGATTAGGATAAGTTCGGATTAAAATTACTAGCAATTATCCACGGCGAATCAAACAATGGGAGAGTTAATTTTGCATAGGTGAAATTACATGCGCCAAATTTTGAACATTCAAAATAATTAAGAAAATAGCAACAATACGGAATGGTAGCCTTCAACGTAATCCCTAATCTAACAATGAAACGTAGGATGCATAGAAGATTACACTCAATTCCTAAAAAATGACTAAGCTTGGCAAGAGCATGTTGGAGGAGACTTTCATGATTATAATCTAACCAATTGAGAATTTAAAGTTAGAAGAAATTGAATGCAAGTGACAAGGAGAACCTTTGCTAAAGACACGAGACGATCCTCCACTCTATGCCTCCGAAGTACTCGTCAATGGATCTCGTCATTCATTGATGCTTGAACGAAGAACCTCCTTGAAATTTGGTCCGCCTCGCAAGTGGGTACCAAGAGAAAGAAGTTTCTCCTTGCAAACGAAGAGGAGACAAAACCTCAAGGGTTTGTTTAACCCAAATTCTGAAACAGTTCAGATTTTAGACTCAAAATCTGAGAAAGTAAGTCTCAGATTTTGACTATAGAGGGTGGGAATTAGTGAAGAGGGTTAGGCGGGTTTTGCTGTTGGAGTAGTTGATGCTGGGGCGGCTGAGGAGGAGAGGCGGGATGTGAGGATGGGGGCTTGGGAAATCCCTAAATCAATTATTTGATTTAAGAGCTAATTGGCGTTATGAGGAGGTTGGCGGGAGGCATTTAAAATTCCTGAATTAATTCCTGATTTGTAGGAATTAACTGAGGAGTTACGGTAGATGTAATTCAGCCAATTAAGTGTGGGAGGGATTTAGAAATATTGCCTTGAAGGGAGGTGGTGAATTAGGAAACAAATCCTCATTAACGCCTGAATGAAGGCGGCAGCAGTAGGTTCCAGAGAAGGAATTTTATGGAGGGGATTTGTGGAGATTTAATAGGCTAAGAGAATTAGATAATTTCTCAATTAAATTCGATTTGAATTTGAATTAAGAAACTTTCCTAAAATAGACTCTTTAAATTTGGAAAGGTTTTGAAAATTCGCAATGATGAATTTTGAAATTCAAATCTTTCCGCATTCAATTTAATCGAATAATAGGAAATAAATTTGGATGGAGGAAAAGGAGGGAAGTGGTCGGCGGCTAGGGAGATGAGGGGGCCGGTGGTTGTGGCTTTGGCCGGCGGCAACGGGGCTTGGGGCAAGTGGACCGTGGGGTGTTGGGAAGTGGATGAGGGGATCGGGTGAGGGTGCTTTGGCCGTGATGGGGGGGGGGGGTGGATGGAGGGTTTTGGAAGCTCGATGATGAGGCGATGACAAGATAAAGAAGAT
Organism: Dendrobium huoshanense; assembly: GCA_016618105.1. Lineage (NCBI taxonomy): Eukaryota > Viridiplantae > Streptophyta > Magnoliopsida > Asparagales > Orchidaceae > Dendrobium > Dendrobium huoshanense. The sequence goes on along the minus strand of CM028354.1, from coordinate 31,871,669 downwards.
AAAGCCACGAACCCGGCCGTCTCCAAGGTTGGTGGGTGATACGCTAATCTCCCTCTCCAAGGGATCTCTCCAAATTCTCCAAGAACTCTCAAAAGGCTCTCAAACACAAGTGCAGGAAAAATTCTTCTTAATCATCCATTAGCTTGAAAATAAAACAAAGGGGCTTTAAATAGCCTCATACAAAAGACTCTAACCGACATGACACAAATGCCCTTAGGCTTACACATAACCAATCCCATACAAAGGGGTACAAAGGGAAATAAAATAAACACTCATAAGCAAATAATAAAATGCATGAAAATAAAATACATCGACTCAAAAATATAACGACTCGATCGTGGCCGTAGATCGGCGGCCACGTCGCTGGTAAACTCTCCATGATGATCTGATGTCCCCATCACTATGCTTCCCATGAACAATAATTTGATTTAAGATTGAACTGGAAAGAAGTACAATTTTTTTTTTTGGTAATGTCTTGAGACCTAGTGAGGGGATTGTGACTTTTGGCGATCAAATCATTAATAAGAGTACACATTTTAGATATCTTGGATCTATTGTTCAGAGTGATGGTGAAATAGATGGAGATATTATCAGCAGAATTCAAATTGGATGGTTGAAATGGAGGAATGCATCGGGCTTGTTATGTGATAGAAATGTACCCCTCAAACTTAAGGGAAAATTCTATAAGATGGTAGTGAGGCCTGCAATGCGTTATGGTGCCGAATGTTGGCCACTAAAAGAGAAGCATAATACTAAGTTAAGTGTGGCAAAGATGAGGATGCTCAGGTGGATGAGTGGCTTTACCCTTAGAGATAGGATACGAAATGAGCATATACGTGAAAAGGTTGGAGTAGCTCCAGTAGAAGATAAGATTAGAGAGAGTCCTTACATGGTTTGGCCACATAAAAAGGCGGCCTTCCGATGACCCGGTTAGAAGAGTAGAGGTATTAGATTTGACTTGTGTTAAGAAAGGTAGGGGTAGACCTAAAAAGACTTGATTAGAAAATATTAGGAATGACCTCTTTATTAGATTTAAACGAGAATTTGACTTTTAATAGGACACAATGGAGAAAAAGGATTCATGTAGCCGACCCCACGTAATGAGATAAAGGCTTGATGTTGTTGTTGGTGTTGGTGTTGGTGTTGGTGTTGTTGTAATGTCTTGAGAGTGAATTTATTTAAGTGATTTTTTTTAGAACAGTTGTTTGGAAGATGAGGGCGTTGTTACTGATACAACAAAAAAAAGATTACCTTATGTCTAGTTTTAATGTATATGAAATTAATTTAGAGTAGTCCTTGATTACAGAGTATAGAGTGATACTTAGGTGCAGGAGGTTTAGATATCTTAAATCCATTATACCAAGGTATAGATGTGGATGCTTGTAGAGTCAAATCTGGGTCCTAAAAGTTAGAATAAGTGCCTTTGTGGTAAAGTGGTGAGTGAATGTTTTTTAGATATATGTTGTATCAATTGTATGATATACTTCTCAGAATAAGTTGGAATTCTTTTGGCGGTAAGATCCTCCCGAGAGTAACATAGGTCTATCTCTCTGTATTTTGGAAAAAGAGTTCCTATTTTACAGTGAGAATTATCTGATAATTATGTGGCATCCTTCCTTGTTATTTCCCTAATAAATTTGATTCTAGTTCTTTAGAATGATCCCAGCCATTTACTGTAGATGACGAACAAATTTCATCAACTTCAACTAATGATTGATTGTTGGTCAATTACATTCTAAATTTTACTCACGTAGGGCATTTTTTGGCACAATATTCTCTCAAGTAGAATGAAAAGCACTAAAATCTAACTATATTTTTTTAATTTGGTTTTGATTCTTCAAAAATGCTTTATTCATAATTTTTTTACCGTTAATTTTGCTGTAACGTTTTTCTGATGTCTAGCAAAGTCATGACATTTTATGAACATTAGACTTTAGTTATTTTCAGTAATGTCGACCAATATCCACTTACTGGCTTTCATTTTGTAGAGTTATTTATTTTCATGGTTGAAATCGATTGGAAAGTGGGCGATAGGGCTTTCTCTGCTTCATTGGATTGGAAACCGTCTACATTTATCAATGATGTTAATATATGGTGTTCATAATTGTTGATATATTTTGCTTTTACTTTATACTTCTGATGCTATCTGTAGAACGCTTGCCCAGCCAAGCATGTATAGAAAAACTTATGCTTATTCCATTTCAAATTGTGTCCATCTGCTGTTGTATATATGTAGATTACGCAAGTAATAGTTTTGTTGAATGATGTTTGTGTTTTTATTTAGATTATTATTGAGATTTCAAGAACCTAAACAAACTTAAGTGCATTTGTCTCGTCATTTGATTAATTTCTTTAATAGAAGTTGATTCATACCTTATTACTAGGTTTATTTAACAAAAAATCCCACTAATCTGTTTTTGGTGCTCTCATTATTGCTTTATGTTGTAAAATGACTTCATTTTTTTATTTTATTAGCTTATTTTCTGCTATTTTTTCTTTTTGGGAGCTAGAGCACTTTCAACAAATATTTTACCGTTATATTTGTTTGAAGTACATCACAAAAATTTGAACAAATAACCTTATTCAAAGATAATTGTGTTGTCTTTTTAGGAATATATTCAAGATGGCATAGATTGGGCAAGGGTTGACTTTGAGGACAATCAGAATTGTCTGAAACTTTTTGAGAAGGTATGACTGTGTTCCATGGCCTATTTTGAGAAAAAAGTACGGATTGCTGTAAGTGATCACTCTATGCTTCATTCTGCTTAAGCCTCTTTAGATTATTATTTCTGAACTAAGTCCGTTTTTGAGGTTTCCCTAGCGGATTCAGTTGTTACTGATGGTTTGTTAGACATTCTGTCTTCTCATTTATTTTAATGCCAGCCTTTGCTCATAAAAGAAACTGTAAATTTTGTCGCTTTTTGTTGGACTGCTAATTAGCTTTAATCTCGTGATAAAAAACCACAGCTTGGCAAACAAGCACATTGCCTCAATTCTCCATGACTTGGGCTTTTTTTATGTTCTTCGTGCTTACACTCTTTATTCCCTGAAATGCAGTCCTTTTTTCATGCATTAGTTTTGAAACACATTTTAAAATTGGATTTCAAGATGTTTCGCTTTTATATTTAGCCAGGCCATAATATATTCATAGCATGAGTTCCCCGGTGGCAATCCGCCTTCTCAGTACAAGTATTTTCCTTGACAGCTTTTTTGAGACCAAATGCCTGCACATTACCTTTTGATTTAGAGCAGGCCGGAGAACTGTGGTAGTTTAGAAGAACTAAGAGAGAGTAAAGGGAGAAGTGTATGAGAAAGAATTATGCAATACCGAATCCCACAAAAAAGGGCATGGAATAATCAACTTCCATAGAGGGGATCAAAATTTTTAGGGAAGCTGAAACTTTTTACTTTAATATATAGAGTAATCAAGCATTATTCAGATACACCATTAGGAGTCTTTTTATCGTAGTGCCTTGAGTAAAATGACTGCAGTGTTCACAACAATTTGCAAATGACGCAAACCTTAAATAATAAATAGCATTTTGGCTGAGAAAAGACAAAGGCCAAGACTTCCACCTACAACAATACTGGCAGTAGGTTCTCACCATATATACATTAACATTATCAAGCTTCTGAAAGAATTTCTTTGAAATCATGGAGATTTTCATTTATACACATGGGATGAGCTTGGTTGACTATTATTTTTATTAACGAAATTTTTTCTAAAGCATTTGAGCCTATTGTTTAATTAGATTAAGCTAATTGGATTAGGATGGATGGATTGACCCAGTTGGATTTGGTTGATTGCGTTAATCTAATTGTGTCAGTAGGGTTGAGTTTTATTGAGTTGGGTTTGATTGGGTCAAGTTAAGAGTATTTAAATTGTTTGAACTGAATTCGTTGTAAGTGGAGTTGATTGGCTAATGAGCAGTTTTTTTTAATCATTTTCTTAAGAAGGGCCAATTATAGAAAATCTAAATTGGATCTTTGATTCCATGCAAAAGGGAGAGAGGGTGGTTGTTCATTGGAATGGGAATGGACCCGGTTTGATTTTGAAATGTAAGCAAGTTAATTATGTTGAAGTCTAATTTTTGTTTGAATTTGGAATTTAATGTAAATTAGGAAATTATTGAGGGCTTTTAGGAAGGGATGTGAAAATGATTTAAATTTTTAAGTGGAGTTTTGAATTTGAAGAGGTGTGGTGGCCTAAGATTTGGTAGGATATCATTTGTGAGGAGAGAGAGGGTATATGGGTAGTTGAGGGGTGGGGGTTGGGGGTGAAATCCTAAAGGCAGTCTTTGATCTATTTCCATTCAAGTACAATAAGCATTGTTCATAAAAAACTTGGGATTCCTTTATGATATAATAGAAGGCCCTTAAGTAGAACATCCATTCACAACAAATTAGAAAATGACATAAAAATCCTGTGATAAATGACTCTTTGACCACTGAGAACTAGTGTAAAGACAAATAAGGACAAAGTAAATGTTGACTTATTTTGCTAATGTGGAACTTCTTGAAATGAAATGGTTGAATAATTGAAAAATTAGAATATTCAGTGATACATATTGAATGATGAGAATCAAATTGAATTTTTGGTAGCAGGTAAATGATTAAAAAAATTGTGATTGTCCGGAGTAAATGAAACAAAAGATATGTTATAGTTGACATAAATAAAGCACCTAACAAAAGATATGGTATAGTCCGAAGTAATTGAACACTTAAAAGCAAGCATTTGATTAATTAACTTTCATTATTGTTATTATTATTATTATTATTTTGTTATGGACCTCAACACTTCTAAATTTTTTATTGTGTTGTGTATGCTATCCGATCTTGTTTCTAGCGATTTTGTGAAGATTAATTTCCACTTTTATGCAGAAACCATTAGGGTTATTGTCTCTTTTGGATGAGGAATCTACATTTCCAAATGGTACAGATCTGACTTTTGCAAACAAGCTTAAACAGCATCTTCATTCAAATTCTTGCTTTAAAGGAGAAAGAGGCAAAGCTTTCACTGTTAGCCATTATGCTGGGGAGGTTGCTATTAGGACCTTTTGTAAATATAATTCGTCTTTGCATGATATACTTCTTCTACTTGCTTATACTTGCTGTGTTATCTTCACTCATCAGGTCGCATATGACACAACCGGTTTTCTCGAAAAGAATAGGGATCTATTACACATTGACTCCATTCACCTTCTGGCTTCTTGTTCATGCCACCTTCCTCAGATATTTGCATCTAAAATGCTCACCCAATCTGATGCACAAGAAGGCAGTCCATACCGTTCCAGTGGTGTGGATTCCCAAAGGCTAAGTGTTGCGACAAAGTTCAAGGTATATATGCCTTACACTCTATGTAAGAAGAAGTTCAAATGCTGAAAGTTATATATGGTCTAAAAAAAAAAACCAACCTCACTTTGAGGGACCAAAACCTTCCTCTGATATTAATTATAAAAAGTCTAAAACTCAAATTTGATCTGAGCGTTTGTGCCTATTAGATTTATCCTAACTTGAAGTTTCATGTGAATTGTTTCTTTTAACAAACTCTATAACAAGCTATCTATATAAAAAGTCATCTGTTTCTTTTAACAAACTCTGGTTGCCTTGATTAGGGACAACTTTTTCAACTAATGCAAAGGCTTGGGAACACTACACCTCACTTCATACGTTGTATCAAGCCAAACAAGTTGCAACTTCCTTCAACTTATGAACAATCTCTTATACTCCAGCAGTTGAAGTGTTGTGGAGTTCTTGAAGTTGTTCGTATATCCAGATCTGGTTATCCTACTAGGATGTCTCACCAAAAATTTGCTAGAAGGTGAAATATTTGTTTTTTTTTTTTTTGTCCATTTGTTTCTATCTTATTCATTTTGAAAGCATGTTCTCCTCAAATTTGCCATGAAGGTAAAGTTTGCAATTTTATTGTTGCTGTTCTTGAAATGCAATCAACATCTTTTTATTTCTAAATGCATGTGTTATTTATGTTTTAATCTTTCTCAGATATGGCTTCCTTCTCCTTGAAAATGTGGCTTCTCAAGATCCGCTTAGTGTATCAGTAGCGATTCTTCATCAATTTAATATTCTTCCTGAGATGTATCAAGTTGGCTACACCAAATTGTTTTTCCGTACTGGACAGGTAATTTTAAGCCTTCAATACACAGTCAGTTACTTGAATCAGGAAACAAGGCAATCTCCATGCAAAAGTTGACTAACATAGTTTGATTATTGATATAGTCCGATCTTCTATGGAAATCAGCTATGCTTTTTTTTTTTCTCTTACTCCTAAATTTCTAGTACCAATTTTATTAACTGATATGTCAAATGATAATCAGTTTTGATTATTTAGGCTATGTACATTTTTATGTTTTATATTGCATGCTGCATATCTTTGATTTTTTAGATGAATTACATTTCAGTTTCTAGGTTGAGAACTCTTTCATTTTTATTATTTTTCTTTAATCTGTGTAACTTATTCAACTTGTTTGTGCTAACTTATTAAAATTTTATTTGTTACGATTCAATTATTGAAAATCATCAGATCGGTACGCTTGAGGATACTAGAAATCGTACTCTACATGGCATTTTAAGGGTTCAGAGTTGTTTCAGAGGCCATCAAGCTCGTCTTTATGTAAAGGAACGCAGGAAAGGAATTGTCATGTTGCAATCATGTAAGCTGGTTTCTACCAAAATTTATTTGATAATTTTTTTTTTGTTTTTATCATGAAATGGAGTGTTATTTCATTATTTGATGCTTTTCAGGCAGCTAATGTTATTGATAACTCCTAAAGAAATTCTAAATTATGATTTCTTACATGAACAGATATTCGAGGTGAAAAGACGAGGCGGATATATTCAGACCTTGTACAGAAACATCGAGCTGCTATAGTTTTACAGAAATATGTAAAATGTCAAATTACCAGGAAACAATATCTGAGCATTCGGAATGCCTCAGTTGTTATACAGTCTGGTAACGATCTCAATTTATTGCTTTTGTTTATCAAGTCGGAAGTTCAGCTGGAGGCAGTCCTCAATCGTCTGACACCCATTTTTTTCTTAGTTATTCGTGCACGGATTGCAAGAAGGTTCTCTGGAGATGGTTTATCATATTACGTCGAGCCATTTGATGAAAAGAGGGTAATAAGCTATCATGATGAACTTTAAATCTTATTTTTAATGCTAGCCCGATGTATGAATGAAGTATGGAAGTTTTCCTTGATCTGATTCTTTTTTTTTTTTCCTTTCATCATCATAGTTAGTCTTATCCAAGCTATTTGCCACCAACTTTATTCAATACTATTCTTCTTTCATTCGTATGTAGTGTTGATTGGGGTGCTAGCTCAAATTTTCTTTGTTTTTAACAGATGCGTAGCATTAATTTTGCATCATTTTTACTTTCTAATCCTAAACCCTAAATCTTCTTCAGCAATTTACTTGGTGTTTTTTCTTCCTCAAGAGCACTTGCATTTCCCAAGACTCTTCTGGGAGAACTCTAATGTAGTCCCTCCCAGATATTCCTCGGTAAAATTGGGTCAACACCAAGCCAGCCAACCTCCTCTTTCAAAGCTAGTTCACTGTCGCTTCTCTAACTCAATTTTTGGAGAAATTATTAGGTTTGGAAACCGGACAGAGAGAATCATTCAGATTTCTCTTTGTCTACAGTAAAAATACAGCCAAAGTACAATTACTGTAACAGTTGTGCTTTGACTACGATTTTACTGTAGACAGAGACAAATCCGGATGATTATCTCTATCAGGTGTCCACGCCTAATAATTTGCCCAATTTTTGTCTCTATGATCCTAGTAGACGTAAGTAGGATTGGCTAAATTTCATCCAACAATTCTAGGACATACAATCCAACAAAACCTAATTGTGATAATTAAACACTAATAAAACTATAATATTATTAATTTTAGGACTACTCAATCCCTAATTATTCTAATCAATATCTGATTAGTTTAATTAAAATATTTACTCAAATTATCTCCTTAATGTTTCAAAATACGTGAAACACCTTATATAGGTGTCAAATCGTTCTCTCTCTCAATTGTGCTTTTCATATTCTTCTTTTAATTGGTCATCTGTGAACTCTGGTTTGATGTTTTCCTGTAGTTTTTTTTTAATACTAATTTGCTTATAACTCAACAGGCATCCGAACCTGGCCAAGTGCTAATCAAGGCATCTGTCCTCGCCGAGCTGCAGAGGAGGATTCTGAAGGCCGAAACCAATCTCAGGGAGAAGGAAGCGGAGAACGAAGTACTTCAGCAGCGACTCCACCAATACGATAATCGCTGGACCGAATATGAACAGAAAATGAAATCCATGGAAGAACTGTGGCAGAAGCAGATGAGATCATTACAGTCCAGTCTCTCCATTGCAAAGAAAAGCCTCGCCATTGATGACATGGAGCGAAGGTCGGATGCTTCCGTCGACCAAAGCTGGGACAGCAGTGGCAACCCAAATGGGGCCGAGAGCGGCCCTCGACCCGGTCTCCGTTTAACCGGCAGAGATACAACGGCCGGCCTTAAAACCATCAGCCATTTAACCGAAGAATTCGAACAACGCGCCCAGGTTTTCGCCGATGATGCCAAGTTCCTCGTCGAAGTCAAATCTGGACAGGCACAGGCAAACCTTGATCCTGAAAAGGAGCTGAAGAAGTTGAAGATTTCGTTCGAGTCTTGGAGGAAAGATTACAGTATTCGGCTGCGAGAAACCAAAGTTATTATAAACAAGCTGGCGAGCGACGAACCCGGCACTCCGAAGAGGAAATGGTGGGGTAGGTTGAATAGCTCCAGGCTCGTGTAAATATATTTGAATACGAATGGAAGGTGATATTTTATTTGTTCAACTGTGTTGATATGGATGATGTTCTAGCTATGAGTTTAATTTTGTCTTGTGTGATTGAGAGAGAATTTGCTTGTAGTCCTATACAAGTATATATTTTGATAGCTAACAAATGCCATTTATTATATCCGATTTAGGGTTTAGGATAAGTTGTTTTTGTATTCTTTATGTAGGTGGTTGATCTGCTTTTCCTTCATTTAACTGTTAATTTATGGAGAGATTATTCTGTGCGGATGTCAGACGCATGTCAGACGCAGTTCTATGTTCGGAGGCGAAACAGGTGCAATCATGTCAGCGGTATCGAGCAAAGGGATGATGTGGCGCATTCTGATTGGTTTCTGGATGATATTCGGCATCTAGATGGAACAAAATTGGGTTGTCAGGATTGTCTATTTTTTATGAGAATATAAAATTGATATTATTATATAATTGCTTTAATATTTTACAAGCTTTATACACACATCAAAGGAGTAACTAGTAAACATCAACATTAAAATTACAACTAATATTATTTATAATAGATTTTAAAATCGAATATTGAAAATCATATTAGTGATAATTAAACTAATCTAATTTATGAATAATCTATATTTCTTAATCTATAAAATGACATAAAAAATAGAAAAAAATAATCTATCTCAAATAAAGGCGAAGGGCTCAAATCGCACCCTCAGACTAAAACTGTGAAAGGAGTTGTGAACCTTTTAAGTATAAGCTAGGTAGGCTTCCTTTGAAGATGCATTATTGTAATGTAAGTTATGTAAGATTTGAATTGGATTTGAAAATTAGATATTTGATTTTAAAGAAAATAAATTATTTTTGACGCAACAGTCACTTTTAGTATAACTTTCGGTGTTTATTTTTGGGTTATTTTATTTTATTTTTTTGTTGGTAAAGGTGGCAAAATGGATTAATATGTTTAATTTAAATTTGATTTGAAATTGACATATGAATCCAATTGACTTGAGTCCGACCAGTTTAATAAATGAGTAAAACATGAACTCAAGCCTACCTTGCTAGCAATTTAGATTTCCCAAATCCAACCTGATAATCTATTTGTTTTTTTTTTTAATTATAAATTTGGACCTAATCAATTATATAGTTTAGATTTGTTGTGGCCTGGAATACTCACGACAGTAGAGAAATATAAAATATAAAGTCTTAGCTTTGTCTGAAGATCAAGCACACAAGCAGATAAAAGAGAGGGTGTAACGTTCATAAGATATACCAGAGTTTTTAACGTGGAAACCCCTGAAATTGGGGAAAAACTATGAGTTCTATTCCAGTTTGAATGAATCCACTATTATTTACTGTCGATTACAAATGAAGCCTTTCCTTGAGGAAGACTTGGGTTAATGTAACAAATATATATCATATTACATGGTGAAAATTGAAAGAATTAATGTTGAAATATTCATTTGGTTAGCATGATCATAATCGATGGGCGATGAAGGTCGTAAAGACTGTAGTCTGGTGACACTGCTCAGACGGACAGTTGTCTGGCAAGGGATGTAGGAAGGACCGTAGTTGGAGGGAGACAGTGATAAGAAATGCAATTGTTTGGTGATGGAGGTCGGAAGGACCATAGTAGGCGACAGAGGTCGGAAGGACCATAGTCGGCATGGGACAATGGTAAGAAAGATCGTTGTTCAGCGATGGAAAGTCAGAAGGATCGTAGTAGGCGACGAATGATAGAAAGGACGTAGTCTACATGAGACAGGGGTCAGAAAGACCTTTATCTGGTCGTGGAGGTTGGAAGGACCATAATATGTGACAGAGATCGGAATGAATGTAGTCAGCAGGAGACGGGGGTCAGAAAGATTGTTGTCTTGTCGTGGAGGTTCGAAGGATCGTAGTAGGAAACAGAGGTTAAAAGGACCGTAGTTTGCAAGTGACGGGGGTTAGAAAGACTGTTGCATAGACGTAGAGGTCGGACGAACCGTAGTAGGTGACAGAGGTCGAAGGACTGTAATTAGTAGGAGATGGGGGCCAGAAAGATCTTTGTCTGACAATGGAGGTCGTAAGGACCGTAGTCGGCAGGAGATAGAGGTTAGAAAGATTGTTGTAGAAGCCAGTGGTCCGACGGAAGTCCGACGTTAGATCGTGGTCCGACGGAAGTCCGACGTTAAGTGGTGGTCAAGTGGAAGTCAGACGTTAGGTGGTGGTCTAGCAGAAGACGGGCACCAGGTGGTGGTGCGGCAGAACTCTGAGAGAAATGTGGTGGTTCGGTAGAACTCTGGTGTTAGGTGGTGGTCCGGCAAAACTCCAAGCATCAAATGGTGGTATGGCGGAACTCCAGTGTGAGGTGATGGTCCGGCCGAACAACGGGCATCAGGTGGTGGTCCGACGAAACTCCAGCATCAGGTGGTGGTCCGGTGAAACACCAGTGTATGGTGGTGGTCCGGTGGAACATCGGTGTCTGGTGGTGGTTCGGCAGAACACCAATGTCATGTGGTTGTCCGACGGAACACCGGGCGTCAAGTGGTGGTCTGACAAAACTCTGGGGTCAGGTGGTGGTCCAGCGGAACACCATGCATCAGGTGTTGGTCTGGCAGAACTCCAGTGTCAGGTGGTGGTTCGGTGGAACTCCAGTGTCAGGTGGTGGTCTGGCGGAACTCCGGTGTCAAGTGGTGGTTTTGCGAAACACCAATCCTGAGGTGGTGGTCCGGCGGAACTCTGATGTCAGATGGTGGTCCGGTGGAACTCTAGGCATTAGGCAATCGAGGAAGAGCTAAGGGGCAAAAACGATCTTCGATCTCTCTCTTGCTCTCCTACCTCGGGTCCCCTTTCAAGTGGAATCGGGCCTTTATTTTTAGATTTCTAGGGTGGCATTCGGACGGCCGATGTTGGGAGTGGTTTGTTTGGACGATCAATGTTGATTCCGTTGATCATGGAACATTTGTTAGACATTTGGACATCTTAGTGACATCATAATTCAGTGATGTTGGGCCCATTGGATTTGTCTCGCCGAGCCACTCAATTCGACTATAAGCATGTCACGTTTGCAAACAGTTTGGTAATCCAAATTGTGATTTGAACCTTCCAATAGTGCTTTGGGCCTTTGATTTGGAATCATTTGGGCTCGGATTGAGCCGAATTTGGTGTCGTTGGGTTGTATTTCTGAGATGCTCAATTCGACTATAAGTTTGCTAAAATTTGAGTTCAGTGTTCCAAGATTTAATTTTTGAATTTTTAACTTGGTTTTCTCTCGAGATTCGTGCCCAATCAAAATAAATTTTTGATGATGTATCAAGTTTAATTAATCAAAATTTAAAATTTTATGGATGAATAAATAAAACGGGTAAGTATCAGGTTTGTGAGTTAACTCAAACTAAATGGGTTAAATTTCTTGGCTGAACCAAACCCTTTATTAAAGTGATCAAACCAAACTTAAAATTTATCTGATAAGATTCGTGACGTTGAATTGTTTATTTACACTCCTATCTTTGGATACAAAATCCAATGTCATCTATTTTATAATTTATTATATATTTTTATTTTATGTATATTAAATTAAATAAAAAAATTTAAATATAAAAATTTCATTTGCAAAAATTTATCTCAAATTCTCATTTCAATCAAACTTAAATAGACTTATCAATACAAAAATAAAATAAAAAACTTATCAAACACCCCTCTAAGAGCATCTCTAACCGAACGTCAAACGAGTGTATGACGTTGTTTGGTCGCTCCAGCCGAACAATAAATAATCCGTCATTTGCTTGCGGGTGAACAGATATTGGCGTCGCACTGTTCACCCGCGCTATTTTGCTCTCTCAACCGGAAAATTGTTACCTTCCTAGAATCACATAAAATAACGTTCGATTGGAGCACAACCACGACATTTTGGAGTTTTACAATATTTTGATGTGAAAAATGAAGTTCTTCGTTGGAGATGTTGGAGATGTCCTAAGAGAAAGGGAATCAAAAAATAATATTTTTCATTCAAACTCGTAAAAAGTTGATGTAAATGGCTTCTTTAGCTTTATTTTTTTCGAAGTGAATGTCTATACTTTCTGAAAAAAAAAAACAAAGAAAAAGTAAGGTAAGAGAGGGAAAGAGTAATATTTTCGACGGAAAGGTTGGGGACAGTTAAAGAAAAAGGAGAGAAGCGAGCTTCTCAAGGCCGAACATAATCAGATCTCTGATAGCAGGCTCGACCTCTCTCTCTCTCTCCTCCCACTTGTCTCATTCTGTTTCTTTTTCGCCTATTATTAACATAATATAAGAGAATTTAATGCTCTCTCGTTTCTCTTTCTCCAACAGCTTCATTCATTTTGCTTTGGATTCGATTTACTTCCAAACATTCTGTCTTACTATTAAAATTTTAAAATACGTACTATGGTCTTTGAGCAATTGCCTCCAACATAATTAAACACATTGTGTAGAGACGTTATTGTTAGAGAACGATTAACCAAATACAGGTCGAACCCCGTCAAGGGGCGCTACCTACTTGGACCTCTGACATATTGTGTAGAGGTGTTACCTAATTTTTGTTTAAGAATAATTATCATTATATAAGATGTTTGATGGTATTTTTAAAATATTTTATGTATTCAAACACAAATAATCATTTGTCACTAAAATGATATAGTGAACAAGAAAATGGGCATCAAACTTCAATTGATATTTGATAAGATGACAAACTGAAGTTATTCTATTAAAAAGACTCGAGCATGTAATGAAGATCCAAGCTTTATTAGCTTAATGTGTTTGCTTTAGAACCATTATATATAAATTTTATCATTTAATAAGTTATAATTAAAAAAAAAAAATTGGATTGAATATCCTTATCTAATTTTGAGAAGTGCTTAAAAATTTTATATGTAATATAGCTATTACATTTAGGCTTCGTTTGGGACGGCTCTTTTACTACTTCTTAAAATAGCTTTTTAGTACAAAAATTAAAAATTTTGTACTCGAAAGCTGCTTTAAGAAGCATTAAAAAAGTCATCCCAAACAAAACCTTAAATGATATAAAATTATTTATTATTTATTTGTAGATATATTAAAATTTTAATATCATTATAATAAAAAATAATTCAAATAATAGAAAAAAATTATACATGAATACACAAACCAAAAGTAATTTTCAAACACTTAAATCTCCTATAAAATTAAGATATTATTAATTATTTAATATTAAACTGATATTAAAATAAATAAAAAAATTTAAATTTATGATAATAAAAATTTCCTTTAAATATTTTTTTAATTATTTTCATTTGATTCTTTTTTTTAAAAAAAACCACCAACATTATTTAATGAGAAAATTAAAAGGAGAATTCCACAATATCCTATGAAAGAAAAAGATGTTAAAAAAAGGGGTAAGAAGGCTTCCCTTCCTTTTTCCCATAAGAACGAAAAGAGAACGCTCTTTCCTTCCCCATGTGACCTCCCTTCCCGTTCTGTACTGCAAGCCAAACTGCTCGCTCTGCAGTCAAGAATGCTAGAGAGAGAAACCAGAATCTGTGACAGAGAGAGGTGGAGGAGAGAGAGAGCGACGATCCCAGTCCCCTACTATTCTCTCCACCCTTCTTCGGGTTAAATGCCCGCGAGAGGAAAACAGAATCAGTACTTCTCTTACAAGCCGCAAGACTTTCTACTTTCTGGTTTCAGATTTCTGCCATTTCCTCCTTTGTTTCTATAAAGAAGAAGACGGGGAAGAAGGAAGTGAGGAAGAGATGATGGCTGTGGCTGTAAGAATGGCGATCGCGGCGGTGGTGGCTGTGGCGGAAGAGGAGGTGAAGATGGTGGGGTTTAGGAGGCGTCTTGTGAGGAGGATTTATTGGAAGCTGAGGGCCGAGATCCGAAGGAGATCTGAAAAGCGGCAGCGATTCAGCTCTCGATATGATCCTTTCAGTTATGCTCTAAACTTTGATGACGGTGAGCCGTATTTTTAGGGTTTTTGTTCTGTATTAGGTTTCGATCCTGTTCTATCTTCTCCGATCTTTTGGTTTGTCGTTGATCATCTTGTAAATGGGGTGATGTTTGAAGGATTAGGATTCCGGTTTACTGTCTGTGAGATGTTCGTCTGTTCTTACTTCTATGGATTGCTGAAGGGAAAAAAATGTCTCTGGATTTGAATCTTTGATTCGTTTTTTCGAAGACAAATGCTTTTGATTTGGATTATTTTATTTGTTTTTTCTCTTCCTGGATTGAAAAGTACAAACCTGTAAGATTTTCTGATGAGCAATTCCGGCTGTCGAATCACATGCAGTGCTGAATCCTTTCGTCGCATTCTGCAAGGAAACAAATTCTTCAATGAATTGCGTAAAAAAAGTTTTTTTTTAAAATTTTTTTTAATATTCTATACTGAATCATACCTCGTATGATTTTCTATTAAGAGAAAATGCCTTTTTTCTTCTAGGGTTTCACAAGCATCCGGAAATTTGGATTAGACCTGGATTGGGAATGGTGATCCATTTGACACGATAGGTTATTGTAGGGCTTTGTACCTGTATCGATAAATCGGGTTGGGTTTCAGTCATTTACTTAATGCAAAAAAATTAGAAATGTTTTAATGGAACAAGTTGGGCCTAATCCCTTCTATGGAGGTGAGCCGGGCTTAAGCAGGAAGCTTAATCCCACATCTCCGATCTCCAACGTTAGGGAGGCTCTACATCTCTATAAATATTACTGACACCCTGCACGTGAAATTGCCTCTTCCTTAGGGAAGCCCTTTATTTTAATATTATTAATTTTGGCTCTATCTCCTCCACTGTAGAAGAAGCCCATCTTTCAAATGGCGCTCTCTTCACTTAAGGGAAGCCATCTCCAAGGGATATATTGCCAACAAATTAGGAAGAAGGTGACATGGGTGCATTAAACTCTATCTTACTAACTGATTCTTTTATTTCAAGTATTCATTTATTTTTAATATGAAGAGTTTCACTTAGGTCATCTCCAACCAACGCCAAACGAGCGTATGCCGTCCGTCGGTCGTTCCAACCGAACGCAAAAATTTTCGTCATTTACTTGCAGGTGAACAGTGCAACGCCAATATTGGCGTCGCACTGTTCACCCACTCCATTTTACTCTCTCAACCGGTAAAACGCGCGAAAGGGAGAAGATGATTACCTTTCGAAAAACACCTAAAATGACGTTCGATTGGAGCAGCATCACGTCATTTTGAAGTTCTGCGTTATTTTGCTGTAAAATTTGGAGTTATCCGTTGGAGATGCCCTTAATGGATCCAAGTTCCATGTAGCTAATATCTATCATAGTTATCAAAGCATGGCTGTTTAAATCGAGCTTAGTTCCCAATTTATGCGATAATGTAGTTCCAACCATTATCTTGTCGGTGTCTGGTGATCAGTGTAATGTTGGGCAAATTATTGCGTCCGGTCATCTGACATGCGGACATCCAATGCGGACACGCCACCTCACTCGGATGTACTGGGCCCCGATATTTTAGGTGTGGTAGCGGGTGGATATCCAGTCCAAATAAAAAAAAATCATATATCATAAATATTTTTTCTTAAATTTAGCCAATATATTTTATTTTTCACATATTTAATGAATAGTTAAATCATACTTGTTTTAATTTTTTATTTTTTTTATTATTCTCAGTTCTCACCATAATTTTCATTTTAAAAAAATCAGGCAATCATATAGTTCTATAACAACGCACAAAAAAGAAAACAGTTGATAACATTTGCATAGGCAGTTCATGCAACATTCAATGGAACAATCTCAGGAACAAGTACCATAGGAAAAACATGCTCAATGAATGGATATTGCGAAGCCGACTTAGAAGCATTTTCTGTGAACCATTGAAGGACCGGATTCATCATACTCAGCCTTTGAAATCTACGTCTGTTGGAAGGTGATCACCTGGCCATCAGGCAGTTCATAGGTCATTTCAACAGAAGACCTGGCTCTTGGAAGTCTCCAGCTCCTGTTCATAATCTAGAGCAACATAAGCAAGCTTCTACTTCATGTCCCTTACAGATTCTCGTTCAGTAGTAGTAGTGAAAGAGTAGCCGATCTTCATCAGAGCATTAGTAAGGTCAGGACCTGCTAGATCTATTTTCACTCTTTGGAATACAAACATTGGCTTTTTTTTTATAACCTAAAGAAGGTAATATGATAATCCTACTTTCTCTTCATTTGTTATCTTCTATAAAATTATAGGAGCTAATTGACAAAGGAGATTAATATGAGAGTGAAAAACAAGTTTCACTTCTTTCTTTGTGAAGTTAAATTTCTAATTTGTTGATAGTAATTTTTTATCATATAGCTGATAGATTTTCATCTAGAAATATATTGAGTACAATTTAGATCGAATGTATTTTTAAAAATTTTGATTTTATATGCATCATAATACTTGTAACAGGGCAAATATGTCCACTATATTTTATTTGAAGAAATAATTTAGATTTCATTTAGGACAATTATCCCTACGATATAAATATGACTTATAGTCATTAGTAATGTGAACGTTGGAATAAGATAGCTAGCCAAGTATATCTTTTCTAGGCGAAATCAAGTTTGAATCTTGTTTGAACAAGGTTCGAAAGAGGTTCAAATCTAATTTAAACTTAGGTAAACACTTTTAAAACTAAATTCAACCCTTTTTCATTATTATTAAGTATTGAATTTATTCAAAAATGAACCTTTAATAGATTTTTTTCCTTAATATTTTTTTACTAGTGATACAATCTTTTTATTTTTTATCAAATAATTTAAAAATTTTGGATAATTAATTTTTTTTAATTAACCAAAAAGAGTTTAAGGATTGTGTTTTGATGTATTCAAGTTGCTAGCGAGTCAATACATGTTGGTGTTTTTGTTTATTAAACGAGTGAGATTTGAGTTGATTAGATTCAAATCAAATCAATTTCAGGTCAAACCTAAATCCGACCCGTCATGACACCCCAAGTGAAGAATGACCATCTTGTGTTTCCATATGTGAGTTTGGTTTCATTTTACTTAATTAGATGTCACGGGCTAACCTGATCAAGCCGATTTGAACTCAAATTTAGTTGAATTTGATTTGATCGAATTGATTTGAGTTTGATTAGGTCTAATTTATTTAAATTGCGCTCAACAAGTGATTTGAACCTCATTTCAAAAACGAGGTCAACACTACGAAAGTAATAATTCAATGAAAGCTTTTATTCACTTTTATCATTAATATTATTATGCATCCCATTTCCATGCAAAACATGCTATAAAAATCACAAAATCATAAGTTCCAACATACGATTGTAAAGAAAATCCCCTGTTCTTATTAGTTATTACAGTGTAAGAAAATTTAATTAAACTGCTGCAAATGCTTACTATTACTAAGAAAAATATTTACATATCTACAGCATTGTTCCATCTAACCTTGCCTGTAGATTTTCTATTACAGATCTAAAAGAGATGAAATCTCTAAGAGAACAAAAATAAAGTTAAATCCTATTTGGCTTCATGTCCATGAAACTCAGCTTAAAATGCTACTCCATCTCTCTTAAAAACAAAAGAGGCACTAAGGCTTTGTTTGGGACAGCTTTTTTATTGATTCTTATAACGGCTTTTAAGTATACAAATTTTAAATTTTGTACTAAAAAGCTGCTTTAAGAAGCAACAAGAAAACCGTCACAAACAAAGCCTAAATCTTTCCCAAAGTTTCAAATCAATCTGCACCAACGAAAGAGAAGGGCTTCACAAGCTCAAATTAAAAAGCTTTCTCAGTTCTCTCATGGCATTTAGAAACCCAAAAGAGATATAAGCCCTCAACCCAAAACACTAACTTCCACAGCAAAAGCGAATTTATATCATAAATAGATATTTAAGATCTTCCACTGTGAGACGAGCGGCATGGCTACCAGCATTGTCCTCTCCAAATGCAGAGGAAACCATCTTTCTCTTTTCCTCCTGCAATAATATGTTTGAGAAATCTTTTCATCCATATATATATGATTTTCAAAGTCATGATGAAAATTCAATTATTCTTATAAATTGGTTTGAAACTTGTTTCTCAGTTGATATCGGCCATGATGTATAGAATATAACAAGTTAGTAACAAATGGTGCACAAACAGTATCAAACATGTTCAAAATGGCTCAAATATATAGCTCCCGTTTAAGAAGAAGGTATTGCCAGCTATTTGCAATCAGATTCGGTATGATACAGTGAAGAAGTGCTATCGAAACATTCATGTTCATTCCAGTTTTAATTATCAGAGTTAGGATTATCCTCCTGCAAAATGTGATCTAAATTACCCATGAATAGTACCCAAGTAGTTTTTTGCATAGTCAAAAGGTTGATAATGCGGATATGAACGTGCTGGATGAAAGGAAACATTTATATTTTAGAAATGGATGACCTATTTTTCTTGCATTTCTCGTCTTTATCTTAGGCTTCGTTTGGGACGGCCTTCTTACTTCTTCTTAAAGCAGCATTTTAGTACAATATTTGAAAACTTTCTACTATAAAGATACTTTAAGAAGCGGTAAATAAGCCGTACCAAACGAAGCCTTAAGCTTAACACCCCCTACATAAGCTTTCGTAAAATTCTTATTCAATGGTATCAGAGCATACAATTAATGGGCAAAGAATTACCTGAAGAGCTAAAATGCGATCCTCAACTGTATCTTTAATAGTTAAGCGAGTAACAGTCACAGGCCGAGTCTGCCCAATTCTATGTGCTCGATCAATGGCTTGATCTTCGGTAGTCGGATTCCACCAAAGATCAAGAAGAATAACATGGCACGCAGCAACCATATTCAAGCCAAGATTACCTGCTTTAAGCGACATGAGCATAACGGTCACCTGAAAATGCACCAAAAATGGCCACATTACATTACAAAAGAGGAAGAAATATTTTTAAGTCGCATAGAAATGCAGAAATAGTTCAACTAAAATAGCGAACATAAAACCTCTGGATCGTTGTTGAACTCCCTCACAGCTTTATCTCTTGCATTAAGGGACATTGTTCCATCTAACCTTCTGTACTGAATAAGAGACTGATTTAATGAAAGCTCAACTAGATCCAGCATTCCTGTCCACTGAGAAAAAACAATAGCTTTCACTGGTTTAACAGAGTTCCAATCATCTTCACTCTCTTGATTTTGGTGGGTAAGATAGAATTCATTAGAAAGGGAACTCAAGATATCGACGGTAGCCTTGATTTTGGAAGAAACATAACTGCCATGCACAATGGAGGATTCCTCACTGTGTGATGAGGAACTTGAGGCAGCATTACTATCAAACTCATCACAAATAGTAGTTTTCAAAGTAGCTTGAGAGAAAACTAAATCAGTACCAAGAGTTTCTTTGCAACCAGCTGCAGGGCACAAATTATCGTCGCCGGTTAACCGGTCAGATACACATTGGTAGCAGAAAACATGACTGCACATTGTTACAACAGGATCCTCAGGCGTGTCCTGAAAAGGTTGAGATATAATAGCAGGATTAAGAGAAGTAAGCTCAATATAATTAGGAGATGCTGAGTTGCTTCACCAAACCAGTAAATTTAGGTCTGAGAAATGAAACTGAACAGCATCAGCTTTTTTGTGAATGTATTAATGAAATAAGAAACGCTTGAGGAGCTATGTGAATCTCATGCCTCCATAAGAGTAAAGAGAGCAAGGAATTGACAGAAGCAAAGATGAGCAAATATATGATAGAAAACACTTGTAGTCTAACAATATATTAGCACTTATAATAAAGCTTCAATGAATCTTCATATTCATGGTGAAAAATTAACACTTTTGTCAGTCAATTGACCGATTCAAGTTGCAATAACCAAAACTTTAACATAGGCTTTATCTTGGAAACACCAATGAATTTAATAACCAAGGCTATAGGGTTAGCCTTGATTAAACACTGATACGAGTAAAACAAAAAAGATTGTTGGTACCACAGTATAGGTTGGACCAACAACATTTTGTGATGTATCAACAACTTTATCATATTAGTAAGAATTCCATAAGACTACATGACAAACAACCAATCAAAGTACATTATACGTTAAGACATCAACAATGTCCATTAAATGGAAAATTTTACAATGAATTGTTTAATAAGCTTAAACTCATCTTTCCATATCCTAAACCTCTAAAAAGTTAGGGTCTTGAGCTTATAGTGGAGGCAATAGGATCTTTGATTATGCTTCTCTTCATTTGGCTTTCTCTCATTTAGCTTTTCTATTATATGAAATTACCATATCAACGGAATTTTCCAATTTTGTTCTTGTGTTGGCCAGGTTTCTTGCAATTCTATTATATACTTCATAAAAGTAAGCTTCTCCAAGGAGATTGCAAATGGAGATGGCTTGTCTACGAGAGTCTGCAAAATAGTCTTGCATAGTTTGTTACTTTTGCCAAAATTGTTTCAATTGAATTCACTTCTCCTATTCAATGGAATTAATTAATATGTGTGATAAAGTAGCTAATAATATTAAGAATGTTGCAAAAAATGTGCTTAGAGTTTCAAAAAGAAAATCACCTAATAATAAAAATAATTGGCGGTGAAATCAAAATGAGCAAGAAAAAATCAAAAATAAAAATCTTTATTATAAAAATTGATTTAGATGTAAAAACTCTAAAAATTGTGAAAAATATAAAGAGACTCGTAAAGTTTCTTAGAAAGCAATTTAAGATAAAATAATTTCAGCTTTTAATGATTTATATAATAGATTAGAGGGAGTTTTACATACATACCACTTAATACTATTCTATTTACATATTTAACACCTAAAATTTTAATATTACATAAATACCACCCATAGTTCATTTTCATACAAAATATGAGTGGTAGAAATAAAATATATGAGTGGTAGGAAAGAAATATAAGTGGTATATTTGATATTAAAATAATATAGGGTGGTATGGATGTAATATTAAAGTTTTAGGTGTTAGATATGTAAATAGAATGTTATAAAGTGGTATGTATGTAAATTTCCCTAGATTAGATTATGAAAATGAGGAAAGATATATGTATAAGTTAGCCAAACAAAGAGATAAGAGTAGTAAGGATTTGTTCAAGTGAAGTGCATTAAGGTTGAAGATCAAAAATGTGCTTTTTTAAAAGAGGATATTCAACAAATGTGGATGAGATATTTTGCTAAGCTTTTCAATGAAGATTGTAAGAATATGGTTTGACTTTAATAACCTTAGCACTTTAAATGAAATAGAGATTTTTATTTTTATCGACGTATTAGTAAAACTGAAGTTAGAGAGACCTTAAAGAAAATGAAACGTGAAAAAACTAGTGGACCTGATAATATTCCAATAAAGGTGTGAAAATGCTTAGGAGATTAATTAATTTCTTGATTTACTAAACTTTTTAATATTATTTTGAAGACTAAAAAGATGTCAGATGAGTAGAGAATGGTGTGTTGATTTCTATTTTTAAGAATAAAGGTGATGCACAAGATTGTGCGAATTGTGTCATACTTTAAAACTTTGGGAGAGAGCTATAGAGCATAGGTTACAACATGATACCAATGTTTCTCAAAATCAATTTGGATTCATGCAGGCTAGGTCTACTATGGAAGCTATTCATTTATTTAGAGGGTTGATGGAGAAGTTTAGAGAGACTATGGAGGATCTACATATGATATTTAATGATTTAGAGAAAGCATATGATAAAGTTCCAAGAGAAGTGCTATGGAGAGTTCTAGAAAAGAAAGGGATTAATAATGCTTAATTTCAAGTCATTAGAGATGTGTATGCAAGAGCTGTAACTTGTGCTCAAATTCAACGTGGTTAGACCAAGTATTTTTCCTATTTTAGTTGGATTACATTAAGGATCAGCCTTAAGCCCTTATCTTTTTTTGCTTTAGTCATGGATGCTCTCACTAGACATTTCCAAGAGGATGTACCTTGGTGTATGCCTTTTGCTGATGATATTCTTCTTGTTGATAAAAATAGAGAGGGAGATGAAGGCAAACTCAAATTATGGAGGTTAACCTTAGAGTTTAAAGGTTTTCATTTGAGATGATCTAAAACCAAATACATTGAGAATAATTTTAGTAGTAATAAATCTAGTGGGGAGTTTGTGACTTTGAGCGATCAAGTCATTAATAAGTGTACTCATTTTAAATATCTTGGGTCTATTATTCAGAGCAATGGTGAAATAAATGAGGAATATTATTAGTAGAACTCAAGTTGGATAGTTGAAGTGGAGGAATGCTACAGGTTTGTTGTGTAATAGAAAAGTACCACTAAATCTTAAGTGAAAATTTTATAAGATGGTGGTGAGACATGTAATGTTTTATGGCGCAGAATATTGACCATTAAAAAAGAAGCAAAATATTAAGTTAAGTGTTGCTACGTGAGGATGCTCAAGTGGATGAGTGGACTTACTCTTAGAAACGGGAAACAAAACGAACATATCTGGGACAATGTTTAAAATTGCGCAATTGGGAATTGAGGCTTTTTTTATTTATGAGGCGAGGTGTAAGCCTCAAGGCGTTTTGAGACGTAAGCTTCAAAATCAAAAAATTGCGTAAAATGATAATGAATATCAAAAGTGATTTTTTATATAATGCATATATATATTAAATGATGACATATTAACTTTCTATTAAATTATGAATTAACAAATTGATATATATATATATATATATATGAAACAAAAAATTGCACAAGATATAAAATGACAAGTAATAAATTGCTTGAAATAGAATCTAAATTCAAATATTATAAGAGCAAAATAATATGAAATATAAAAATTGTATAAAAATATTATATAATATGAAGTTCAACTTCAAATTTCTTCTTTTTCAATTCTTTACTCATTTACATTTAATTTTTAATGAAAGCTAAAATAGTTGGTAACAACTTAGTAATCATCTACACTATCATCACTGAGGTGGTCTTTATCTGAGTTGTCGCTATAACAAATTGGTCTATCCCTGATGCATTTAGATTTTTGCATTATTTTTGAACAATATTAGTTATATTTTCTATTTTTGTTTTATTTTTTTATGCTATCCAATGATGGTGGTAAATCCAATGATCATGGTAGGAAAAGGTTTGGATTTTGCTTCCTTGGGTTTGTGATGTAGACAAGGGGGGGGGGGGGGGGGGGGGGGGGGGGGGGTCAACACAAGTTGAGTATTTCTTGTCCCTTCCCCTTCCCCTTTTCTTCTTGTCTCTTGGGATTCCGTAGCTTGTCTTTATTGGTGGCTGAATTCTATGCATTATCTTGGGAATTCGTGGCCTGTTCTTAATTATGGCGTAATTCCATGGCTGCTCTTTATTGGTGGCTGAATTCATGAGAACCGTGGCTTGTAATTCCATGGCTGCTCTTTATTGGTGGCTGAATTCAATGAGAACCGTGGCTTGTAATTCCATGGCTACTCTTTTTTGGTGGCTGAATTCAATAAGAACCGTAGCTTTTATTTCCTTTTAAAAAGCTGCCATGGTATATTGAAATAGGCTCTAACCTTTGGCATTCTCTGATGCTGGAAACCGTGGAATTAATGATGCCGTTTGGCATCCTCTTTGCTGCTCTTTGCTGCTCTTTGCTGGAATCCGAGGGCTTTTAATTGCTGCCTTGGAAAACCTGTAACTTATCTTGGAAATGGCTTTTTGGCATTCTCTGCCTTTGTATTTCCGTGGCTTATTTCCTTTGGCTGCTGTCATTTTCTATTTCCTGTGCTGGAATTTATTGGTTGTTTTGGGCTGTTTAGTTCCCTTCTTATGCCTATATATAGTAGATGTTAGAGGAGATAAAAGAGAGTTATGATGATAATTTTTGAAGCCAAAACCTGAGAGGTTTTTTGGAAAAAGCTTGAGAGCTTTGTTCCATTTCTTCTTCTTCTTCTATGGAAATCCTGCGGGCTCTTTCCACCCTTCTTCTTGGCTTCTAATCTCTTTCTTCTCGCCGCATGTATCCACCCCACATGTATCTTTCTTCTTTTGGAAAGCAAGTTTAGGGTGTCTTGTTTGAGTCAAGTTTGTAAGAGTCATTTGTAAGTTTCAAAGTTGTAAGTGTCGTCAAGTAAGTGTCTATGTTTGTAAGTTTCTTTATATAATATAAAAAGTGTCTTTTGAGTATTTTTATGTCTTTATTTTGTTCTTAGAAAGAGTTTGTTTTTGTGATCAAAAATTTGGGCCCCTCCCCAAATTTTTGATTGCATCAATTTGGTATCAGAGCAAGTTTAGAAAGTCCTAGGTTTTGGTTTGAGTTTTGTCAAGTCTTGTTTTGTCAAGTAAAATTTGTCAAGTCAAGTCTTGTTGTGAGTCTTAATTGTCTTGCGAGTCTTATAAGTCGTGTGTCATGTTAGTAAGTTTTGTTTGAGTCTTTGTTTTGAGTTTGTTTTCATTTGAGTCTTGGTGTCAAGCGAGCAATCTCAAGCCTTGGTGTCTCTTGATGCAACGCCTTCAGAACAAAGCTAACTCATCGGGAGATGAGTTCTTCAAGTAGGGGAGTCTGATGTAGACAAGGGGGGGGGGGGGTCAACACAAGTTGAGTATTTCTTGTCCCTTCCCCTTCCCCTTTTCTTCTTGTCTCTTGGGATTCCGTAGCTTGTCTTTATTGGTGGCTGAATTCTATGCATTATCTTGGGAATTCGTGGCCTGTTCTTAATTATGGCGTAATTCCATGGCTGCTCTTTATTGGTGGCTGAATTCATGAGAACCGTGGCTTGTAATTCCATGGCTGCTCTTTATTTGTGGCTGAATTCAATGAGAACCGTGGCTTGTAATTCCATGGCTACTCTTTTTTGGTGGCTGAATTCAATAAGAACCGTAGCTTTTATTTCCTTTTAAAAAGCTGCCATGGTATATTGAAATAGGCTCTAACCTTTGGCATTCTCTGATGCTGGAAACCGTGGAATTAATGATGCCGTTTGGCATCCTCTTTGCTGCTCTTTGCTGCTCTTTGCTGGAATCCGAGGGCTTTTAATTGCTGCCTTGGAAAACCTGTAACTTATCTTGGAAATGGCTTTTTGGCATTCTCTGCCTTGGTATTTCCGTGGCTTATTTCCTTTGGCTGCTGTCATTTTCTGTTTCCTGTGCTGGAATTTATTGGTTGTTTTGGGCTGTTTAGTTCCCTTCTTATGCCTATATATATAGTAGATGTTAGAGGAGATAAAAGAGAGTTATGATGATAATTTTTGAAGCCAAAACCTGAGAGGTTTTTTGGAAAAAGCTTGAGAGCTTTGTTCCATTTCTTCTTCTTCTTCTATGGAAATCCTGCGGGCTCTTTCCACCCTTCTTCTTGGCTTCTAATCTCTTTCTTCTCGCCGCATGTATCCACCCCACATGTATCTTTCTTCTTTTGGAAAGCAAGTTTAGGGTGTCTTGTTTGAGTCAAGTTTGTAAGAGTCATTTGTAAGTTTCAAAGTTGTAAGTGTCGTCAAGTAAGTGTCTATGTTTGTAAGTTTCTTTATATAATATAAAAAGTGTCTTTTGAGTATTTTTATGTCTTTATTTTGTTCTTAGAAAGAGTTTGTTTTTGTGATCAAAAATTTGGGCCCCTCCCCAAATTTTTGATTGCATCAGTTTGCCGGCTTTGGGGGTCCATTTTGTCATTTGGTTGTTTGCTGGTTTCATGTGGGCCTTGGCTGTTTTCGGTTTGAGCTTTAATTCTAGTGGTGCCAGCTCATTAATATCTAGTGGAGGTGTAGCTCATTATGAGCTGATGTTTAGCTCTAAATTCATTATGAGGTGCAAGCTTTTAGGTGAGTGGAACTTATCTCTTCCTCTTCTTCTTTGCCTCTTGAGCTGCTGCATTTTTCCCTCATTTGGCTGATGGAACCATGGCCTTCAATGTTCTTTAATGATGGCGTTTGGGGTTTCTCTATGGTGGAAAACGTGGCCTTTTATTTCCTTTAATTGTTGCCTCGGTTTTGCTGGAAACCTGTGACTTTTTCCCTTGATCTTTGCTTTGCCGTTTGGAGTTCCCTGTTGCTATTATCGGGGCTTTTTAATATCTTGCTGCTGTTGGTTTTCCTATGCTGGAAACCGAAAGTTCTGCCCTGTTTCTTGTGCTGGATATTTATGGCTGTTATTGGGCTGTTTAGTTCCCCTCTATTGCCTATTTATATGAGATGTTTTGAGAAGGAAGGGTGGTGAATATTTGAGAGCAAAGTTGCTATAACCTGCGGGTTCTTCTTGGAAAAGCTTGAGAGCTTTGTCCACCTTCTTCCACCTCCTCTGGAAAGCTTGCGAGCTTCTCCTCTTTCGTCTCGGCTTCTAACCTCTTTCTTCTCTACGCAAGTTCCACTCCACCCGTATCTTTCTTCTAGTTTTGGTGAAGTTGTTGGTTGTTTTAGTGAAGTTGTTGGCTGGTTTTGGTGAAGCTGTGGGCTGTATTGGTGGCATTTACTGGAGAAGTTTGAAAGGACATTGGAAACCCTTTGTTGTGGTGGACCCTTGGTTTGCATATCTAAACCTTATTTTAAAATATATTCCTACAATCGGTGCATGTGAGGAGTCCTCTTGTAGGATGTTCTGAGGATAGCTTTTTTTTTTTAAATATTGTTTCTTTATTAGTTTTCTTTTGTTTTGGTCGTTGGAAGTTGCCTCTTTTCTATTCTGAAGTTTAGTTGTTTTCTCTAACCTATTTTGTTCTCTAAGTAATGTCTTAAATTTATAAAAGTAAGATTTGATTCTCTTTGTTGTTCTCTCTTTGTGCTTTTACATCAATCCCCTACCTCATTCGGATGGTAGAGTCAAATGCCTCTCAATATGCTTCTTTTTAATTTATTTCAATGGTGTTCATCTTTTAGAAATATTTTCATGACAAAAATATGAGATTAATGTGGTGGTGTGCAACTTTTAAGTGATTATCGGTGATGGTATGACGGTGTTGGCTGCGGCGAAGGTCGTGGGCTGGAGATAGAGGCAATCAAGAGGAAGTTGTTGCGCTCTAATGTGCATGATGACGTGATTTATGTTAGTTTTAACAAAAAATATACAAATTGAGTGAGGCTTAAGCCTCACGCTAGCGAGGCGTGCCTCAAGACGAGCCTCAACCAAGCTGAGGCGTAAGCCTCGAGGCATTTTTCACTCGAATTGCGATGAAGCGGACCTCAAGGCGAGCCTCATATTACGCAATTCTAAACAATGATCTGGGAAAAGGTTGGAGTAGTTCTAAATAAAAAATTAAAAATTAAAAAAAATAAATAAAAAGTTTGTAGTTCTAGTGACATATAAGATTAAAGAGAGTTACCTTACATGATTTGGTCATGTAAAACGTCGGCCTTTCGATGACCCTGTTAGGAGAGTAGATGTATTACATTTGGCCTATGTTAAGAAAGTTAGAGGTAGACCTAAAAAGACTTGATTAGAAAATATTAGAAATAACCTTTCTTTATTATATTTAAATGAGAATTTGACTCTAAACAGGACACAATGGAGAAAATAGATTCATGTAGCCGATCCCACGTAGTGGGATAAAGTCTTGATGTTATTGTTGTCCGACCCCACGTAGTGGGATAAAGTCTTGATGTTATTGTTGTTGAGTAACCATAAATGCAACAAATTTTATTTTACCAAAATTGGCCTAGGGAGAAACTGAATCACATGCAAGATGTAAACTATAATCTAAAGTTTATATGGAATGACAAACAAAGATGGGAAAAAAACATGAATTATGGTATTTAGGTTCTTCTGTAAACCAATGATAATTCAAGGATCCACGGTGGCAATTCAAGATAACAATCCAAGGCATCCCTGATGGTAATCTAATGATGGGGACATCGACAAGAGATTCCGACGAGTTTATCAGAGGAAACATTGGAGATCGAAGGTGATGATGAGAGAGCCTTTACTTTTGATGCACTTTATGTACTAGTTATTTTTATATTTCAATTTTTTCATTTTTACCCCCATGGGTAGTTAATTTGCTATTGTAGCCCAAGGGGCATTCTAGTCTATTTTCTTTTGTTATGTCGAGGCCTATATATATGACCCCTTCTTATGTATTTGGATGATGATTGATTGAATAAAATTCTGAGTTTTCTTTGTTTCCCTCAATGTTGAGTGTTTGAGAGAAGAAGGAAGACCCTAGGTGTGGGCAATCGCAATACTCGTCAACCTTTAGAAGGGTCCAAGGTTCGCGGATCTATTTTTTGTTCCTCGCATCTCCTCCGACCTCTCACCTCTCTCCCCCACACCGTCGACCTGCTCCACTCCCACCGCCCTCTCACTCCCCCCCCCCCCCCCCCTATCCAACCACCACCACAAGACCCGCCGGCCTCCCTTGGCCTTCTCTCCTCCACCACTCGTGCACCCCACCTTGGCTCCACCGCCAATCCCCTACCAAGCCCCCATACCGCCGGCCATCCATCCCCTAACCTCCCATAATGCTTTCCTAATTTAGGAAGATAAAATTTGGAGGAATTTTAAATTCAAATTCAAATAGATTTGAGTTAATTCCTTTCCTAATTTCCTATCCTAATTAGGTAACTCTTTTAATCCCTTAAATATGAAATCAATTTCAATTTTTTTTGAATTATTTAATTGCTTAGACCCACAATCCCAATTAAATAAATCCCCCAAATTCCTCTCCATAGGGCCGGCCACCCCTTCTCTCTCCAATCACATTAATTGGACTCCAATTAAGGATCCAATTAATTAAATCTCTTGGTCTAATTCCCTCTCAATCTCCTTTAATTTCAAATTTCAAATTTGAAATTCCCCTAACTCTACATTAATTAAAATCTGAATTTATTTTTAGATTTTACAATGAAATCCCTCTCCAATTCCTTTCCTAGACACCTCTCTCCAATCCAAACCCTAACCCACTGTCGACCCTCCCCTCTTCCCCCTCTCTTTCCCTTCTTGCTTCACAAACCCGTCGCACAAGGAGTCCAAAAGAGGAGCCTCCCACACCCATGGATGGCCGACCCTCAGGTCGACAACGGTTTTGCCTACAATGCATAAGGAGAGATCGACATCCTACTTTCTCCCTTCTACGAACCGGATTGGTATGACGACTCCGTGGAAAGCTACGTCAACCGCATCCTTTATTGCCTCGCCGAGACGATTGAACTTCAACAAACCAAAGCACATTGGCTTCTCATCGGACGATCTACTCCTCCACCGCTGACTACCTTCTCTTGGATCAAAGTCGTTGGTGTTGCTACCATCTTAGTGGCGTCGTTTAGTGTGCTGAAAGCTTCTCTCCGCTAAAGCCATATATTGAGTGCGAGTGAGAACGGTAACTCTTGGTGAACTTTCTAAATATTAAGCTTTGGATTTTGTTATGGCATATCTAGTTTTATTGTGATAATTTCTGAATTGTCTTAGCTCGTTCTAATCTCCTAAGTTTTGTAACTGCATACCACGACAAAATTGATATATGAAAATTCTTATAATCATGCCCTATGACTCATTAACCTTAAAGTAGCAAGCTTCGCAATACTTTTATTAGTTCCTTGCAATTCTTGTTGGTTTCACATCATCCAAGCAATCTAGATTTTCATGTGTGACATTCCCATACGTATAAAATTTGAAATTTGCGTAAATAGTTTCATTCCTTGGCTTTAAAAAATCAACATTGCGTGTTAGTATATGGTTATTTCTATCTTCCATTATATTTGATTAGGAGTAATTATTTCGTACGATCTTCTCCTTGTATGAATAATGGTACAAGGGTGAACATCAACGGAATAAGTAATCAATAAATCTCTTTATCTTTTGACTTAGTTATTTTATGGCCATCATTTTGTCTTTCTTAGTACCAAGTATGTCACATTTATCATCAAAAATTGCTATTCTTACTTTGATTAGTACTCTATTTGCAAGATTGGTATTTTATAACCATTATAAGCCTCAGTTGGATGTAATTTCAGCCACCCTCTAAAAGCACAAAAACACTTTTCTTTGTACCTCCTCATTCCACCACCAAGTCTCATTACATATGCTTATAGATCCTAAAATAATTTGCATTTCTTAGAAAGAAAAGCATAAACTTCAAACTCTGCAACAAAGTTTGCTACAACATTAAAGTATATGAGAGAGAGAGAGAGAAAGAGAGATGGCTTACACTGCATACAGGGCAAATTGCTAATGATGCTTCCAATTGATATAGCAAATGTAATAACATTTCTTTGGGAAGCTGCCTTGCCATTAATATAGAATCTCTTGAAATAGCTTCTGAATAATATCCTTTGACCAGGATTGGATGGCCACAAGCCTGACGGAGTCGCAAAAGCATCAACAAAATATTTGCATAATTTTGTTTGACGGTGCCAGCAGCAGCATAGGCCTGAAATCCGGAACCTGCTGCTTAGTAAATTTCTCAGATTGCTAAATAACAAGTTGACCATCAAGAAGCAAATACATAAGAACCTAAAATTATGAAGTATGAAATGCTGATCAATCTCAAAATTTCGAACAGAAATTATATAAAGTTTTATGGGGCATAACAACAAGAAAAAAAAATGTCCTAACTCCTAACTTCTACAAGGGTAATCTAGTAACAATATGAGAAAAAAATCAAGTTTGAATAAAGTATTTATTAGTTTTCATAACAAAGTAATCATTATAAGTAACCAGATTACCTGTTTGGTGATTTCTAACTCCTAAGCTTTGGAAAAAGAACATTAATTTGATTTCATAAAAAATATATAACAGCTCAAAGGGTAATCTACCAAGGGTAATCTAGTAACAATACGAGAAATGCAGCAAAGATCTCTTTAATCAAGAGAGCAACTGAGATGAGAGTTCTAAGGGTATAGATCCAATCAATAAGAAGGTTTATCTAAACAGATTATGCTCATTATAAGTACCTTGAATTGCTGCCGTGAATCCGCTTCCAGCTTCAAGTAGAATGCTCGCTCCTCGGTAGAGAAATCAACCTCCTTTAAGCATATTGATTTTGGAGGTAACTTAATAATCGCCTCCCCATTAATTCGGGTTTCTACACAACAGGAGACAATGGTTCATAAATACAGGTGTAGATAATAGTAGACAAAGCCATAATTATACATTAAGATTATGTCAAAAGGGACAAACAAAGGGATTCCTAGTGCATGATAATGACTTTCAGGGACGAAGCAATCAACAAATATAACTAGAAAAAGTGATCCTTTATTTAAGCAGCTAGCAAACCTCAAAAGCATGTATAAGGAAAAAATTTTTGATTCCTGGTGATATGGTCAAAGAGGAGCAAAACAAAGCCAATTTAACCACGCTGATTAGGCAGGCTCTCAGAAGCATCCAGAGTATGACCCATCAAACCTAATGTACATCTACTCCGACCAAGTGCTGAAAATTAAAAAACTTACTCATGAGATCTTTTTCCCTGCTTCCAATTCCGCAGTTTGTACATGTTGAAATCTGTCATTTCTTAACAGCCCAATCTCAAAACATCACTATAATTTTTTAGGTGCACTATTAGGCCTTCTCCAACCGAACTCCAAACGCATGAATCGCATCGCTCGCCAGCTCCAGCCGAACGAAAAAACTTCTGGTATTTGGTTGCGGGTGAACAGTGCGACGCCACTATTGGCGTTGCACTGTTCACCTGCATTATTTTTCTGCCTCTACCGGATTTGCCGAAGAAACACGCGAAAGAGGAGAAAGACGGTTACCTTCTGCGAATGGCGCAAAGAAGTTCGATTGGAGATGAATCACGCCATTTTTTAGTTTCACTGCATTTTGGAGTGAAAAAAGAGATTTTAGGTTGGAGATGCCCTTACACTGCTTAATCACAGTTGGTCAGATCCAAGGATATCCACGAGACCAAGTAAAAGAGTATTTTTACTTTTGCAATGCACTCAATCGCGTTCCACCACTAAGGTTTCATTAGGTAATGAAAGTTGAAGATTGGGAGGTTATGAGAACTAGCATGAAGGATCATGCCTAAGATTGCCCGATTTGCTAAAGTTTCTAGAACCTCAATAGCCAATGATACATTCCACAAACCAAAAGTTCCAATAGACATGTTGAAGTGATGATTTTCTATGTTGACAGTGGAAGAAATTTTGGACTTGGACTTCACAGAGCACAGGTAAATCTACTGCAAAATATAACTTTGACAATAGACTAACAAAGAATAAAAAACAAACAGTAAATGAAAGAACCGCAAAGAGAAAAGTACCTTTCGTGCGTCGAAGCAGAACAATTCTCAAAACGGCCTGAAGTTTTTTGTATCCTTGGATTGCATTTCTTGATATTGGGTATTTTATTGAGTTACAGAAGGAGCTATAGACAGCATAAGGCTCATACTTTAGGAATCTGAAGTAACTGTATAAATCATCAATTGAATTCTGCATTGGTGTCCCAGATAAGCACCACCTTCTTTTAGCTCGAAGTCCAGAACAAGCTCTAGCTACTTGAGTTCTGTGATTCTTAATCGTTTGAGCTTCATCAAGTATCACCCTGAACCACCGAACTCTAGCAAGGGAGCCACTACCACAATCAAGTTGGGAGTCTCTATGTCCTTTACCTTTTTTCTTTCCCTTCCTTCCCGCATTGGATGTCTGCTTCCTTTTCTTGCTGGAAGCAAATTCTGAAGAAATCCCATACTTTTCCATATTTTTTTGCTCATTTTCATCATCATCATCATCAACCAAATGTAGCCTTGGAACTTCATTAGATACAATGGAATATGTTGTAAGAACAATATCATATTTTGCCAATTCTCGAGGATCTTTCGTCCGTGTTCCTCCATGATAAACTAGAAAAGATAGCTCCACACTGCTTGAGACCTTTTCCTCTAGCTCATGAGCCCATTGTCTTAAAATACTAGCTGGACATACAACCAAAGTTCCAGCAGCAGGTCGGCGATTCTGGGAAGTACTAGCCATCTGCTTCCTTCGAAGATCATCCTTTCCAATGTCTTTCACATCCACCTCATTGTTGCCATCATCATCGTCTAAATTTAAGGCCTCAAGAATAACGGGTGGAGAAGAATCTGCCGTGAATTTGGACTGGAGACTCTGCTGCTTTAGTATGAGGGCTATCATTGATATCGTCTTACCAAGACCCTATGATGATACAAAAAGAGGAAAAAAAAATTAAGATCAAATTAATAACCATAGAAACATCTAATTTGCCAAAAGAAATATCCACAAAAATAATGACCTGATCATCAGCAAGTATTCCACCAGCACAATGCACGCTCTTTTCCTTCTGAACCATCCAAGCCAAGGCTATTTTCTGCAGCACATAAAGTGACACAAGACATCTTAAAGATTAGAGTTTACCAGCGCAAACTTAAGATGAATTGCATAGAATAAATAAACAAACACCAAATTTGCATTACATCGAGTCATAGTTTTAACAAAGTTTAGTCTCTTTTGACACAAATTAAAAAAATACATTAGACACGGTCGAAATAATAAACAAACATCTAAATTTTGAATTTTGCAAGACCTCTAATAATGAAATAAATCCATGCAACTGATTGTAACAAATCGATCAAGTTCCAATCACATGCAAAATCAATCAAAAAGTATGTGGATAAAAAGAACAATGTTAGAAGTCGCCAAAAAAGATCTAGGCTTCCCACCAGTACAACGAGAAAGTTTCCCCCATATGTTAACATCAATACTGGCGCCGTGCTCTGAAAAATCCACATAAGATATCACAAATACAAATTTGAGAAAATCTTAATTTTTAGCATAAAATCAAATGAACTATCTTTAAATGTTTTAACTATAATAAAAAAAGACTCATGATTGGTATACGGTTATATAAACAATTTATTGTAAGCAAATCATAAAAATATGTTGTACCTATATGTTCTTTTATTAAAGAAAATTATCCCAAATAGATTAAAGATCACTTAATGAATTGTTTCTAATTGTGACCAAATAGATAGAATTCTAAACTTCAGGTTTTTTAAAAAGCTGCCGTTATCAACAAATTGCCTAAAAAATTCAATGTAACTCAAAACTCCAAATTGATTATTGATCATGTTGAAAAAGATGGTACTTCCATCATTTTAGCTTTTCGTAAAAAAAATTATAACACAAAGGTGCAATAATCGTGTTGCAAAGATGAGGATGCTCAGTTTGATGAGTGGCTTTGCTCTTAGAGACAGGATACGAAATGAGCATATACGTGAAAAGGTTAGAGTAGCTCCAGTGGAAGATAAGATTAGAGAGAGTCGCCTTAGATAATTTGGTCACATAAAACGGCGGTCTTCCGATGACCTAGTTAGGAAAGTAGATGTATTAGATTTGACTTATGTTAAGAAGAGTAGAGGTAGAACTAAAAAGACTTGGTTAGAAAATATTAGAAATGACATTTCTTCATTAGAATTAAATGAGAATTTAACTTTTAACATGTCACAATGGAGAAAAAGAATTCATATAGCCGACCCCACATAATGGGATAAAGGCTTGATGTTGTTTTTGTTGTTGTTGTTCAAAGGTGCAATAACCGATAAAAGCCACCAAACCTTAGAGATGTTAAGCATAGAAGATGATCCTCAAGTGTCACTAATAAATGAGAGAAAGAAGTTATAATAATTCTTATATCAATCATTAGAAAGTTATCAATTTTGTATTTTGTTAGTTCACTAAAATCACAATGAAACCTTCTGATATTTATTTCTTTGAATGATGAAGGAAACGTGATTTTGAAAATAATAAATAATGGGTGACAATGTTGAAGGCGTTGAAGCCAAATTTTCTTTTTATTGGACTTAAGAATTTATGCGAGAAGGCATAATTCTAAGTATTGTATGGAGTTTTTTTTTTTTTTTAATTATTGGATTCCTCAAGATAGTAGAGACCATTTATTTCTTTAGCAAGCCCAATCGTCTTTTTTATGCCCTATTCCTGAAATACACAATATGAATAATAATACACTGCATTTGGAATCTTTAATTAACTTTTGATTGGATATCATATTGATAAATAGTTTATGTACATGGAGAACATTTGGAGTGTGAAGCATTTATTTCTAAGAATATCTCCTTGATTGGCTATGGTTATTTTCTTGTTACTAGGATAATAGATGTATAAAATAGATTTATAAGAGGAATTTTTATATGATTTGGAGCTCTATAATCAATGATCCAAAAGTTAAAAATGGGCATCTCAGATATTTTCAAGACGAGAATAGGAGGTAATATCTGAGAATGCTTGAGTATAATTACCCAATGTAGATGTCCTTTCAAGTGCTTCTAGCAAGCATTTTTATCTGTTAATGCCTTGTAAAAAGTCGTACTTTTTTCTTCCTTGAATGAATGTCCTGTAACTCTCCAATTAGATTTAAATTGCATCTCCCAATTCCAATAGAACCCAAAACTAAAGGTATGTCAGTAATATTATTGTTGTTCATAGAGAGAGAAAATATGGTTATGTTCGCATTTAAAAAAAAAAATAGAAAATGGAAAAAATAAGACAATGTAGCGATAAAGGTTACAATAATGGGACTATATTGCAGCAATGTAGCAATAAAGGCCATAACAATGTAAAATGTTTTAATAACGCAGCGGGTACCATAGTTACAAAAAATAGAGGGGAAAATGAAATAGAATTACAATAATGAAAGCTTGCAAGTTCTATACAGCAAATCAATGAAGGCTTCGAATTGTAGAAATGCTAAGAAAAAAGTCTAAGGCTCCTATACCACGATAAGAATTTAAGAGAATCAGTTAAGTGTTTCATTCCCACATATGTATGGTATTTTTACAATCATAGGTGAGTTGCTAAAAGAATACATAAAAAATAGAAAATAATAATTATAGAAAAATAACAAATAAACCTAATATTAATGAGTTGGCATAATAATTACAATAATCCACAGATTGATGAGTAAGCATTAAGTATACTATGGATTAATGAGGTGGCAGCTGAAGAGGAAGAAGAGAGGACGGGAGTGTTGGTAAGTGCGGAAGTCTTGGCAGAAGTTATGCAAGCATTAGGTATACACAAAAGTTTTTCCAAAGAAAATACAAAATTTGGCCATCGCCAGCTTTCTTACCTGATGCTTTAAAAGAGAAACAGTCAAGAGTCCCTCAGGTAGATCTTCTTCTAGTTTTGGCTGACCAAGATTCTGTGTAAAACACAGGGAAGTGGACCCAATTAATCTCACTTGCAATCAATAAAAGCTCAAACCAAATAAACACCATTTAGCTTTATGAAACCAAAAGATTACAAAAATAAGCATGGATGAAAATAAAATAAGAAAGCAAAATAGTGAAAGATCCCCTTAAAGGAGTACCTGCAAAGCCTCTTGATATATTTGTGTTTCATCATGTCCAAGACGGTGCTCACCAGAGCCTGGAAAATTTGCACCATCTGGACCAACCAATCTGGCATTACCACTGGATTTTCCAGGATACTGAGGCAAAATCCTAGTTGCAGGTGCATTTTCATGTAAAAACACATCGTCTGCCCACAAAAACAATAAGTGATTCTCTTTTTTATTAACGACAATTACTCATCCATGGAAATTATTATTTATTTATACAGAAGGTAAAAATTCCGTGAGAAACACTGCATTACCTCTACCATTATATAAGCCTTTTGATGAAGTAATTAATTTATCATTTCTGATGGACGGGTCTGAGAATTTATGCGTATTATCAACTTTGCCTGCTAACACAGGATGGGAAGGCCTTGTGCTAAAATTTGGATGTTGATCAGTACGCTTGTTATGCATCGAAGCGTTCATTTGACTACTGTTAGCAGTTTTACCAGTCCAATGAGAAGGCAAAGCTCTCCTTTCCCTTTCATGGATATGGTTTTTGCCTATCATTTTATGAGTATCTTCCACATATAAGGAACCAGGCAGTTTTGATTCACCAGAAATATGAGCTGTTTCAAGTCTATCATTTCTATAAGCATCATCATCTCGACCTGCTCGAGACCACCTATTCTTTTCAGCTTCCACAGGGTTTTCCTGTGGAGTAAACAAAGCCTTTCCGCGGAATCCCGTGCTTGGTTCGGATACAAATCCTGATGTTGGTAGTTGCAACGAGGATGGAAGGACACGCTTTGAGGTCTGCGAAACCCCACCATCGGTGCTCTGACCAACAACAATTGAACCAGACTCAAGGGTTGCCGGGGCCTTCATGTTTTTATGCATTTCTCTTTGAGGAACATGAATAACCTCTTCATTCGACACATGGCTCGCATCAAATCTCCCATTGCTCGAGCTGCTTCTGTATGGACTTTGGTGTGTCAACCCTGCTTGATCTTTTGATGTAGAAGTATGAATGGCTCCTTCTGAAGATAAAAGACTGTTTTCAGCTGTACCATTTTTTCCAACAGCACTCCCTGGAAGTTCGCCAGAGGTGCCTACCCAAGGTCTGCTCCTCATAGAAGCATGTGGAGCAGAACCATTACTGTGATGCTGAGGCGGTTGTACTCCCATATGATGATTTTGGTCTACGAAACTTCCAGGATGGTTTCTGGACTGAGCAGTTGTAACATCAGCAGACCCGTCGAATTCAAAGTCAATATCACCATCACTATCTGAAGAACCAATGTCAATGATTTCTGTTTGCATGGGTAATGAATGACTAGAAGACTTCTCCATTAAATTAGAAAAATCGTAGCTAGTAGATTTGAAGATCTGTGAATAGAAGTGGCAGGGGAAAGAAAGAACATATAAATTTCAGTCATTCATCCACATCGATAACTTCAAAAATACAAGAGCTAGATTAGCTGAAGTGCAGAATTTCTGTCAGCATATTCATCACCTTACAAATGCACACTTCCCCGAATAGAACATAAGAAACTGAAAAAATGTATTTGCGCCATCAGGCATCTATAGGAATTATAAGACTGCAAAGTGCGTTTCATAGTCAGGAAACAGATGAAAGTGAGAGGTTTTTAATTGATCGAATAGAGATCATGGTCAAGAGGAAGTTTGAATGTTCAAATAACCAATTAATACCCAAACATAAACTGAAAGAAGCTAAGGAAAACATATTTAGTGTCCGTAATGTTGAAATAACTATTGATTAAGGAATACAATCTCATAAGAAAGCAAACTCATTGCCATTTTTAAATCTGCTTGATAAGTCCTGTGCCATTTACGTCCATCAACTGAAAAGTACTTGCAATGAAACATACAACAAGTACTTTGCTATCAGTAGCAATAGAAGACCTTGACACTTCCCTGCTCTTAACTAAAAAGTAGGCTGATATGAGATGAGACCATGAAGGAGTACGTTAAGTGCCATAGATATTACTGGTAACCAAAGTTACTATCAATACCAGGGCATTTTAACAAAAATGAAGAACTCAATGCTACACATGGTCAAATATCAACTTAAGAATAAGATCCTTTTGAATTATTCTATGATGCACCGAGACACCTCTTTAAGAGAGAATGCAGTGTCGGAAACGTGTCGGACACGGATATAAGCCCAACAAGGCTAGGACACGTGTCGAATACGGCAGACACGTGACTGATTAAAATAATGTTTAAATTTAACACGACACGGCTGAGACACGTTTTGGACACGGCTGGAACACGTCTCGGACACAGCTGGGACACGCATGCCCTAGTTTTTTTATGATAAAATTATTTTAATTATAAATATATAATATCCAATGAACTATTATGAGATAGAACTAGAGAAGTATATAAGTAAATAGATATATTCTTTGTGATTTAGATTAGAGGATAAAGAAATATTATGGGAGAGAACTAGCAAACTAGAGAAGTAATATATACAAAGAAGAAATATTCAATGAACTATTGCAAATCTTTTTATTGATGAACCAAAGTTGAAAGCAATCATATTCAATGATGATGATATTAAAGGCAAAAAACAAACCTCTGAAGCTAATCCTAATATTTGAAGATTGAATGCTAGATGTTAAGTGATTATATGCTTATATTTTTGTGGTTGTACTATTTATTTTCTACTAAATATTTATATTAAAAGCTAGACAAGTTATCATGTCATTCATTTATTATTGTTTGTCATTTTTAATATGATGTTACATTAATATCTATACACTATATAAAAAAATGTAATGTCATGTTCTCGTCGAACCCGTGTCCTATATTTTCAAAAAAAATCGTGCCCGTGTCGTGTCGTGTCCGTGTCACCATGTCGTGTCCGTGCATCATAGGAATTATTTACTTCATTATTATGAAATGGAAATTGTTATCACATATAAATTATCACATGGACTAAATTATTTATAATAAAAACCTGAATTATTTAATATTGCAATTATTAGAAATAAGAGAGAATTATAAAGGACAATATCTTTTCTAAATTATGGATCAGTAGAAGCATATATGAACCTAGGCAAAAGAAGTGAGCAATCAAGGAAAATATAATACATGAGAAAATTAATAATGAAAAAATTACAGCAATAAATACCATAGATTCCTATATAAATAATTATCACATGTGATAATTTATAAATGTTAACTTTTGATGCATGCAGGGGGGGGGGGGGGGTTTGACTTCTTTTGAGCTTGCTAGCTCATTAATATTTTGAGCTAAAAATTAGCTCATTATGAGCTATTTTT
The DNA here is from genome assembly GCA_016618105.1 of Dendrobium huoshanense. Taxonomy (NCBI): domain Eukaryota; kingdom Viridiplantae; phylum Streptophyta; class Magnoliopsida; order Asparagales; family Orchidaceae; genus Dendrobium; species Dendrobium huoshanense. The sequence goes on along the minus strand of CM028354.1, from coordinate 31,831,469 downwards.
TTAGTTCATTTATGAAACAAAAGAATTAGCTCATTGTTTCTTAAACTTGCCCCTTCCTCTTCCTTTTGCCTGTTGGGATGCTGCAACCTTTTGTTGGATTTATTTCCTGTGGTCCCCTTTCTCTCATTAAAAAATGGTGGCTGTTTGGTTGCTGAAAATCGTGACTTACCTGTTGGATTTCCTATGATTGGCTGCTGAAACCGTGGCCTTCCTCCTTGGATTTGCTGTGCCGTTTGGTTTCTCTGTGCTGGAATCCGTGGCCTTTAATCCCTTGGTGTTGTTTGGTTTCCCTGAGCTGGAACCGTGGTTTTTTTTATCTTAAAGTTTGCTATAATGTTTGGAATTCCTGTGCAGGAAATTGATGGCTTTTATCACCTCATTTATATGGGAATATGAATAGTTTTTTGGACTGTTTTTGGACAGTTTTTGGGCTGTATTGTGGACAGAATTTGGACAGTTTTTGGGACTGTTTGGGGAGGAATTCCAAGAGTTTTTACTGCAGTTTTTAGTGCCTTTTGGCCTTCTATTTCCAGTTTTTAATTAATATTGTAATGGTTGTTTAGTTCCCCTCTTATGCCTATATATAGTAGATGTTTTGGGTTATAAAAATAGAGTTTATGATGTGATTTTTGGAGACAAAACCTGAAAGGTTTTTTCATTGGAAAAAGCTTGAGAGCTTTGTTCCATTTCTTCTTCTTCTTCTATGGAAATCCTGCGGGCTCCACCCTTCTTCTTGGCTTCTAATCTCTTTCTTCTCTCCATAGTAACCATTCCATTGTATCCTTCTTCTCAAAGTAAGCAAGTTTAGGGTGTCATTTTGTTTGTGTCAAAGTTTGTAAGCGTCCAAATTGTAAGTGTCGTTTGTAAGAGTTTTTGTTTGTAAGTTCTTTTATAATATTAAAGTTGTATTTTGTTTTGTGCAAGTGTCGTCGCCTTATCCTATGTTAAATTTTAGTCTCTTTTAAGTTATAGGAAGAGTTTGTTTTTGTGATAAAAAATTTGGGTCTCTTTCCCAAATTTTTGATTGCATCAACTTTCCCCCGCAAACTAAAAGTTCATGGAAGATGTAAGGTTGAGTTTGTAAATACTAAGACCAGAATTAAAGTAGTCAGATATCTTATTTCCTATAAATTACAAGTAATGCAAGTGAAGCATGATTAATCTGTGCTAGAAGAGTACGGTGAACCGAACGCAAAGAGTTGGAAATGAAATCCATATCAAAGAAAGCATAGATAAAATTCTTAAACAGAGGTATCAAGACATTGGGTTGATAGAGGTAAGACTAGAGAGCGCCGATGAATAGTGTATTGATGGTGTTTATGAAGAGGTCGGCATAATGAGGATAAAAACTACTAGCATGCTCATCGTTAAAGAACGGAGGAGATTGTAGAGATCTACATGTCTACTTTAAATAAAGAATGACAAGTGAAATGGATCTCATCAGAAGATGGTGTGGCGAGAGTGATGCGATGACAATGTCGATTTATGTTGGTGAAGAGTGAATAGTGGTTGCACATGATGATTAAGTGAATAGTATGTATGTGAGGATCCATTGGATTTACAACAATCGAAGCCTATAGGAACCACACCAGATTAGTAAGTGGATATGGCGTGGAAGACAATCGATGAGTTGGATTTAGCTGTAGATGGGTGTCATCGAATACGACAATATGAATGAAGACAGAGAAGAGGTTGATCGTGCTACTATATCCAAATGATGCACCTTCAACACATTGTTTTCTTCCAACAATAGTTTTTCAAACTTGATGTCACAGAGGGAGAGATACAAGTCTCCTCAAGAGCTTTTGGAAGGGGTGGAGGCTAAATTCCTACCATAAATAAGTATTGAATGTGATGATTTATATATGATGACAGTAATATTTCCTCTCTATTGAGAAAACTCTCTTTATTTTTTTCTTTTTTTTTTGCCAATATATGCCCATAGATATGCTTGTAAAATAAATATAATAGAGTAACAATGTAATCGTTTACAATAACTTTTTTAACAATAACTTTTTTAATATTCTATTTTCTTGCCAATATATATATATATATATATATATATATATATATATGCTTGTACAATAAATATAATTGAGTAACAATGTAATCTTTTACAACAACTTTTTTTTATTGTTCAATTTTCTTGCCAATATATGCCCATTTATATGTTTGAACTAGAATACAATTGAGTATTGTGTAATCTTTTGCAATTTCATCCCCTTTCAACCATGGCATCATTAGAGTTATGTCTTAGAATCCTTTCAATATTATTTACACACCTCATTGATGTTGCACTCCTCAATCTTTCAATATCCAATGGCTTTCTCACACACTTTCCGTCGTTATTGACCCGTTTGTACTTGATGAGCTTCTCCCTTCTTGACATACTCATCTCTAACATCAATCACTAAGGCATTTGGCATCCTTCTCTACAACCTGCAAATTTCTCAACCTCTGCAATCTATCTCTATTTCTCTAGCGACAATTACGTAGGTGTCTTTTTTTCTCACCATTAAAGCTCTCTATCAATAATCCTAATTGACGTTGTTTGTGGATACTTCCATCAACACCTCCTATTGACATTTCTATTTAATGAGCTTATTTGTGCCTCCTCTGACATGGATCATGTTGACAATTGTTTGCTCCCCATTCACACAATATCTCTTTCCAAGATTAGTGGCTATCTTCTTGTGACATTTTCTTTATTACTAAATTGAAGTTAGCATAGTCTATGTTGTCTTGAGTTTATAGGGAAGTGTTATCATATCTTGTCACATAACCTAAATTATTTATAATAGGAATCTATGTTATTTATTATTATTCTACTTTTCATTATTCAGAATTTTTTTCCTTTATCTTCTTTACTATTCTCTTATCTTGCATGTATATATGCCTGTTATATAAAGACAATTAAGTAGAGATGTAGTTTTCTTACAAATCTCTCACCATTGAAATAGAAGAGATAAAGGACTCTTGCTAGAGGTCGAGGGTTTATGGGAAAATGTGATCCAAAATAGCAACTTGGAGCTAGACTGGCTTATCAGGTCTAAAAACCAAGCATAAAGAAATGATGTCAGGCAGGCCATATTCTCAAACTGAAACAAGTCTAGAACCATTATTCTAAAAAAAACAAAAGGTTTTTTTTGCTGTATTGAACTTAAACAAGTGAATATACTGCCACAAATGATCTCAGTCTTCATGATTAGGCTAAAAGTACGAAACCAATATCAGATAAAGGGAACATATTGAATTGAATATCATTTTAAATTGACTTTGGCAAAATTATGTTGTCAATGATTGGAAACGCAAAGCATCCAATTAATTATGACTATATTTCAATGGAATGGAAACCTTTCATTACAACCTGGCCATTAAGAAAATCAACAGTAATTATCTGGAGTGCCGAGATTAAAAAGAAATGGCGTGTAAATTCTCAAGTAAAATGCAGGAAACTCCCTTAAATTTTGAAAGCCCTTTGAATCTAGTTAGTTAAACCATATAAATGTATTCAAATGTTCAAGTACCTTTGGATCAACTTTCGGATTTGATTAATCAAGTAAAATATTTGCCTGGCCAAACCTTCAATCAGGTTTATCAGTAAGGCTAGAAGAGTTCCAAAGACCAAGGCCAGTCTAAATCCAACACACTTGTTAAATTCCTAAACAGCAAATTGCATCTATCTCCATATATTTAGAAAAAATCAGCAATGAGGACACTAAACAAAAAAGTGACATTTAGTTTCATTTTTTTTGTAGCTCTTCCTTTTAGAGAAAAGGCGTGCATTAATGAGATCCCAATCGAATTTCTACTTGTATACAAAAGTAAAATGGCCAGATAGGGAAAGGCTTGGCAACATACCCTCAGGCAGCGATGATCCATGCAATTAATTCACCCTTCATATTTCTCACCAACATTATCAACAACTTTTAATAATTGTCAGGTGTTAATCTCACATTCAACGTCTTCAACAGAAAATGCAGTTATTGCCCAACTTTACAAGAAGCTTCTTTTTCTTTCTTCTCGTCCCCAGTTTCAATTTCTTCTAGAGGCTTGTGAGAAAGAATTTACCGACTTCATTTAAGCTTACCATCGTCCTACATTTTCGATAAGCTTCCAGACATCTGACATTTTAACCCAATAAGATGCAAAACCTGAAAAAAATTTAACTATTTTGGTCAGAGAAATAAGTCTAGTATTTCAACACACGGAACAATTATGCTCTTCAAATGCTTGATCCTACCTTAACATGCCCGTTTCAGGTTAAAAGAGCAGCAAATCCTTCATCAGCGATCTGCGCGATTTACCAGGTCGTATAAGCTAACAGAAAAGAAAAACCCTAGAAAGCGTCTCCCCGCCACTCAGAGCCTCGTTCTTCGCAGCTGTTGGGAAGGGCAGTCGTAGCATTACTAACAAAGACGACAAGGATAAATAAAATGGGAGGAAAAGCAAGACAACAACGGATTTGGCTCGCCTGGAAGAAGGAACAGTAAATGCATTCACCTATTGAAGAACTTATCAAGATTAAAACTCACTATGTTAAGGAATCGACCACCGAGAATAGCAATTTGAAAGGCCGCGTATTTTGTTTCTGCTACCATCCGCAAATTCCTTTGGAAGCCCTGATAACCTGCTGCGAATGATGGAACCGAATTCATATGCACGATTGCACGATGAACGGGAAAGTCGGAGGAGAGAGACTGAGGTCCGGTCGGAATCGACCGACGAGATTCTTCTGACCCGACTGTTCGGGCTTAATGAAACTTTAAGACCTATTTTACCAATAATTTTGTAACTCTTTTTAGTTATTTTTAAGAAAAATTTACATACATACCACTTTATAACATTTTATTTACATATCTAACACCTAAAATTTTAATACTACATGCATACCATCATATATTATTTTAATATCAAATATAACACTTATATTTCTTTCCTACCACTCATTTTTTAAATGAAAATGAACTATGGGTAGTATGTATGTAATATTAAAGTTTTAAGTGTTAAATATGTAAATAGAGTAGTATAAGATGGTATGTATGTAAATCTCCCTATTTTTAAAGCATTATTAAAGCATGTGTATCTAATTTTTAAACAAATTAATAAATCCCTCATATGACAACCTTATATTTAAAATTAGGGAATATTAGTATTTGTTGGGAATTTTGATTTTATAATACCTCATAATAGTCATAATAGTATAATTGATGAAATATGCTCATTATTTTGTTATTTGCAAAAATATGTCTGAAATTACATTTTGTACCGCTTTACTTATGTTATATGGAAATATGATTGAAATTCTCGTTCAATCCTCATGTGAATTTTTTGAAAAATAATTTGCTCGATAATTCAACTTTTTCCTACGTGCATGTTTGAATATTGCTCAAAACTTACACAAAATTTTAAACAAGATGAGTAGGGTTAAAACAAGGAGTAAAGTTTGAAAAATGTTTGAGCACTATTCAAGATAAGTTTTTATTATATTTAGAATAAAGTTTAAACATAACATTCAGATAATATTTGAACATGGCATTAAGAGACGTTCAAATAAGGTTCGGGCATGACTTTGATTTAGTTCATTTTATTTTATTTTTTTTCTCATTTTCTCATAAGAAATTGATTCAGTTGAGTTATTTTACTATATGTATAGGTATTCACTCTAATAAAAAATTTATAAAAATTAAATAAAAAATAGGTATCCACTCTAATGGTATATGTATAAAGATGTTAAACAATTTAGGTAACATATAAAGCTCTTGTGTGATGGACAAAGTGGTTAGGTTATTTCTAGGCTAATGATCTTATTAGCAAAGTTGAGATGTTCCATTTTAACCAATTCTTTAGATTGCATATACTTCAATTATGTGGCTCTAATTCATAAAAGTTGTTGAATATGAGATATGACAGAGAATGTGACAATCGACCCGATATGACTCATGCGACCACATAAGTCATATCGTTATCGATCATGACAATAAGTAGAGACTGACCCCAAGATCCAGATGAAAAAATATTGTTAAACTAAAATATCAAAATCATGTATTACAGAGAGTCATTGTTGAATATAAATTTAAAGTGGAATACTACTAAATCTTATAAATGATATTCTATATATTAAAAAAAAATACACATACATCCTAAAGTATATCTACAATATCGTTTGACAACAGGAAAGTACAACAAAATAAAAGTCAAGCCTGTTAGAAAGAAACTAATGAGCATGCATACTTACAACACATATCACAACTTGAAATTATAAACTACTTAGCTCACTCCTTATCTTCTTTTTTTTTTTTTTTTTTGCCTGAAAATGGGAGTAAAAGTAGGAATGAGCTAATACGATTTAATAGGCTATGAGTGACTAAGACAGGAATAAATAATTCAAACCAAAAGTGCTAAAAAATATTGAAATTATAAACTAAAATGTTGTACTGAAAGTTGAAATTTAATTGAAATAGGCACTAATATTGAATTGAAATAAGCATTTAAATAAACTATTAAAGTTGCATTAAAACCGATTGAAATATAAACAAACACCTCATAGCAAATATCAGAAAAACCCTCCGGCCCCAACTTCCAATACATAACAAATAATATAATCTCTTCTTACACCTTAGTAAATATCATAATAGCCCTTAAGCTCCAAAATATCCAACACATATAACAAATAACAATATCTCTTTTACCAATGAATAGAACTCATTCTTTTTCTCACATTTCAAATATTTTGAATACAAACATTGAAATATAAACTACATTCTACACAATTGAAGCAATTACATGGTTATTATATTATTCTACAAAAAAGCTTTAATAACTGTCAAAATGATTTCTCAACCCGATGTTTTACAGTTCGCCAAAACTATAATTTTTAGAATTTTGCCATATTACCAAGATTATGTATAACAACGTTTTGAATATTTAAATGAACTAGAATACTATTTTAAATGTAAAGATAAAATTTTGAATTGATAAAAATCATTATTTTTTAAAATCATCCATAAAAAAAAATTTCAAATAAATACTCAAGATGAACAAAATAATCATATCGATAGCATATCAAAAGTTACATGAATGAAATTCATTAGAATCCAATAAAATTGTATTTTTTTAAACCCAAATATAAATTAAATCAAAAAAAATATCAATACCTATAAATTATTGAAAATTAATATAGGCAAATCGTAACATACATCTATTCGAGCAACTTTTCAAACTGGTTCGAAAGTCCACAATGTCATAGTGCCACCCTAGCGCTGCCATGTTGAATTAATTTCTAATTTTTCCAACATCAATGGTAGTAATATGTCGCCAACCCCACCGCCACGGCACCCCATGGGAAAAATTCATATTTTTCCAAACATACAAACAAACCCCTGGGACCCACAACATAATATATGCATATTCACAAACATATTGAGCTTTTCCAAACACATGCTGAGGGGGTTCAAAAGCATAAGTTTTGTGAGTTACCTCAACTGAGGTCGGATTATAACAAGTAGATCTGTATACTAACTCTAGAGGTGCCACAGAGAATGAAGGATATTCCATTATGTTTTGCATTATATATATGTAACAACAAAACATTTTGAATTGCTAAATTTGATATGCTTACTTATTGGAGTTTCAAGAATATTTATTTGAGGTAGAATTTAAGAAGATAAGTGAAAGTAATAGGTTGATAGATAACTAAGCATAGGGAGATAATAACATTAAACATATGGAATGGAGAAATCACATGTTATACACATTGTTATTTTTATTGAGATGCTTCTCATGTTTGAAAATTATATATCATAATTTGGATATTCATGGGATGGGATATCATGGGAAAGGATATCAAAAGGGCTAAAAAAATGTTATGTTACATAGGCATGCGCACATCCCCATCTCTATTCACAGAGGTTGTCGAGCTTGCTAAGCGTCTCAGGCGATCGTGTCGCGAGTCGCCCGCCATCCATTGTCTCCGAACCTGCTTGCTAGTCACTTATCATCGGTTCACGAGTCGGATCGGATCAACCTGATAAATCGTGTGGGTTGAATCTAGGTTGAGATTCATGACCCGTTTACAAAACTAGGTGGAGCTAGGATCAACCCGCTTGGACCCATGTCAATTCGCGTTTGACCCAAATATGACTCGTTGGCCATTTTTGACACCCCTACCTTAATGCATAGAATCATATTTTACTTCAATGAAAATTTAATTTTGTGTTTGTCATAAAATATAATGATTATATAAGTGATAAATATTAACTTGTTTCACAGTGAAACATATTTTTCTTGGAATATAAGTGATACAGATTAGAGAGAGTTTAGGCTTTTTTTCAACTTTTATCGAATTAGCGGGTATCATATAAGTGCTATTTTCAGCTTTTAAATATTGCATGATTAAATTTATATAGATTAAGGAGAGTTTAGTTTGAATTTATGTAGCACTAATAATTTAAATATAATATTTTACTTTGAATTTATATAAGTAAAATTTTCATATTTTACTTTGAATTTATTATGTAATGAGCTTTGCTGAAATATAATTAGCTAAAAAATACTTTGTAATTCAATTTTAACTTTGAGTATAAGTGATACATATTAACTCATTTCATATTTTAATATTTGCATTCAGAAATATGGATTTGAGAAAATTTTACTTCATTGTCATCAAATTTGGTGAATATTGGAGTGAGGCACAGAGTCAGAATCAAATGAAATATGTCGGTGGAAGTCATAAAATCTTAGAGCTTCGGAGAATGAAATCAATTTTTTGTTGTTGAAAGAACGAATTGAATCACTCTATCCATAGATTAGGGGTCTTGCCATTGACTTACACTATCATATCAATGAAACTTTGCCTAAAAATTACAAGTTGTTTATAAGTAATACTGATATACTTGACATACTTAACAATTATTACAAAAGGAATAGAATTGAGGTGGTGGTTGTAGTGAAATTTCACAAAGAATATATGTGTTAGTTACATTGTTACAATATATTCACATTGCAATTGACAGTCACTTAGTTGAAATGCATAATTTAAGCTTAAAGATTGGTGAGAACAATGACATTATAATAGATGGTATGTACGATGTTTTCTTCTTATCTTAGATTGATGAGGCGAATACTTTATGTGCCGGTTCGCATTTTAAGGATTCCAAAAGTTTCAAGCAAGCTATTTGGTTTAATGCAAATTTACATATTTTTGCTATTAAGATAAAGGCTACTAACAAATTCAGAGTAATAGCTACTTGCTCATACCATGGTTGTCCATGGAGAATACGTGCCTCATTATGTCCTGATGGCAACTCCTTTTAAGTTAAAAAATTACATTCCACTCATTTATACCCAAGGGTCAATAGAGCCGAAAACAAGTTGACTACTACAAGTTGGGTAGCTCGTGAAATCAAGGACATTGCGAATAAAAATCCTGATATCACGCCAAGGGACATCAACAATAACTTGGAGACAACTTTTGAATTGTCATTATCATATATGAAAAGTTAGCGTTCAAGAGAAGTAGCAAGAGTTATAATGTTCGGCTCAGTTGACGATAACTACATGGGTAGAATAAGCTAGAAGCAAGTATATGGTTGATTTGGTCGACAAGATTAGGGCAATGTGTATGACGCAACATTCTCAGAGAAAGTTAAACTTTGATGCTTGGAAATGTCTACTAGTTCCTCATGCATAAGAGTACATCGAAGATACCACGACAAGAAAAACACATTTATTATTCGACAATCAACAAAAACAAAGCTGAGGTTAAGGGAAATTATGAATGTCACGAGGTGGACACAGAGAAGGAGTGTAGTTATGGATTATGATAATTTACTGGATCACCCTGTGTATATAATGTTGTTTTCATTGGAACAAAATAACACGCCTTATGGCACACGTACGTCGACGATCACTACTACATCTATATTTTTGTGTTATGCCTCTTTTAATTGCAACATGTGCTAGCACTATTTGTCTTAACCTTATATGCTTTTATGGCTAGATGCAAATGACGTATGATGGAGCAATTTCAACCCTTCGAGGGAAGGATATGTGGTCTATAGTTAGTGATGGAGAGCTGTTAGGCACACTGAGTTCACTTCAGTCACATGGATGATCAAAGAAAGATGAATTAAAAATTTCTTAGAAGTTGGAAAGAAAACAAAACTAGGCCATAAATGTAGTCACTACAATTTACGGGGACATCATAGAAACACTTGTAAGAACTCTATAAATGTGGACGGTGAAAAAATTGATAAAGGGATCCCGCACGGCGATACATCGAGTGCTAGTGCAAAACTACCAATCCATCATACAAATTATCTGTCTTGGGATAGGCCAAATTTACTATAGTTTTTTTTTTTTTAAATACTAACAATGCTTTATGTGGGTCCTTTTGTATTCTTATTTGAAGGCCAACATTGATCCAAATAACACTCTCTAATTATTGTACAATTTTTCTTCATACAAACATGGTTAGTAGAGCCCAGATCACTCATATTACTAACTGCAAAAATCTTAAATGTGATTAATAGGAGCCAAATCAATAATTCTACAAATCAGTAATGTTAATTGCACTGTTACAATTTTATGTTTTTTTTTTATCCTGTTTGTCATAAAAGCTAATTATAGCAAGTCATTGTCATATTTGTCATCAAAGCTAATTACAACAAAGCTCTTTCATCTTTGTAAAACAAAGCTTTACTTAATTACAACATATAAATCACACCTTATGATTTTTTTTGAATAATCCACGACATATAAAATGAATACATTTGAGTAAATACATCAAAATTACATTCATTTCAAGGAGACTCAATAATTACAAATACAACTCTTTGGTAGAGAGTTCACAACAATTGCTACCAACAAATTTAGGATCACCATGATCAGTAACAATGTTTTAATTTGAAGGAACTTAGCTGTATTTGAAACAAATGAGTTGGACGGGTTTCGTCTACTTTTGAACTTCTCAAGCGATTCATAGCAGACGACAAATCATCGAGTTATTCACACCACCTAAAATAATCATAATAATATTCTAATTTGTTACGAGAGCTTCTATAGAATTGTCTTCCACTACTACAAGCTTTGTAGGAGGTATAAATGATATATTACAAATTGTAATGATAATATATTTGATTATTTAGGTCTCTCATTGATGTCGTGGAGGAGTTCGAACTCATTATACGGTGGCTTTAGAACTTGAGAAGCAATAAAAATACACCTTCAAAATAAGAATGCAAATTTTGTTATGACATCTCATAAAAGAAAACAATCATTCAAAGCAATAAAAAAGATAGCAATCCATAGTATTTAAAGAGCTAAGTTGAAAGATTGACATCCTTCCAGGTTTTACATTAGCACCCAAAATTGAATCATGTTGTTTTTCACTAATCAACAGCTTACGTGACTCTCTAAATTTCACAGCTTCACACAAACAATCAAGAAAATCCTCATAGACTAACAAATCCATGAGATCCTTTGGACCCTTAAACAACATCAATGACACAACAACATAGAAACGAAGAAGACAAAAAGTTAAAGAGACGGAAAATTAAACCAGGAAGAAGAAAAGCAATGAAGGAATGGAACATATGAAAAGAAAACGTCAGCAACAATGAAGAAATGGAGAAGACAAAAAGCAAACAAGTCGATAATGAAATGGAGAAGATCGAAAAGCAAACAACAACAACATCAACGACAAAATGGAGAAGACGAAAAGCAAACATTGTTGACCTAACGGAGGTCTTGAGTGGCAGATCCCGAGTAAAAAAGAAACGAGGCGATTGAAGAAGATGATGTCGGGGTGTGATTTTGACGGAATATAACAGTGATAAGATAGATGAGGGGAATAGTTTTTAGGTAGTAGACAATTAAATACTAATTTTTATATGGTAGATATGTAGGGGTGTCAATTCGGGTCAACGGGTCGGGTTCGGGTCGAACCTGGAACTGACCCAGCACTATTCGGGTCAACCCAAATCCGACCCGTTTTTAAAAACGGGTCAGATTTCTGGACCTGAACTCGACATGATTCGGGTCCGGGTCAACCCGACCCGACACAAATAACCCGGGGTTGACCCAAAATTGCTAGTTTTTGGGTAAAAAATCGGGCAAATCTTGGGTTTTCATGTAAAAAACTGGTCAAAATGGGTTTTCGGGTCAAAAATGAGTTTTCGTGTCACTTTCGGGTCAATTTCGAGTTGCTGGGTCAACCCGAACATGACCCGATTTTTAAAACAGGTTGATTTGCTGAACCCGATCCCGACCCGTTTCGGGTTCGGGTTGACCCGAACCCAGATTTTTCCGGTTCGGGTTCGGGTCGTGTTTCGGGTAATGTCAAAAAATTGACACCTTGATGTATACGTAAATAGAATAATTTTAAATATTACGTATGTGTAAATCCCTACTTATTTTAAACTACTTTTTTAATATTTTTTTGGGCAAATTAAATGACCTCTAATTATTGCGTCCGGTGTACGGATTCGTCCAGACACCAATTCAGTGCCGCCACATCACCAAAATACATCGAGACCTAATGTATTTATGTGACGTGGCATCACGGGATTGGATGTCCAAATATCTAGTAACTGGACGCAATAATTCGCCCAAAAAAACAAATAAAAACATGGCTACTCTCAGGTGTATTATCGTTCATCCCGCCCAATATGAAGTGCAGTGACACCAAATAACTTTGTTATGCATTACATGCTCTTTAGGGTACCAACTGTACTCCATCCCCTTCGATGCTACTGTCTTCCTCCTTTGCCTCTTTCTTCATTTCTCAAAAGCCCTAATAAAACCTCACTCACCTCTCTCCTGTCTTCCTCCCAGCGTTGTACAATGGCGTCCGGCCGCACGGTCGCCGATGTCCTCATGGGCGCCTCTCGCGCTGCCGCAGCCAAGAAGAATCGCCAGGCTTTATCATCCCAATCCGAGAACTCTTCTTCCCCTACCAAGAAACTCAAAGCCCTAGAACCCCCATCTGCCACGGACGAACCAAAGAAGTTGGAAACCACTGACATCATAGTCGAACTCAGGAAAAAGGGCTCCGATTTCGACCCTAAAGCCGCCGCCTCATGGAAAGATGGCGACCCGGTACCGTTCATCTTCCTCGCCCGCGCACTAGACCTCATCTCGAACGAGTCGGGTAGGATCGCAATCACGGACATCATCTGCAATGTCTTCCGGACTGTTATGGCTACCACTCCTAACGACCTTCTTCCCACGGTTTATTTGTCGGCTAATAGGGTTGCTCCTCCACATGAGGGCATCGAGCTTGGTATAGGAGATGCTTCGCTTATCAAGGCTCTCGCTGAAGCTTATGGGAGGAAGGAAGAGCATGTCAATAAGCAGCTACAGGTTGGTAGAGTGTGCGATACTTCCAAAGCATTTTCTATTTGGTTTTCGAGGAATGATATGTGAAGATTGTGTGTTGATGGTAGGAATTAGGTGACTTGGGTCTTGTCGCCAAGGCTAGTAGGTCGTCACAGAGAGTTCTGTACAAGCCTCAGCGTTTGACCATCGCCAAAGTTTTTGATACATTTCGCGCCATTGCAAAGGTTACATAGTCTAGACTTGTAAATGCAGAAAATTCGCTGGAATTCGATATATTTGCATGTTCTTAACCTTGTCTATATTTGTGAACTTAGCTATTTTGTTTGAATCTTATCTACTTGATTTTCCTGCATATCAGGAATCTGGAAAAGACAGCCAAGACAAGAAAAGAAGTTACATTAAAGGTCTTCTTGTCGCTGCCACGGATTGTGAACCGTTATACATAATTCGCCTTCTTCAGGTTTAAAAGCTTTTCATGTTGTTTTTTCTGTTAATAAATCTCACCATCTTTCTGCATAGGGAGTTTCATTACTTCGAACTTTTTTTCTGCAGTCCAAAATGAGAATAGGCTTGGCGGAGAAAACAGTGCTTGTAGCTCTTGGGCAAGCATCTGTATATTCAGAAGCACTTAAGTGTGCAACTTTTAAAAATTATTCTGAGACATTGGAAGAGGTCAGGAGTTCTGTTTTATTTTAGTAATGGATTTGCCAAAGTGATTTTTTGATGCCAATTTAGCTGTAGTGATATAGATCATGACTACGTACTACATGTAAATTATTTTATTCTGGAAGTTGGTGTTCTTATTTAAAAAACGCATACGCTTCGAGGCGACATGCTCAACAGCTTTGACAAGGTTCCATTGGCCAGAATTTACTTTTATTCATTTGAGAATTATTGTTTTTACTGCTGAAAAATTATAATGAGTGATTCTTAAGCACTTCTCAGCTATCCTTGATATTTACCCTTGACAAATTAAAAGGCAGCAAGATGCAATAACCGAGTCTTACTCGATGCTCCTGATTTAGTTGAAATTAAGGTTGTGAATCATACAATGGCTTAGCAGGCTTTTTTTATCACTTATTCCGGCAGTGGACAACACAAAATTTCTGGTGCTTCGGTAAACAAAATTTAATAATGAATGCATGCCTTTCTGTTTGATAGTTGTGTCACTTCATGCCCAAAAATTGAGCTTTTAGTTTAATCATATCACCATGTTTGGTTGGATCAAATTCAACTTATATGTCAAATCATTTTGTTTGGTTGTGACATAGCCTGAGCAAAACTATCAGTAAACTTTTTAAAATGGACATAAGATAGTCGTGCACGATCAGAAATTTTCTTGCTGAATTATATGCAAGAGTTGATCTATGATCAAGGTGCGTTCAATATGTTCAACATATTGGCATAGTATATTGGGAGGTATCTAAACATCCCTCTTTTCTATTAAAAAAGAGGCACTTTCAAGAATGGATGGTAGTTACCAAATATTAAATTTATATAATCCCTTTTGAATAAAAAACACAATTTCATTATAAATTATTTTTGGCTATTATTTATGAAAGATTGCAAGTGTTTCTTAATGGTTTTTGGGTAGGATTTGTTCTTGGATGTGTGCTTAGGTATGCCTACATGTTGATAGCTAATAATGTAAAAGCAAATAAATTATTTTAGCTTGTTAGGTGAATTTGAGCTTTGACGCATTGACACGGATATGGGTTGCATAAACAAGATTTGACTTGGACAATGAAACACATCTATGAGATAATGATTTGACATAGATGATGAGACATGCCTATTGAAAATACTATCATTGACACACATTAGACATGACATTATAATATTATATTTAAAAAAATAAAAAAAATATATAGTAATCGAAATAATGAAATTAATATGAAATGAATTGATATAATAATGAATTCATTTTAGTTGCTCAGTAAATAATAAATATATTAAAAATTTTTAAATACTTTAAAGTTTAAACTCAATTGAAGCAGCAAGACTTACATGATATTATAAACTGTTAATTTGTAGTTGAGAAAATTGATTATTTTGTCTAAAATAAAAAATAATTATTAGAAACAAAGGGATAATAGAGTAGAAAAAGGAAATAAAATTAGCGGTGTCCACTTGCAATTTGAGAATAAAGCTTTCGGGTATACCCTTATTAGAGTCCGCACATCTCCAAATTGACCCCAAAGTGATTTATTGTCATTGAAACTTCATGGTGTACTCCCCCCCCCCCCCCCCCCCCCCCCCCCCCCCCCCCCCCCCCCACACACACACACACACACACACACAAAGAGTGATTTATTGTCATTGAAACTTCATGGTGTACTTGTCCATATACTGGCCCTTAGCACTATCTGAAACAGCCTTTTTTTCCCACAGCTTTTCTACATACTTCATTACTTAGAATTCTTAATGTTTTAGTTGCTTAAGGATCTCCTAAGTCACTTCATGATGGCCATTCATTTCACCACACTAAGACATGATGACTTTACTTCAACCGGGCAAAGGCAACTTTATCTTGGGTGTCATACCCGTACAAGGTGAAAAGTCTCCAATTGATCTATCCATGCATCCAGCTCCTTGAAATCAACCATCCTATCATATATAGTCATATCTAATTTAGCTTTTATTCTTTAAATGACTACATTTTTCTTTCATGAATGGTAGCTATAATCTTGTCCTAATTCCTTCTGCTCATGTTTGTACCTTTCGTGGGATGAGGATTATAATTTGGCCACTAGTTGTAGTGGCAGTTATTTGAAGCCTCATTCACTCCATGATGGCCATCTACTTTGTTATCCTGGTAACTTGAGCTAGAATTATTATTAGCCATTGATTAACTTTCTTTCTTTTCATCTCATCTCTTTTTTGACTTCTAATGCTTCTCTAATACTAAAAGCGGTTGTTCCTTGTACTGTATCCCTTCTTCTTTTGTATAATGCACCAAGAATTGGTGCTCTCATACAAACTTAATCCTTAGATTCTCTTCTCAATAAAGTTTTCTTCTATTTATAAAATTATATTTTCTTCTATATATAAAATTTCCTCCATGTTATTGTTTTTTTCCTTCATCAGAGAGAAACTAATTGTCGTAACCCAACTTATTTTATGTTAAAACACAAGAAAACATCAAAATTCAATCCAATGACAACAACAATAGGGAAAAAATGATAATAGGCAACAACAATGTGAGATTATCAATGTAGTGGGGTATAATATCAGGATCACTAATAGACTATCACTGCAAGGAAGTCACTATCCCACATCACCTTTAACAACAAGGCAACGATTGTTGCTATACGGAAATAACAACAAAATCCACACAAAAAGTCTAGCATAGAGGATCTTGAGAATAAGTGTTAAAAAAAATGCAAGGAAGCCATTGGCACCCGTAACCCCTCTCAACTAGAAGGCGACAATTGTCGTTAGAAAAAGTAAAATCTACACAAAAGAGTCGAGCACAGAGGACTGTTGACTCCTAGAATAGTTATAAAACTCATATTCAAGAGCTTCTAGTCCGGGAATGTTACAACCCAACTTGAGAGCTTATAATATCAGTGCGGGTATAGTCATTTGGACAATTATTTAATCGTTTCTTACAATCAGTCCAACAAAATATATTTCATTTTATAAAGAGCCACTTAATTGCAATTTTAACTATTAGTCAACCCATAGTCAAAATAATTCCATTTTATATAACTCAAATACATGAACTGAAATCATATACATGTGATTATGAAATACCTATTCTCACTCATCACTCATCTACAATACACATCATTCTCTATCACACATTTAATCTAGAGGAGTCTTTCCTAAGACATTAGCATTTGATAACGGGTTGAGTCCACACAATAAAACTCAGTGGCTAATTATAGCAATTTCAAAAATAAAAAATAAAAAGCATGCGAGTCATCGCAAGTGATCATCACAAATTTTATTTATAAATAATTTACATAGATATACTATTTAGTTAAGGTCTAGACACCATCAATTTGTAGAAGATAACTTGTTGTAATGTATTTGTAATATTATATATTTTAATATAACAACTTTTTTTGGTGCACCATCTAAAATTGCACCATTTAAGTCACAATAATCTCCATTTTTTATTTTTTATTTTCATAATTTTTTGTGCATTGGTATATTGCGTCTTTAGTCAATACCATAAGAGATGAACTCTTTTATTTAATAGGCATATACATTTCTTTTTATTACATTTTCTTATATTTACATTTAAATTTATACATGCATGGGTTTCAATAAGATGTTTTCAAATTTAATATTTATATTACAATATGAAATTAGTTATGCAATGAAAGAAATATGCCATTTGATTATTTATTTAATGTAAATTAGGGTTACAAACTTTACCAAGTATGCATATAAAATACTATATCATTCAATTTATTAAATTATTAGAAACCATAACAACTATAATATATAAATGTAATCATCCACCTCTACCATAAAGATTTTAGCTTTTCCCCATTAATTCTTATGCTGTCTCCTTTAACAATTGCATGCAATATTATATTCTATTTATATCACAAATTTATCATCATCATTGAATCACAATTATCTTATTATGATTAAATCATCATTCTCTTAATCTTATTTAATTATCAAAATTTAATCTTAGTTTTTCTAAGTAATTTCACAACATAAAGAAGAATTGAATTCTAGAATTTATTATTTAAATTAATTTATAAACTTTCAAATTTAAATATATATCTTGAAAATTCTCATTTTTTTCCTTTTTTGCAAACAAAGACTATTTCGCTTTATTTCCCTTCTCTCTTACACTTCAAAATTTTGACAAATTCTTATAAAATAATTCAATAGGTTTTATTAATTATAAAACAATAAAAATTCTCGATTGATTTCATATTAAACGAAAATCAAAATGAATACATCTATGTCGTTGCCTAAATCCTGCTTGGCTTGATCTTACGCAAAACTCTGCTCGATTCCTCCACTCAAAATTTCTAACAAATTTCTTTAACATTTTTAAAACTAAAATTAGTTATCAAATTTATCAAATACAAAGTGGGTTAGGTTTACTTTATCTCAAATTGAGTCTACTTTGTGAGACCACACTCAGTCCCCTTCTCTTGTATGCAAATAAACCCTTGCTGACCCCTTCCTCCATCTTTGTAGTTTTTTCATGCAACTCTGTTTCCTATCTCTCTTTGTCTCTATGTTTGCTCTCTTGTTTGATTCCCCCCTTTGTTGCTCTTGTCTTTGTAAAGGGAAAGAATTCACATCATCAATTGTCTTTCAACCAGTGTTGCTGATTCTTTTTGAACTGAGCTTCAGTGGGAATTTCGTTAGAGAAGGAAAGGGTGGAAGCGAAGATTTGGTTCAGAGAATTTTGAATTTTGAGTTTTAGATCAAAATTTTTGTAGGAAATCAAACATTTATAGAGACAAACACAACATAATATGATTTAATCCTCTCATAAACAAACTCCACAAAGAAGAAAAACTATAATAACAAAATAGACAAGTTCTTATTTTAAAGATAATTCAAGCAGGAATTATTCTGACCTGGATTAAAATTTAAATACCAAATTATCCAAATAAGTTTAAAATTTAAATGCATCCTAGTCTACAATTAGAGCAAGAATATAGTTTTAACATTATTTATCTTTTTTGTATGTTGTCTGATTGACGATTTGATCATGTTTATGCACTTTTGATGATATCCTCTTTGCTCTTAATGTGATGATTTAAGAATCAACCGCATTGGCAATTTCTTCCGTACTTCTATTGAGCATAGGTTACAACGTCATACTAATGTTTCTCAAAATCAATTTGGATTCATGCCCGGTAGGTCTACTATGGAAGCTATACATTTATTGAGAGGTTTAGTGGAGAAGTATAGATTGAATAAGGAGGATCTACATATGATATTTATTGATTTAGAGAAAGTTTATGATAAAGTTCCAAGAGAGATGCTATGGAGCGTTTTAGAAAAGAAAGGGATTTATAATGGTTATACTCAAGTCATTAAAGATATGTATGCTTGAGCTATCTCTATGTTCAAACACAAGGTGGTTTGACCAAGTGTTTTCTTATTTCAGTTGTATTACATAAATTATTAGCTTTAAGCCCTTATTTTTTTTCTTTAGCCATGGATGTTCTTACTAGAAATTTGTAAGAGAATGTACCCTGGTTTATGCTTCTTGTTGATGATATTCTTCTTGTTGATGAGACTAGGGAGGAAGTTGAAGGTAAACTTGAATTGTGGAGGTCAACCTTAGAATCTAATGTCTTTTGTTTGAGTAGATCTAAAATTGAATACATGGATTGTAATTTTACTAGTATAGATTTAGTGGGGGTTTGTGACTTTGGGTGATTAAGTCATTAATAAAATTACAGGTTTTATATAGCTCAGGTTTATTGTTCATAGTGATGTTGAAATAGATGGGGATATTATTAGTATATGTCAAGTTGGATGGTTGAAGTGGAGGAATGCATCAGGCTTGTTGTGTGATAGAAAAGTACCCCTCAAACTTAAAGGAATAATTCTATAAGATGGTGGTGAGACCTGCAATGCTTTATGACGTAGAATGTTGGCCTTTAAAAATGAATCATAAAGATAAATGTTGCAGAGATGAGGATGCTCAGGTGGATGAGTGGCTTTACTCTGAGAGAAAGAATGTAAACGAGCATATACGTGAAAAGGTTGGAGTAACTCCTTTGGCTATTAATATTAGAAAGAGTTGCCTTAGATGATTTGGTCACATAAAGCGTCAGCCTTATGATCGGTTAGGAGAGTAGAATGTGTTGAATCAATAATAGATACAAGCATCTTTTGAACTAGATTTGATATATGTTAAGAAAGTCAAAGGTAAATTTATGGTTAGAAAATATTAGAAATGACATTTTTATTAGATTTAGATGAGAATTTGTCTCTGAGCATGGCAAAATGGAGAAAAATGATTCATGTAGCTGACCTCATATATTGGCATAAAGGCTTGATGTTGTTGTTATTGTTTTAATGATGTCCTCTTGGCTTTCAATGTGGGTGATTCTTGTGATGTCCTCTTGGCTTGATGTTGTAGAAACTGAACAGTTATAACTTCGTTGAATGTGATTTTCTAGGTCTTTTTTTGATTTGACTCCCAAATTACAAGGAAAGTTTTTCCTTATATACTTCTTTTAAGTGTACAAACAAATTGATCATTCACTTCATGATCTCATCCCGAATCAATTTTAGTAAACATATACCTCAAACCTTAGAGTCATTCAACATGATTATTTACTTCATGATCTCAACAAGTGTAGAAAGATGAATATTATTATGTTATACACGTCATAACTGACATTGCATTATCTCAGCCGTTACTAGATTGCTAAAATGAATTTAATTCTTTAACTAAATAGTAGTCCTGGAATTGTATCCATGGGTTTGTAGCTTTCGACATCTTTCTTCACGTTTACAAAGCTGAATTTCAGTGTGGTAGCATATTTTAAATACTTAATCTCAGAGTATAATCTCAATCATGGTTAAGTATTATGAATATTAATTGGAATTCGATCATAGTTAAGCTTAGTTTCTACCTATTTGCCTGATTTGTGTTTATTATTGATTTTCATTTTCATGCACACTAGGCTGCAAAGATCATTAAACAAGTATATTCTGTTCTGCCGGACTACGGTAAAATTGTGCCTGCTCTTCTTCATGTTGGGGTACTGAAACTTTCAGAGGCATGCAATTTCTCTTTGGGTGTGCCAGTGGGACCTATGCTGGCTAAACCTACAAAATCAGTCTCTGAGATCCTAGACAAATTTCAAGGAACCGAGTTTACATGTGAATATAAGTATGATGGTGAGCGGGCTCAGGTATTGTTGCAAACTCTAATTGTCTTCTATGTTTTACAAATTATGAAACTTGTCTTATCATTTTTAGAGACATTCATGGCACGTATGATCCATGTTTGGAGGTTGCTACGTAGAATTTTATAAATTTGTGTACATGCTTCAAGTTGCTTTCTGTTTTTTTTCTTGAATTGCAGATACATTACATGGAAGATGGTTCTATAGAGGTATATAGCCGTAATGCTGAACGAAATACTGGAAAATACCCTGATGTGGTCAGTGCTGTATCAAGGTTGAACTATAACGTTATCTTATCGGTACTTTATCTTTAGTGCTTATGTTTTGTTGAGTATTGAATCAAATATATGTTATTCTTTCAATTTGAATGGAGTTATAAAACTAATTTTGCAATTTTGGCTTATTTATTTATTTTTCTCCTATACATATATTTATCTATTATTATTATTTTTAAAGCTATACCACTTTCACTATATTGATCTGGTGTCAATCGCTCGGCCACTAGGGTTTTACTTCGATTTGTTATAATTTCTCACAACAATGATTGATCAAACTTTACCATTTTGGTTCTTACTGAAAGCTTTCCTATTTGTATAAACGAAACATTTTCCTTTTCTTTGCACAATTCTGAAGTTTGTTTACAGTAGTGCACTTGCTCTGTGAATTTTTTGCGTTTAATTGGTTTAGCATTATATCATCATCATTTTTAATGAGATTAGTTATGCATAATTATCAAATTTTAATGCAGATTCAAGAAGCCAGAAGTAAGCTCTTTTGTGTTGGATTGTGAAATTGTTGCATTTGATCGTGAGAAGCAGAAAATCTTACCTTTCCAGGTAACAACTGTATTTGTAGGATTTATTATGGTGTAATTAACTAATATTTGTTACTTGACAGAAGCCATATAAAAATTTAAACCAATATTTGTTGCTTCTGGTGCAATAAAAATCATGTTTATGCTTTCACTATTCAGGTATTCTTACTAAATACTAATTAGAGGGAGGCCTAGAGCAGTAATTAGTAGTTAGGTTGACAACCCTGTAATCAAGAGGCCATGGGTTAGTGTTATGGAAATAACCTCTCTTTGCAATGAAGGGCAAGTTTGCATTCATTAACTTTTCTGCTTACCTTGCACCAATTGAATCTCCATGCACTTGATACACCTTTTTTGATCTTATTATTAGTTTGCTTTCAAAATTGGAAAAATTATTACCAGCAGGCAATACAAATGTTCTATGTACAGAATATAGGCTGTGTATTTACTGTGTACTTCTACCAAATGGAGTACATAATTAATATACAACAATACAGAGCTTTGTACTCCAATTAAATGTAGTATACAGTAAGTGTACAATTGTATACTGATGCAGACATCCAACCGTCCATGCCAATCCGAGGAGGAGCTGAAGATCGACGACCGAGATCATTTTACTTTATTTTCGTTTATTAAGTGTATTTTAATTTAGTTTTGCAATTTTCCATTTTACCCTCTTGTTTTATGTAAGCCCAAGGGGCGAATGTGTCTTTTAATTTCTCTTGAGGCCTATATATAGAGGCCCCTTCTCTTGTATTTGGATGGATTATTGATAATGGAAAATTTTATTTTCATGTTGATCTCTTAGTGAGTTCAGAAGAATCTCTTTGTGAGTTCCGACTTTCTCAAGATCTCTTTGTGAGTTCTTGAGGAGAGTTTCGCGGATCTCTTTGTGAGTTCCGAGATTCTCAAGATCTCTTTGTGAGTTCTTGAGGAGAGTTTCGTGGATCTCTGTGTGAGTTCCGACATCCCTACAATCTCCTTTGAGATCTTGAAGTTTAAGAGCGTGAGGTTAGAAATTCCTAGATTTCCCCAAACTTCTCATCCTCTACCAAGCTCGGGCTTTTCCTCCCCAAGTTCTCCTTGCCGCGGGCCCTGTTGGCCCATCCAGAAATTCACCCGCCGGCCATCCCTTAGGCCGACGCCCACCAACCCCCCACCTCCCCCTCTCTTCCTTCTTGGATAAAGAAATTTCTTAATTAGGAGAGGCTCACAATTAATGACAATTCAAATTCAAAATTTGAATTTGAATTAGCATTAATTACTCATTAAATTCGTCCATCCAATTAAGCCAATAACCATTAATTTAAATATGAAATTTAATTTCAGATTTAAATCAATTAATCATTTAATCCTCACAATTAATGACAATTCAAATTCAAAATTTGAATTTGAATTATCATTAATTACTCCTTAAATTCGTCCCTCCAATTAAGCCAATAACCATTAATTTAAATCTGAAATTTAATTTCAGATTTAAATCAATTAATCATTTAATCCTTCTAATTAATGACAATTCAAATTCAAAATTTAAATTTAAATTAGCTTTAATTACTCCTTAATTTCAGATTTCCATTCTCTCTCCCCAAATTGATTTGGGCTTTAATTAATCTTGCCACCTAGGCAAGTATATAGCATTTATGTTTCACATCATATACCTCTGTAATTTGCACGTAGTCATTTCTTTCAGATCTGACTTCCAGTGTTATGCTGTTGTTTTGTTGGTTTTCATAGACTGATGTGAAACCATGCAAGTAAAGAAGAACTGCTTAGGGATGATAATATTTGATTACTAAAGCTTTACTAGTTATAGATTGATAGGAAATACTTGAGTTCGCAAGTAATCCTAATCAATAATTAGTAAAACAGCGAGAAAACGAGAGAAACGTGGTGGAAGAACAAACAAACGATAACAAACTCTTATAATAATCAACGGGAAACAAGAACAAAGCAAGATACAAGAGATCCTCAATTCGAGAGGAGGATCGTCTCTCCCATATCTCTAGACAAGATTGTCTAGAGCCCAAGCCTCCAAGAAAACCCTAATTGCAATCAATCAAAACATAACATTCCCCAATTCCCCCATGCACTTTAATACCCAAACCTTCCTAATACAATTTCCCTCCTAAACACAAGCCCCTCCCCCTCTATTCAAAATTCAAAAATTATTTGATGGGGCGGGCCCCATCAGCTTTGGCGGAACAGCCCAAAGGAGGCGGCTTGTTCCGTCTCCTATAGTGGAGAATCGGCCCAGCCGGTTCTCTGTGAGCCGGCGTAACAATACCGCCCTCCCAAAAAATCACCTTGTCCTCAAGGTGAAAATCTGGGAACTGCTGTTTCGTCCTCTCGTATGGCTCCTACGTGGCCTCATAATCAGGTAGGTTCTTCCACTGGATCAACACTTCCTTAGTTCCATCTTCTTTTTGGCGGACTCTCATCAGCTCTAAGGGTTTCAGAACCACCTCTAAATCCTCAGTGAGAGTTGCAGGTAGCTCGGGGTTGACAGTGTACTCACCAATGGCCTTCCTCAACTGTGATACATGAAAAATCGGGTGTATCATTGCCGATGGTGGTAATTTCAGTCGATATGCTACTGCCCCAATCTTCTCCAGCACTTCATAAGGCCCATAGTACCTTGGAGTCAGCTTTTCATTCCTCCTATTGGCAACTGTCTTCTGCCTATATGGTCGGAGTTTAAAAAACACCTTCTCCCCCACTTCAAACTAGATGTCCTTCCTATGCCAATTCGCTTGTTTCTTTATAATTTGCTGAGCTCTTAGTAAATGCCTCTTCAACTCCTCTAGCACTCGATCCCTCTTCTCCAAATATTCCTCTACTGAAGACACGTGAGTGCTGCTACTTCCAAAGTGCAACAAGTGTGGGGGATCCTGTCCGTACAACACCTTGAATGGGGTCATCTGTGAAGCAGAATGAATAGATGTGTTGTACTAATACTCTGTCCATGATAGCCACTTAGCCCATAGCTTGGGTGTCTCTGACACAAAGCATCTCAGGTACGTCTCCAAGCTCCAGTTGACTACTTTTGTTTGGCCATCCGTCTGTAGATGGTAAGCTGTACTCCTCTTCAGAACTGTCCCCTGCAATCTGAACAACTCTCTCCAAAAGTGGCTTAGGAATACATTGTCTCTGTCTAATACGATCGCCTCAGGTACTTCATGTAATCTGACCACCTCCCTAATGAAAGCTGAAGCCATTGCTACTGCTGTGTAGGGGTGTCGGAGGGGAATGAAATGTGCATACTTGCTCAATATGTCCACCACTACCAAAATCACCGTGAATCCCTCTGAACGGGGCAACCAATCTATAAAATCCATAGAGATCTCCTCCCAGACTCGACCTGGTAAAGCCAATGGTTGCAATAGCCCCCATAGTGACATAGCTAGATACTTATTCCTTTGACAAACCTCACACCTAGATAACATCTCTTCCAAATCCTTATGCATACCTTTCCAGTACAGCTCTGCTGCCAGTCTCCTGTAGGTCTTTAGCACTCCTGAATGACCTCCCACTACAGTCTCATGGAACTCCTGGAGCAAATGTGGAATGTGAATTGATGTTTTGGGCAACACAAACCTCTCCTGGTACAACAATCTCTCCCCCTCCAATGAATACCTTGGATGGCTGCCCTCTTCCTTTAGTAAGTCTGCCCTATCTTGCCTAGTTCTTCATCCCTGGCACTCTCTTCCTTGATGGCTTCCCAGTCCAGCATCATTGGGACTGATATAGCCATCGTCTGCAGCTCCCCCATGCACCTGGACAAGGCATCTGCGGCCTTATTTTCTACCCATGGCATGTACTGAATCTCAAAGTCATAGCCCAGCAGTTTGGATAGCCACCTCTGATGCTCCTCTGTCACCATGCATTGTTCCAGCAAATATTTCAGGCTCCGTTGGTCGGTTTGGATGATGAAATATCTCCCGAGTAAGCAGGGGCGCCACTTTTGGATGGCCAAAATGATTGCCATTAATTCCCTCTCATAGACGGACTTCAACCGGGCTCTTGCAGTCAACACTTGATTGAAATTGGCAATGGGCCTATGATGCTGCATCAACACTGCTTCCAATCCATATCCCGATGCATCTGTCTCAACTATGAAGACCTGAGTAAAATCCGGCAAAGCTAAGACCGAAACTGTGGTCATAGCTTTCTTCAACTTCTCGAATGCTGTCGCGGCTGCCTCCCCCATAGGAACCCATCTTTCTTCAACTGCTCTGTGAGTGGCCATGCTATAGCGTTGTATCCCTTCACAAATCTTCTGTAGTACCCTGTAAGCCCTAAGAATCCCCTCAACTCCTTTAGATTTTTAGGCAGTGGCCACTTTAACATAGCTTCAATCTTGGACTGATCTGCTGCTACCTCTTCCTTGGATACCACGTGCCCCAAGTACTCAACACTGGCTTGTGCGAAGCAGCACTTCTTCAAGTTAGCCCGCAATTGGTGCTCTTGGAGAACCTCTAACACCTTCCTTAAATGCCCCCAATGCTCCTCCTCTGTTCTACTATATACTAGGATGTCATCAAAGAATACCAAAACAAATCGCCTGAGATACTGTTTGAAGATCTTATTCATGAGTGCCTGGAATGTGGTGGGAGCATTGGTGAGGCCAAAGGACATCACTAGGAACCATACTGGCCCTCATGAGTTCTAAAAACGGTCTTGGGCACATTTTCTTTCTTCATTCGAATCTGATGATACCCTTATTTCAAGTCAATCTTGCTGAAGATGTCACTGTTCCACTCAATTCATCTAACAGCTCGTCAATCACTGATATAGGAAACTTATCAGGTACAGTTTTCTTGTTGAGTGCGCGGTAGTCTACACAGAACCGCCAGCTGCCATCTTTTTTCTTCACCAATAGAACAGGACTAGAGAACGGGCTGGTACTGGGCCTGATGATCCATGCTTCCAGCATTTCTCTGATCAACTTTTCTATTTCGTCCTTCTGAAACTGAGGGTAACGGTAAGGTCTCACGCTGACAGGTGACACTCCCTCCTTCAATGTGATGGCATGCTCCTCCCTGGGCGGTGGCAACCCTAGAGGGGGTTGAAAAACCTCATAAAATTCTTGGATCAAAGGCTGCACAGAGAGAGGTATGTCTCCCCCTTCCTCCAAACTCACTCCCTCCAATCTGTGTAATTCCACCAAATAGCCTCCCCCCTCCTGAATTGTCTTGATTAGGGATTTGAGAGAAACCCCTGCCTTGGTCAACCCCGCATCATCTTGAATCACCCTCTTCCTTCCTCCCTTTACCAACTCCATCCTCAGAGTACCCCAATTGACCTTGGTTTCCCCCAAAGTCTGCAACCACTTCATCCCTAGGACATCCGTACTCCCCAATTCTAGGGGAAGGAAGTCTTCCTTCACTTGGATACATTGGATCTTCAGCACCACCCCTCTACAGACTCCTCTTCTCATTTCTACATTCCCCGTGCCCATCATCACTCCATAGCCCCCTGTATGGCTGTATCTACTAACTCCATCCCCAACAGCTCCACAATTTGGGTGGAAATGAAATTGTGGGTTGCCCCACTATCGATCAACACCACAACTTCACGGTAAGCTATCTCTCCTTTCACCTTCATAGTATGACTCAGAGTGAATCCCACTACAGAGTTGAGAGAGACTTCTGCCACATCCATATGCAATTTTTCCTCCTCCACCTCAGGATTGCTCCCCCTCCCTCTTCTTCTTTCTCGTCTTCACAAACGAGGATAACTTGAAGAGTTTGATCCTTGCACTTATGTCATGGCATGTATTTTTCATCACATCGGAAACACAGCCCTTTTGTTCTCTTCTCTTGCATTTCCTTCTCAGTAAGCTTCTTGAACTGCCCCCCATTTCCTCCTCCTGTTGCTTTTTCCTTCGAAACTTCTTTCATCCCTCCTGGGGATGCTCCCTTGGGGGCTAGGTGGGTAGTCCACCTGTAAGTGCCTCCTGAGATGCTGCTCCTTGCTCCCTTCTCCAGATTCTTTTGATTTTCGACCAATTGTGCAAGCTTCATGGCCTCCCCCAGATCCCTGAGCATCAGGACCTTCACTACTGCTCTAACCTCTGCCTTTAACCCCTTCATAAAGTTCCCCTCCAGCATCGTATCGGACAAGCTCTCAACCCTGCTGGCCAGATGCTCAAATCTCTCTCGGTAGTCCGCCACAGACCCCTCCTGCACTAGGGCAAAGAACTGCTCGTAGAAGTCTCCTCCCCGGTCGGTTTGGAAACGCTCTATCAAACTATCCTTGAATTCTTCCCAGCTCCGGATAGGTCTCCTCTGATCTCTCCACTGGTACTAGGAGAGTGCATTCCCTTCCAGACATAAGCCCGCTGTCGATAGTTTCTCCTCCTCCGTTAAGCCGTTAACGGCGAAGTACCTCTCCACCTTGGAAGAGAGGAAGACATGGGGGGGGGGGGGGTATTTTTAATTTCCTCACCTTCCGATCTCCGCCGTTTCCCCTTAATCCTCCATAATTCCCCCTCTTCATGTGCCTGCCCCCCCCCCCATGTCTTCCGATCTTCCCTTGCTCTACCATGCCCCCATCCCCCTTCAAGATCTCCTCTGCGGTCTTCAAAAACAGCTTCTCGGCGTCCATGATAATCCCCCCGATGCTCCCAACCAGCACCTCTTGGTTCCACGCCTCCATAGACTTGCCTTTCCCAATATCTTCCTCCTCTCTCCTCCCTCTGGAAAGGCTCCAAATGAGGCCTTCCCCGGCTCCCTTCCACGATTTCCACTTCCTCTTCCTCCCGATGGATTTCAGAGTTGGTGTTTTTCGCTGCGGGCCCTTTTACATCAGACACCGCCGATTGAGTTTGAAACTCCAACATCTTCTTCATCATATCCCGTAGATCGACCACTTGCCATTCCATGGAAGACATTCTTTCCTCCACGGTCTCCTTGATTTGATTCATCTCTCCTTCAATCCTCTCCTCCAAAGCATCCACCTTCTTAGCCGTCATCTCCTACGGCTTGTAATTTATGAGAAGATCTCAAGATCTGAAAAAAATTTCAGCAATTTTCTCCTTCGCCGGTACAATTTCAGCCGCTGAAATTGGTCAAAAACAGCCCACGATTTATCCCAAGACTTGCTCTGATACAAATTTGATAGGAAATACTTGAGTTCGCAAGTAATCCTAATCAATAATTAGTAAAACAGTGAGAAAACGAGAGAAACGTGGTGGAAGAACAAACAAACGATAGCAAACTCTTATAATAATCAACGGGAAACAAGAACAAAGTAAGATACAAGAGATCCTCAATTCGAGAGGAGAATCGTCTCTCCCAAATCTCTAGACAAGATTGTCTAGAGCCCAAGCCTCCAAGAAAACCCTAATTGCAATCAATCAAAACATAACATTCCCCAATTCCCCCATGCACTTTAATACTACCCAAACATTCCTAATACAATTTCCCTCCTAAACCCAAGCCCCTCCCCCTCTATTCAAAATTCAAAAATTATTTGATGGGGCGGGCCCCATCAGCTTTGGCGGAACAACCCAAAGGAGGCGGCTTGTTCCGCCTCCTATAGTGGAGAACCGGCCCTGCCGGTTCTTTATGAGCTGGCGTAACATAGACTTCTTGTTCTCCCAAATTAGGCTTTAGAATTATCAAGTAGAAATTATGTAAGGCATGCAGTTATAACTAGATTAACACGATGCTTAAAATTTAACGACATAAAATAGAGAAAGTATTGTTACGACAAAGAAACACTAATCCACGGTTTAACAAATAGATTGCTCACCTTGGGTCCCTCACTCACACTCTTGGTGGAGGTGCTTTAGTGGAGGAAGATTGAGAACAAACTTAGAGATGCCACTAGAAGACAAATGACGCCCAAGGTGTAGTTCGTTGGAGTGGTGGCCGGCGGCGGGGAATCCACGAGTTGACTAGTGAGCATCCAACGCCTAGCAAGAAGGTGCTCCTCGATAGAAGGTAGTAGCATAAGAGAACGCGATCCCAATAATTCTCCACGGAATCATCTACGTCGGGATTTATGTCAAAGAAAGAAGATATGAGAATATTTGTTTGTCCTTGATCATCATATAAGAAGCCATGGTCGAATTCCGGATCGGCCATGCATAGTGGTCGTGGCGGTTGGAGAAGAACAATCTTGAGATTTGTGAGGAGGGGAGAGGATGGTGGAAGATGACTTGGGGAGGGTGAGGGGCGGCTAGGGTTAGGGTTTCCTTTGGGTTAAGCCAAGTGGTGGGGGGAAGAGGTGAGAAGAAAAATATGAATTCTGAATTTCAGATTTTCTTTAGAGAGAGGGGGAGCCAAAATTAAATTCAAATCAACCCAATCAAGGGGTTAATGGGGCCGGTGGCTATCAAGGAATTTAGGAGGGGAATAATTGTTGCTTAGGTGGCAAAGTGGAGAGAGAGAGGGGGCCGACCCTATGGGGGTTTAAAATTATGTCTAGGTTCATTATAAGTGGGGTCCAAGTGATTGAATATTTAATTAAATCAAATTTTGAATTAAATTTAGATTTGATTTGATTTGAATGGTTTCCTAATTGGGTTTTATCATTTAGGAAGGTATTTGAAATTCAAATTTCAAATTGAATTCAATTAGGAAACTTCCTAAATGACAAGGGGTTAATTTATGAAAGTAATGAAAGCCTACTTGAATTTGAAAATCAAATTCCAAGGCTTGGCCTTGGGTTGGCATGCGGGTGGGGATTCAATGGGGCCGGCGGGTGGGGTGTTTGCTCCGGTGGAAGGGAGGTGGGGAATTTGGGCCGGACGGGTGATGGAGGATGGGATCCGGCGGCTAAGGGAAGAGGGAGGCGTGGGGTTGCTGGCCGGTGGTAAGGAGGTGGGTTTGGGGGTGGCGGCGGCTAGGAGAAAAGGGAAAAGGGGAAGAAAAAATATAAAGAGCCAAGAGCTCCCACGAAGGGGGCGGTTGGTTATTTCTTTTGAGTCTCTCCTAGGCTACTCTCCTCTCAAGCTTACAAAATCATGAACTCAGAAATATGAAATTTTCTATTGATTAAACATTAACCTCATACAAAGATAAGGACCTCTATATATAGGTCTCAACAAAAGAAAACAAAGTGACTCATATGCCCCATGGGCTACAACAAAGGCTCAACACCCATAGGGGTAAACTAGTAAACTGAAAATACCAAATAGAAAGATACATGAAAATAAATAAAAAATATAGACTCCGAATCGTAGTCGTTGATCTACGATTCCTCCGATGGTACACGTCGAAATCTCTGACTGATGTCCTCATCATAGACATATTGGTTAGGTTATTTACACTTTCACTGAACTTTGGCGTTTCATACTATCAGAAGAATGCCTTTAAATCTCTGAGTGATTGACGTGCATTGCAGTAGTGCAGTTTTTTAATCAGTTCTTTAATGCTATCCTGTGGAATTACTATATTGGTTTTATTATATTTAGCATAATGTTATCATGTGGAACTATGATGTCCATTGCACTCGGAAAACCTATGCTCCAACTCTATATAGGATGTATAAACTATAAGCAATGTGATACATCAAGCTTGTTATTCATAAAATAGCAGTTTTTTCATAGAAAATCTTTTATTTCATGTTATATTACTGTATCTGGCCTTAAAAGACGTATAAACTGGTTTATTTTAAGCAGCTATGATTTACAGTTGCTTTATTTAAGATTTTATGATACAGAATTGATTTCCTCTTGTAGATCTTGAGCACTCGTGCTCGCAAGGGTGTGATCTTGAGTGACATAAAAGTTGCTGTATGCACTTTTGCTTTTGATATTCTCTACATTAATGGAAGGCCTCTCCTCCATGAGCAACTCAAAGTTCGCAGGAAGGTATTGAAGTTATTTTATGTTTATAATTAAATTCATTCTATAGTAGCAATGAATTGTTTGCAATTTTTATACATTACAATACCAAGATATATTCCCAAAACCTCTTGGATAATTTACCGTCCTGTTGAAGCAAGCAACTTTTTGTGGTTGGTCTCGGGGAGGGTTGCCTACTCGCCTTGTCTAAGCTGTTTGATTATTAGCTATGCCGTGTCATATCCGTCCATCTATAGAATCCAAATCATGAGATGCAGATTGTGGAAATTAGAGTTACAGATATGTGAATCAATGAGTTTGATTCGGTATGATGATTGAATGAGGTAACTGCCTGTTACGGTTGGTAAGGTGGAAATCCAGCTCAACAGCCAATGACATGAAACTTTCTTAATACGGCTTTTTCCAACAGCTTTTGAGTCCCTTTATATTATCTTCAATTAGGATCATAGAGGAGCTTTTTTTGGGCATCAAGGGATTAGTTCCCTTTGGGAAGAACCAATAAAAAAACATTTGTCAATCTCCTAACCTCTTTAAGTTAGGTAATAAAGATGTTGGAAAAAGTTTTCATCACATGATATTTTCCTCCTTTCTTCCTGGGCTAGTTTAGATCATTTTTCTGATATCGCACTGCATCTTTCTTGTTTGGTTTGGCAGGTCAAGCCATATCGAGTAGATTATGATCCAATCTCACAACTTAGACATTCCTTAGCTACTAAAGCTTTTGCTTGCATTCTTGCAAATCTACTTTGAGCAGGACATATCCTCATGATTAAATATGCAAACACGGGTGGTTACATGATCCCTTTGAAGAGATTTTCTGTTTTTCTGACTGTTGTATCTGCTGACAGTTGCCAGTTTGACTATATCATTTGAAAGTAATTTCTAGATTAATTATTTTTCTGCAAGTGTTTCTTTCTTGTTGTCCTTCACTTCAATTTGATCCATTTGCCTTTTACTTAATTTCTCTTCTTGTTATCATAAATTTGCATCTTGCCCCATGCTATACATGGGAAACTATTTCATCAAATGATTAAAAAAAGTAAGAAAAACTTTATTGATTCAGAAAGTCAAAACAAATCACACATTTAAACATAAAAATCTGATGTCTTATAACAGTATTTTTTTAAAGTAATGGTAAAGGAGGATTCATAAAATTGACCCTAAATTGCTGGGATAGGGTGATGACAAGTCTTGTCAAACAATGAAAATTAAAATGAATTACATGATCATATGCTACTGTATAAAATTAGTATCTGATTACTGATATCAATCAGTTCATAAGCTTCTTAACCTGCGTAAATTGGTAAAATTTTACTTCTTAGAAACCGTAGAAAAAAAAAAAAAGAACCTTTAGTCTGTTTATTAAATTGCCTTTAACACCTATGGCAGCTTGAAGCCTATAACAATATAGACAAGCATACAATTGCTTGTACATGAACTATTAGCTGCTAAACAATATTAAATTTCTAATTAAAGTATTTCAACTAAGATAGATATTTATTCAAAATATATTTTTTAGATCTGTAAAATGATAAGAAACACCAATAAATGGCAGTTTAAAGGTCAACGATTTACATGGAAATTATAGTAGTTGCATTATCAATAGTGCTCCCAATAAGACTTCGATTGTGTGGTTTATGCTATTCTTCTGAATTTGCTGTTAAAAGTTCTTGAACCACAATTGCTGTTATTTTTACCACAATGCAGTTTGTCTAAGGCAAATTTTTTTGAAAAATTAGTAAATAACCATCATCTAAAAGGACAATTTTTCGTTAGGTACTTTTCCTATCCCAGAGAATTTGACTCTTAACAGGATACAATGAAGACGAATGATTCATGTAGCCGACCCTGCATAGTGGGATAAAGACTTGATATTATTATTTGTTATACTTTTCCTACCCCAAAAGTAACTAGAAATGATGTGAACCATATGAGATGCAAACCACTAGGAGTTATTTCAAATGAAGATTAAAGTTTTGCCTATATTGAGTTAAGAATTTGAAAATCACTAAAAAGAAAGGCAATTGAAATTAACCATTATTCAAACTCCAAGTAATGCAAAGTAATCTCTTAAAATTTTTTGAGGGCTTAGTAAGCAGCGGAGAGAGAAGATCGTGAAGGATATCACCACTAGAGAGAAGGCGCCGAAGAACTGCGGAGGAAAGGTAGCAGTGCTAACTCCAATTGCTCGAAGATGTTCAATATTCTTCCACGTTGGTTTCTATTTTCT
The DNA here is from genome assembly GCA_016618105.1 of Dendrobium huoshanense. Taxonomy (NCBI): domain Eukaryota; kingdom Viridiplantae; phylum Streptophyta; class Magnoliopsida; order Asparagales; family Orchidaceae; genus Dendrobium; species Dendrobium huoshanense. The sequence continues at coordinate 31,797,417 of CM028354.1, read as the reverse complement.
ATGGGGAGACCGTTTGCTTCCGTCGGCGTTGAACACAAGACCCCACTTGGTTAGTTCAATGGAAGACCGCCTTCGTTCCCTCTTGGATTTGCAAGAGACAGGAAGAGAGAGGATGGGGGACGGCGGGATTAAGGGAGAGGGTGGCCGGCGGGTGTAGAGAGGAACTAAAACAAATTAGTTGAATTCTCTTAGATTAATCAAAATCTGATTTCAGTTATAATTAGGGAGAATGTATGAAATTTCTCAAGCAATGCTGAGTTAATGAGGGGTAGCAAAGAAGGAGGCCGGCGGTAAGAGGGAGGGAGGAGGTAAAATTTAAAACTGAAAAAGTTTTAAGTAAATTAGGAGGGAAAATTATTTGGAGTTAATTCAACAAATGTGCTGCAAATGTGGCCGGCGGCTGAGGGGGGAAATTGGTGTGAGAGCAAGTGGATGGTTTCAAAACAGAGGTTTAAGAAGGATTAACATCTGAATTTGAATTTTGTCTCATTTAAAACTTTCCTAATTTGGAAATTCATGAGATTTTGAAATTCACATTTTAGGGGAATGGGAAATAATGGTTGATAGATTGGTGGTGGGGTGGCCGGCGGCTAAAGGGGGCGGGTTGGGAAAAGGAAGGGGGATTGATGTTGGGGATAGACCACGAGCCACGGACTAAATTAGCTTTTCGCCCTTAGGGTTCTTGTTCTCCTCTCTATCTCCACAAGAAGAAGAAGAAGACAAGATTCAAAACAAATATTCATAATATTCATTAAGCTCAAAATAATACATGAGACCACTTTTGATCATACAATGAGAAAATACCAAATGCTTTACAATAACAAAGTAACTCCCCACAGGGGTAAAAATTGAAAGACTTTGATAATAATAAAATACATCATGACATTTTAAAAATAAAGTTGTGGCCGTCGATTGAGGGGCTTTTTTTGTGTCCTCATCAAGACCATCTCAAATGCCAATGCTAAATTCCATTAGTTATAAATTTTTTCTTCATCGTTGAGATGCATTTCATTCATTGGGTTAGTTCTCATTTTTTTTTTTGATTGATTTCTAAATTATGTATGCTTGCTGATAAGTAAGAAAAACAAAATTTGTTTAAAGATCTGCTCATGAGCACATTTTATTAAATAGATTCAAAGGGGAAAATTATTAATATTGTTTTTGTTGCTTTGGGCTTTGGTTTTGTTGATTGAGGGGATTTTTTGTGTGACCAGCCAATGCTGTTATAGTCATTTCATTCATTGGCTCTTTTTTTTTTTGCTAACATCAATATTTGTTTAAAGAATTGTTATTATTAATATTGTTTTTGTTATTATTATCCTTGTTCTTATCCTTATCCTTATTATAATTATAATTATAATTTTGTGATATTTTATTTTTTATTACTACTGTTATTTGCCCAAAGTCCGAATGAGGAAGATTGATAATTAATATTAGCTTGACAACCGATCATAAAAATCATGTCAAATCTAATGAAATTAATTCAAAATTGAATCTTATTAGTGCCACAGCAGTTGATGTGCTACAACTTTTGTCAATTGTGGTAAGTAGACAAGGGCAGTGATGCGGACATCAGACCCTTAATGTTCCCTCAGGGACGTGGCCGATGATCGACGGCTATGATGACGCCTTTTTATTTCAACTATATGTGATGTATTTATTTATTTGCTGTCTTTTCCCATGTATGCCCTTGCTTAAGAGATTAGTTCTTTGTAAGCCCCGAGGGCATTGTTGTCTTTTATTTTTCCCTTCTTGTATTTGTCTATTTAAGTCCCTCCTCTTCTTGGAGAAGGGCTAATGAAGATTATTATGAAAGTTTCTACCTTTTTGCTCATGTGAGAGTTGAGAGTTCTTGGAGAGAACTTGGAGAAAGTCCCTTGGTGAAGGGCAAAGGCAATACCCACCAGTCGCCGGAATCGTCCGGGGCTCGTGTTCCGACTCTTCCCCTTGCTACCATCGTCGGCCCTCCTTCATTTGCCCTAGCCGTAAGTCATCTCCTCCCTAGCTCCACACGCCAGCCACCCACCAACCCTCCCCCTCCCACTGTCCACCACCCTTTTCCCCAAATCAGTCGCCGGCCCTCCCACCTCCTTGCCGCCGGCCACCTTGGCCTCCCACCACTAATGATGATTTCCATCATCATTACATCTTGCCAAAAAAAAAAAAAAATCACCCAAATAATTTAGGAGAACTTTTAATTTGAAATTCAAATTTGAATTTCAAATAATTTCCTAAATTGACATAGCCATTTCGGGAAAGCTTTCAAATCCTATCACCCAATCAATTTTGAAATTCAAATTGTTTCCTAAAATGAAATTCTATTTTAGGAAACTTCTCCAATCAAATCCAAATCAAATTTGAATTGGATTGGATTTACTTCTCTCCTTAATTGGAATTCCCAAAGAAGCAAGCATTAAAACCCTTCCCCTAATCCCTCCCCTCCTTTAAATGCCGCCAGCCCCCATGCCCTCTTCTCTTTAATTTCCTTCCAAGCTTGGAGTAGGGAGATTGAGAGGGAAACAATTCAAATTTTGAATTCAAATCTTAGATTTGAAACCTTTCCTATTTGGCATGATCTATAATAGAAAGTTTTAACTCTTCAATTCAAAATTAAATTAAGAGGGGCCATGAGTCATCAATTCCTCCTAATTTAATTGCTTTCAATTCGCTTCAGGCCGACGCCAACAATTGACACATTTTTTTTCTCAGCCGAAACCTGCAAGACCACCCACGTCTATAATTTGTTCCCAAAATTCAGCCTACCCTCAATGGGAAATAATTCCAAATCTTGGCCCCACTTGCCTGCCACTTGCCCAGCAGTTTTTGTGAAGATTATTCCTCTCCTTTCCTAAGAAATCTCATCCCTGTCTAGTGTTTTTGGATCCCAAGCTGCTGCCAGAGTTTTTTCCTGCACCAGTCCCTAGTATTCCGGCAACTCGAGGGCTCACAAACTGCTGTCCAGGAAAGACAGCTGGCTGCCCCCTCATTTCCCACCAGCCCCTATTACTGCAGCACCTTTGGGACAGCTTTACCTTGCTGTCCAATTGATCGGATAAGTCCATGTTCACTGCCTGAGACTTTTCTGGGCATGAGAGTGTGCTGTCCTGAGAAAACCTGCACCTGTTTCTTGCTGTCCAGCCGAGTGGAAGGTTTTCAAACGCTGTCCGGATGCGTCAGATTGCTGACCACACCTTCAAGAAGGTTCGTGGATGCCACCTACCTCCTTCCAAGCCTTCCTATGACCACCGGAGCTTCGTATACTTCATACTTCGGGTAAACTCGACCTCCGACTCTTTTAGCCTCTTAGTTTATTTCTCCAACGTGGTTATATTTTGAGTCACAAAGATGTTGTTGGTCCCTCCGCTAAAGCCTAGTAATAGGAAGAGTTGAGTGAAGGTTTCCTTGTAGTAGCTAGTCTTAATGTTAACAAAGAGATTTATTGTTGAGCCATTCACGTATGCAAAAGTGGATTAAATTGATTGATTTTTATGCTCTTAACTTCTATGCACGTAATTTAACCAACGTTATTTATCACTTTAATATTTTATTTTATCGTTCAAATCAACATGAGATCTTGCTTATTATTGTTCTCTAAAACTAAACGTGCAAACGTCGTTAAGCATCTCATCTTCCCATGAGTGTTCTACATCAGGCAGTCTCTTAAGCATCTTATTACAACTTAATCCGAACATTGTGAATTTGTTGTTATTTTATATCAATATGTAAAAATGGGTTGACTAATGCTCAAACATTGTTAATTTGTTGTTATTTTATATCTAAATGATATCTTCTTTCACCACAATCCTCTTTGAATTTAAAAGTGTTGATTATGCGTGTATCTTTCTGCAGGAACTTTACAATTCTTTTGCTGAAGTACCAGGAGAATTTCGTTTTGCAACTACAATAACATCTAATGATCTTGAAGAAATACAGAAGTTCTTAGACAAAGCTGTCAGCTCCAGGTATTTTGATGGATGAATCATCCTTGTATCTGTAAAGAAACTTCGGTTTAGTCGATTATTGCTTTATATTTTGATTTTTTGCAGTGTTTTTGTTAAATGTGATTTTTGGTTTCATGTTCGCTATCAGTGGATTCTTATTTTTTAGTTTCCTGGAGCATCACGAATTCATTATCCCTGTTGCTTTGGCTTAATATATTGTTATTTCAAAGATAGTGCACCTTGGATACGTATTTAGTAGGGGGCTGCCTTCTTTAAGGTTATAGTTGTCAGTGATCTATTGCCCCATGCATTAAATGCTTCCTTGCTGATACAATTCCACACCTGCTTTAGTTTCATTGGAGGCTTTAGGATCAGTGTTGAGTTATTAATGTGTAATTTAAGTATTTGTAGTTGTCTTTTCCCTTCTACGGATTATTTCTAACAATTATCTTTAATGTATATGAAGCTGTGAAGGGTTGATTATCAAAACTTTGGACAAAGATGCTACATATGAGCCTTCGAAAAGGTCAAACAACTGGTTAAAATTAAAAAAAGATTATATGGACAGGTGCTGTGGTTTCTATCTAATATATTTTGATTTACTTTTTGTTATCGAATTCAATCATTTCTTTGTATCTTTTGAACTGTTGCCTTGGAGTAGAGCCATCATGGATATGTTTTAACCCATGTTGTTCATGTGATTTAATACATGAATGTCATTTATTTTTTTCCTATCTATTATTGTTCAGTAACTTTTGTATATTTTTATGTAAAATCTTATATTATTATTCGGAAGAGTTGTTGTCATGGACGTGGGTTGATGATAGCTGGATCTCCTTGCTTTCTGATACCCTTTCCATCCTGCAGCCACGTAACATTTCAAACTATGTGTACGTTATACTGATGCTCTAATGTGTACCTTAATAGTCTTGAAGATGATTTCACTCAGTCACTTTGTTAAAATACCCATGATGAGATGTAATCATGACCTTTTCAGTTTCTTAAGCATGCTCAGGCTGCCTTCTTTCTTGTGGGTGAAGATCAACTTGGTTGCTGAATTTTTATGTCACCAGTTGACCAATTGTATTGCAAACCATATTCATGAATGCAAATTTCTATTTTGAGTTTGTTTTCCTTACTAAGTTATATTTGTTTATTCCGCCTGTGAAGTTATTCGTTGATGCAGTGTAGGAGACACTTTAGATCTAGTTCCCATTGCTGCCTTCCACGGTCGTGGAAAACGCACAGGTACCTACTTTCGTAACTCTTCAGTTGGCCCTCTATTGAATGAATTTGCTTATATATAAATTCCCCTCCCAAGATTGATGTATCAGTTTCTATTGGTCCAACGTTGTATTTCTGAACAAAATGTGAATGGTTAATTTTTTTTTTGCTATCAGTTCAATTTTTTCATTTAATGATTTTTTTTTTCTGGCAATTGAGCAGGTGTTTATGGTTCTTTTCTTCTTGCTTGCTATGATGAACAAAATGATGAATATCAAAGCATATGTAACATCGGTAAGATGATGATTGTTCATCATATAGGCTAATTGTTCATTGTCAACATTTCTTTTGATCTTGGCAAAATAATCATTTATATATTCTTTAGGTACCGGGTTTTCTGAGTTGCAGCTTGAAGAGAGGTCCAAAAGTCTTGGAAGTAAAGTTATACCAAAGCCAAAAGTAATCCTTTTATATCTGATTGTAGTACGCCAGAGCTTTTTTTTATGTTTACCTTCTAAACGTATGGTATCTGGCTTACACCTCATTTCAGCCATACTATAGAGTTGCTGATTCAATGAATCCTGATGTCTGGTTCGAGCCAGCAGAGGTATTGTGATATTCTATTACATGGTTTATTTATTTATTTTTTAGCAACATAATTTTGTGCTCTACTGTTTTCCATTTTCTGTATAATATCCAAGAGTTATTACTGAAGATGGTAAGTGTTGTCACCACGACTGGTATGCATTTAAAAACTGATAGGAAATATGATACGCCTTAGGGTTCCCAAGTTAGGGTTTGCCCTAATGCTCTTTCAAAGATGAAATTTCTCCTCCAAATCCAAGAAAAAATCAACACAAGAGGGATGAGAGGAAGAACAAGAAACTTTGCATTCAAAATCCAAGAGAAACAAGATACAATTTGTCCACTTCGAGAAGGACAAGGTCTCCCACTAGGGCCACTACAAACCCTATAAAAACAAGGTAAAGAAACTAAGGAGGCTAAGAGAAAACTCAAATCATGCATGCCCTAGAAATCTCCCTCTATTCCTTACTTATAGCAAGCCAAAAGACCAACAAAATCCACTAGTGGGCTGCCCAAAATGAACCGCCTGAGCTCAGGCTAGACCTGAGCCAAACCGGTCCAGAAATGGACCGGTTCCGCTCAAGCCAAATGGCCCCCGTCCCGCTCCGCGTACCTGCTTCGGCGGATCGAACGGGCGCGCCGATGTGGCGCCCGTTCCGGCTGTTTCCGCGCGCCGCGGGGTCGCCCGCCCTCCCTTAGCTGGCGGAAGGCGGATCGCATCAATACTCCCTCCTTTAAAATTAACCTTGTCCTTAAGGTTAAAGAATGTAGATTCCTTGGTGGTCGGAAACTCACAAAGGCTAGGGTCACCCTGTAGTGCCACCCTCCGACCATTACTCGTGTATTTTAGCAGCAACTTCTCCCAATTGACCTCCATGTCTCCTAAAAACTGAAGCCACTGCATACCCAAGATGACGTCGGCGTTTTCCAGATCAATTAGCAAAAAATCTTGAGTAATTACCTCCCCTTGCAAGATAATAGTGACTCCCTTGCATTTTCCATAAATACGGGCCTTCTGTCCTGTGCATATGGTCACCTCTACCTCTTTGCTTGTTATCACCTCAAGACCTAACTGTTCCGCCACTCGATAGGCCAAGGAGTTGTGAGTGGCTCCACAGTCAAACAAAACTCTCACCTTGCACTCTTCAATTTCCCCCTCCATCTTCATAGTGGGATGAAATGGTAAACCTTCCATCGAATTCAGACTGACTTCTATCATATCCAGGTGAGGATGCTCTACCTCACATAGCTTTTCCCTTGTTGTCCCTTCATCTGTGTCCTCATCTGAATCCCCCACCACTATCACGTGTAGGGTCTTCTCTTTACACCTATGCCCAGGTGCAAATTTCTCGTCGCAACGGTAACAGAGGCCCTTGACCCTCTTCTCCTTCAATTCGGAGTCAGTCAGTCTCTTGAACCCTCCTTGGTTCACCACAGTGGTGGCTTTCTCCTGTTTTACCTCCTCTAGATGAGTAGTGGCAGTTGCCTTAGGTCCTTCGAGCATGAGTGGAGAGCGATAAGTGGGGTGAGATCCCCCTGATTTCCGTGTCTGATCCGCCTTCTGCTAGTCCTCAACAAGCTGAGCTGTCTCCATAATTCCCACTATCCCTCGTGGGTTGACCACCTTGATGGCGGCTCTGATGTAGGGTTTCAACCCTTTCATAAAATTCCCCTCCTTGGCGTCATCGGACATTCCCCTCAATCGCCCCGATAGAAGCTCAAAGTGTTCCCGGTACTCTGCTACTGTGCCTTCCTGAACAAGAGACATGAACTGTTCATAATGGGTGCCCTCACTGGACGCTCTGAACCTATGCAGTAGTAGGTCCTTGAACTCTTCCCAACTTCGTATATGTTGTCGCCCCTCAATCCATTGAAACCAAGCCAATGATTTCCCCTCCAAGCAAATCGGGACAGCCATCAGCTTTTCCTCCTCCGTGACGCCGTTAATGGCGAAGTATCGCTCCACCCGGTAGACCCATCCGTACGCATCTTCCCCTTCGAATACGGGGACCTTCAACTTCCTCATCCGTGTATCTGTCCGATGAGGATTCCTCCCATCCTCCCATGGCCCATGCTGAAATCCCTCCCATTGAGGTCTTCCCCTCCACTCCCCTGGATACAGGGTCTGCACCCCCCTTCTTGGTGGCTCCCAAGGGGCTCGGCCCCCCTCGTGTGTACCTCCCGGTTGTCTCGGCCATCCACCCCCGACCTCTCCTGTGGCTCGGCCCAACTCCGGCGACCCTCCTGGACCTCTCGGCCACCCTCCTTGTGGCTCCCAATTGGTGCGACCCATCTCTTGCACTCCTCCCGGCCTCATCGGCCACCCTCCATACAGACCGTGAGGGTCACGTACGGCTCCTCCCCCTGGCCGGCGGCCCCCTCCCACTGGGCACCACCCACGCCGGATGCCTCCCACCCTTCCCTTGACCAAGGCTCTTGGCGAGAGATGTGAGGTGGTGCTTGCATGGCTTCCCCCGGTTGGCTTGCTCCATCTTCCCTAATTGAGAAATTAGGGTTAGGGTTTGACATCGGCGATTTCCCCTTTTCCTTAGGATTTGATTGAGCAACTTGGGCGTCTACCAATTTGCGGATCATCTCTTCCATTCCCCCAAATCTCTCCTCAAGGGATGAGAATTTTCCTTCCAATGACGAAAGCTTCTCTCCCACTTCCTCCTTTAATTGGCTCATCTCCTCTTCCAAAACTTCTACCTTCCTTGATGCCATGCCGTCTAGAATCGAGAGTTCTGATACCAACTTGATACGCCTCAGGGTTCCCAAGTTAGGGTTTGCCCTAATGCTCTTCCAAAGATGAAATTTCTCCTCCAAATTCAAGAAAAAATCATCACAAGAGGGATGAGAGGAAGAACAAGAAACTTTGCATTCAAAATCCAAGAGAAACAAGATACAATTTGTCCACTTCGAGAAGGACAATGTCTCCCACTACAAACCCTAGAAAAACAAGGTAAAGAAACTAAGGAGGCTAAGAGAAAACTCAAATCATGCATGCCCTAGAAATCTCCCTCTATTCCTTACTTATAGCAAGCCAAAAGACCAACAAAATCCACTAGTGGGCTGCCCAAAATGAACCGCCTGAGCTCAGGCTAGACCTGAGCCAAACCGGTCCGGTCCAGAAATGGACCGGTTCCGCTTAAGCCGAATGGCCCCCGTCCCGCTCCGCGTACCTGCTTCGGCGGATCGAACGGGCGCGCCGATGCGGCGCCCGTTCCGGCTGTTTCCGCGCGCCGCGGGGTCGCCCGCCCTCCCTCAGCTGGCGGAAGGCGGATCGCATCAGAATACTTGAGTTCGCAAGCAATCCTAAGAAAAACGGATGAGCCAACAGCAGGATTTCTGCTGTTTACAGCAGAACTCAGCACCAAACCAGAGGAAAACGGATAGAAAACTAAGAGAAAACCAAACAAACACTTGTATTCCACTAGTAGAAGAATAGAAAACAGCAAAGATACAATTGTTCTTCAATCCGAGAGGAAGAACAACTCTCCAATCTCTGGCGATGCCAAGAGCCCAAAACAAAGAAAACCCTAGATCTCAAATTGTCATTCAAATTCAAGATGAGAATCAATTACCCCCAATCCCCTCCTGGGCCGGCGGCATATCAAAAACCTTAATATATTTTGTGTGCTGCATTTTTTTTTCTGTTCTTTTTAAATTATCAAGCTTCCATTATTGATAGTTCTAATTCTCATCGGTTATGCTCTTTCTATCAGGTTTATGATTACCATTATTAGTAGCTGTTTTAATCTTTAATAATGCCTCTTTATGGAGACAAAGATGCTAACATACAATGTAGAACAACTCTTCATTGAAGATAATATTACAAGACAAAAGTTCATTTTGGTGCATTGATTATTGGTTCTTGTAGATTGCAGAATTTCAATAGAATAACTTTTTATTCTTGGAATTGTGAACTAAAGTAATTTGGGACAAGGGATAATCAAATCGACCCTCATACTACTCTTGTGATGCAAGTGCAAACAGGGCCACAAGTCTAATTGTGTGTGCGCACCATTTTCTTGCTGGCACCATCGCATTGAGCCCAGCTGGCCAGATGCATGGAATGATTGGACCGATTGGGAATGTTATAGGTAAACATAACAATCAATGCTTGCTAATATTCTTGTTGTCACCATAAAATTGACCCCAACCTGAGATTTGACTTTCATTATCGGTGGGAGGGAGCGAGGGAGGGAGGAAGGGGTCAGCAAACTTGATGATCCAGCCAGGTTTTACACCCAAGTGATAATTTAATTGTGCATTCATGATAACTTACGAAGTGAAATTCTGAAGAAGTGGAAGTGCAAAGCAAAACATTTGAAAGTATGAAGCAAAGTGAAGTGTTAGTTCTAAAGCATAAAATGTAAATTTCTAGTAATTATATTTAGTTATTGTTTAATGTGTACGACAATATAGGATGTTTAAGTAGTAAAACACAAACAAACAATTCATTTGAAAATATGGGTTTTGATTGATTGTTCACAGAACGTTAAAGCTCATATCATGTAAATTCCAAATCATGTGAAATGCAGTGCTGAAAGTTTATATCAGAACCTTTTGTCATTATTTATATCAGAAGTTTTACTTGAAAATTCAACATCCTTTCTTATTTCCCATCCATCTGTGGGTGAAATGCAGTACTAAAAGTCAATTTGGTACCTAAGGCTTTTTGAATCTTTTTCCACAATCTAGTAGTGAATCAGACATCTTTTCAGAGACTATTAATTTTGGATGGTAATGTATATTTAAGTCATAATCTTTGATAAGCTCTAACCATTGTTTGTCTTAAATTAAGCTCTTTTTGATTAAATGTGTTTAAGGCTTTTATGATTTGTGAAGACATCATATTTGACTCCATATAAATAATGCCTCCAAATTTTAATTATAAAAATCATAGCTGCTAATTCCAAACAAGGTTTAAAATTGCGTAAATAAGCCTCGAGGCGGTGTGAGGCGCAAGCCTCACAGACGAAAAATTGCATAAATGAGAATTTAAGTATGCTAGCAGGTAAATAACAGTAAGAGTCTATCATACAATAAAAACATCTAAATGAGAAGTGAAATTAGTGGAAAATAATAAAATAGATGCAATATATACATCTCATAGCATAATTCAAAGTACAAACCTACAAATATAATTCTATTAAAACTCCCAACGTACAAATAAGAAAGAACATTTAAAATCCAATCATGTCACATCACTAAATGGGTCTTCAAGGGAGGCATCTTCATCTCCAATTGTATCTATGAATGTCAAATCTTTATCATCTTCAATGTTACTCACTTTTCTTTTCCTTGTTCAATAAGAATGATTAGTGTGCTGTTAATTGCATATATGTTAAATGTAATAGCACATAAGAAATAGTGAGATACCTTTGCTTGCTTGTTGTGCTGCGGTACTAGTAGATGTGTGTGGTGTGGTACTAGTGGATGTGTCCACTTGATCTGCTTCGATTCTCTAGCTGCATGTCTGTCTCTCAAAATATCCACACTTAGATCCTCTAGCTGCATGTCTGATAATGATAAATCTGTCTCATCATCTATGAACAACTCATTATCAGATGTCACTTCATCACACACCAAAGGGTCTACATCATCCTTCAACCCCTTGTTCCATGAGGCGTACGCATCACTAAAAAATTGCGCAATTGCGCCTCTGAGGCAAGCATCAGGTTCCATGAGGCGTAAGCCTCACCAAGTCCCAAAATTGCTTAAGCAATGAGGCTCTTGGGGGTCAAATTGCGCAGAGGCGCACCTCTTGTTGCGCAATTTTTAACTATGATTCCAAATCATGTGTGAGATAATTTTTTCATGAACTTTTTGCCGCCTTGAAGCATATGTCACTATCTTATTATATTGCATCAATACACATCCAAGTCTCCTCAATGAAGCATCACAAATAAATTGAATTCCTTCTGTGCCTAAATGAATTGTTAATATTGGAACAATTATTAAGCAGTTCTTCAATTTTTGAAAAACTTATTCACACTGTTTGTCCTATTCAAATTTTACTGCTTTTTGTGTTAATCTTGATAATGACATTGCAATCTGAGAAAATCCTTCAACAAACCTCCTGTAATAATTAGTAAGACCCATAAAACTCCTTACCTTTAAAACTGTAGTCGACCTTGGCCATTCTGCAATAGCTTTGATTTTATTCTGATCCATTAAAATAACTTCGCCACTAATTACATGCCCAAGAAAATTTACACTTTTCAACCAGAATTCCCATTTTGAGAATTTAGCATACAACTTATTCTCCTTAAATGTTTGCAACACTGCATGTAGATGATTTGAATGATCAAAATTGTCACTGGTAAGTTCTGTAAGCTCTTAATTGATCATTGTTAGAGCACCACCTAACTATGAAGGATGTAATTATGTCAGTCTATATAGGTAGTTAAAAATTCCATTAATATTAAATTCAGATTAAAATTTCTTTAACAATTTAACTCTTTTCTGATCTTTCATTGAGTACACTTGCTTCTAGTACTTTTCCATGGCTATACTACTCGATTTTTTCGCTGTGTAAAACAACATCAACAATATTAATTAATATTAAAATTTACCTTCGAGAAGTCAAATGTTGTCAAGGCAATGTTGAACACCTTAAATAGTGTCAAGGGTAATGTTGAAAGTCTCTAAATTATTAACTTATTTTTCTAATTATGTTGTATGTCATTATCTATAAAATGATTAACTGATAATTAACAAATTGCATTGTTTACCTCAAATACTCTCCCTCCTTGGCGAGTCGAGATGGCAAAGATCAAAACCTATTCTTTCTTCTTTCATGTCGAACACCAATGCATAATTTAATTAACTCAATTTGCACAACCTCCTCCTCCATCCATAAATCTCTCTATATTTTGCATTCCCTCTTCTAAATTGATTGAAGCCAAAATTTCCCTCATGGGGAGTCACATTTGCCCACTCGTGATTGCGTCCGTCCCAAGTCATGCTAGTGCTGTTCCCACTCACTTGGTCTATTCCGCCCTATCTTGATTAGGGCTGCAAGCGAACCAAACGTTCGACGAGCTACTCGTTGTTCGGTTCGATTAAAGCTCATTTGTGATCGTTTAATTAACTAAACAAACAAACTTGAACAATATTTTAAATACTCGATTCTTAAATAAACAAACTTGAACACTAATGCATTCGGCTCATTTATGTTCGCAAACAATATTATTTGAAGTTCGTGAACAAGCTCGACATTAAGCTCGATAAGAAGCTCGATTTGTGTTCGATTTTGAACTCTTGAATAAGCTGGATAAAAATAATTAATATTTGATTATAGAATTAATAAATATAAATAATCATTGCCTTTGTTACAGAGATAATTGCTTTTATTATAAATGTGTTTGTTCATAGATATGTTCATGAACGTGTTTGTTTGATAGTTAAAAAAAATTCGTTAAATATGTTCGCGAACAAGCTCGATAAGCACTAAACGAACAAACATGAACTGAACATGAACCGAACATGAACACTCATTAATTTAAATGAACCAAACATGAACACAAACAATAAAGCTCAAACAAACATGAACCAAACTTGAACAAGCTGATATTAAATGAACACAAACATGAACACTCACATACTCGGCTTGGCTCGGTTCGTTTGCAGCCCTGATCTTGATCCAGCTCAACTTAGCACGCCTGCATGCTCGTGCGCTTTAATTCCTGCACAACCTTGCTTACTTGCTTAAATTTGTGCTGGACCGGTTCAGTTGAATCATTCCAGCTAGCTATTACATTCAACAACATGAGCATGTACGAGTTTTTCTATGTCAAGTACGACATGATCAATATGATCCTCAACACGGCATAGCTTGAAAATTTCATTTCTATCATGTGCATAACTTATGGTGATAAATCATATCCCATCCATATCTTTATCCTTTGGGATGGATCCAAAGGGGATTTGAAATGAAGATTGATTGCCTATTCTGACTTAGATTTGTCATCACATTGATGAGATGCCATGCGAGTAGTTCTATTTGACATCAACCAAATCATATTTGGAAACCCATACCGTCATCATATGTGCTGTACAACATCGACAATCTTACTAGTTTCGATTCATTCTTGCTGAAGGATTATAACATTCCCATTGTGGTCATGGTAATAATAGGTAAAGGAAGATCATTATTGCTGGGTAGAAGTTTCAACCTTGGGCATAGGCGGATCCACAGTTAAGTGAGGGTGAGCTGCCCACCCAAAAAAAAAAAAAAAAATTTCATTAAAGAGGGCTTTTTCGGAATCCCCCCCCCCCCCCAAAATTTTTTTGCCCTAAATTTATTAATTGTGGGCCAGTTTTTCCTATCCTACCTTCCGTCGTTCGCTAAATCACACTTGAAGGCTAGAAGCCCTCTCGTTCCGTCATTCGCAACTCGCAAAATCAAACTGTCTTCGCAATTGCAAGAGGTCGTTGGCCTTCACCTTCACAAATCACAAGAATTTGCCCACCCTAAAAAAATGGTATGGATCCGCCCGTGAGTCCTTGGGCTCATTCTTTTGAGCAAAATTAGTGACATGTAGAGGCCAAAGCTAATTGAGAATTTTGCATCACTCTTTAAAGAGATCTGAAGGATGCCCCTAAAATGACCTATCGAGTATGTTATTCAGTAGTATATGTTAAACATGTTGTCCAATCTCCCGATTTATCAGAATTTTATCAGAATTAATCATCATCTCAATTGACCAACATATTGTTGTGATTTCTTCTTCTTCCTTCAGTAAATACCTTTTATTTTGATTGAATTGATCATTACAAAGAACAATAATAGATATATGAACTGAAAATCCTACCCTTTTCCGTTGTTAAATAGGTTCATCCAACGGAATGGATGATTGCAAAGCCTCATGTATATATGAATTGTAGGCTTTACCCTTTTCTTCAAGTCAACCAACCATACATGCCTATATTGGACACCTAATTCTTGCTGCATCCTTTCTAACCTTTTCTGATACAAGGTCTGAATAAAGCATTCAGAGCTGAGTTGATGACTCGCTGATGAATATGCTATTCCACTCCTGCATATATTTTATTATGGTGGATTTTCAAAGATAATTATTTTATTGTATTTTTGGTACCTTTTATTTTGCTACTGAATTTCAAAGACTGATTTTTTTCATTTTGTTCAAGGTCTGGGAAGTAAAGGCAGCTGATTTGAGCATTAGTCCTGTTCATCGTGCTGCTTCTGGCATTGTGGATCCAAATAAGGTTCTGGAAAGGCTCTTTTTTCCCCTTCCATGCATTAGTAAGTTAAAATGTTGTCAAAATGCCACTATAATTTCTAATTGTGAAATATCTTTAGGGTATTTCTCTTCGATTTCCTCGTTTACAACGCGTCCGAGATGACAAAAGCCCAGAACAAGCCACAACATCTGAACAGGTATTTGCTTGTTGTTGACTTTATTTTTGTGCAGCTATTTTCCTGAAGGAGATTGCTAAATTTTTCTCTTATAGGTTGCTGATATGTATCGCGCACAAAAGATCAATCATATGAACAATAATGAGGAAGAGGATGATGAATGATGTGGTTTTCAGCTAGTAATCAAGTTCTATCACTCCTTCAAAATTGGCATTATAATTTTACTTGGTAAAGTCAAAAATGCATTTTCTGGATTAACTATTAGTTTATCCTACCTTGCGCTAAGCATTTTGCGTATTTGATGTTGATTTGGAACCTTTTATGCTTAGGACCGTTTTGTTTGAGATCATCTTTTGCGATGAAATATTTTAGTTCAATTAGTATGCTTTATAATTAGTACACTATTACTTTGAATTGCAATGTGTTAGGATCACAATATTCAAATGATTAAATTGGCATCCCCCGGCTGGACCTGAGTGGTTGGTGAGAACCACCAGTACCCTTACAATCCTCACTTTTTTGTAGACCTTGAGGTTTCAAGAAACCTGTCAGTCTTTCTCACTTGAGAAATCATATGGCAATATAGAATGGTACAACCATGACTATTTACAAGATTTCTATGCTACTTTTTCTTGGTATAGAAGAAAGGCGGTGGTACTTTTTTTTTCAAAAATAGAACAAAATTTAATTTGGCATCCTAAAGAAAACTAAACTTATGATGAGGGCTTGTTGATTTATCTTTATCCAACAAACTATAAGCTTCCTGCAGCTAGTTAATTTCTTAGACTTTTGTCTGGGGAGAATGTTAGAACCAAAATCCAGTGTTAACAGCTTCAAGTATAATGTGAACATGCAAAACTTTCTGTTTGCAATTTATAGAGCGGCGAACACTCATGGCTCAAAGAAAAAAAGGAAAATTGCAAACTAGAGGATTTCATGTTAGGTTGAACTTCTGAAACTACTAATATGGTCTGGTTGGCTTTTTTTTAGTTGGTAGGTGATTCTTAGTGAAATCTATGCACGAGGAAAAAGTACCTGATGATGATAGGAAATGCTTTAACACTTCAAGCAAGCTCGCTTGACTGTCAACCATCATCGTCGAACACCGCACCCGCCGGCGGCCACCCTCGCCATCCACCACCCAGGCCGCCGGCCACTACCGTCGTCACCCTACGGCCTCCTCCGCCACCACTTGCCGACCATCGTTGCCTCCACCTGCCACTTTTTTAAATTTTACACTACATTCATTTTACATCAAATCAAACAAAAAAAATCATTCATCTGGATTTACTTAACACTGCATTCCTTTTTTAGCCAACCAAACAGTCCCTCAATCGATTTCTTCCTCTTTGTCTCCAAGTTAAGCAAACCATATTTCATGATGCATTTTTTCTTTTCAGATTTTAGCTTCAGCAAACTGGTCGAACAATATCCTTTTCTTCTTATGATTTTGGACACCTACAGCAAAATCGAAGCCAAGTACAGTCTAACATTAACCATCTTTTGTTTCTCTCTCTAAGGACAGGTTGCACAGCTCTTCCCGTTGAATAGGAACGCATAGTTAATTTTTTTCTTATCTGATTTTAGACTCCTGTAACCTAATCGAAGCTGCCATACAATCGTACCAATTCTTCTCAGCTTTCGATTGAAGTCGCAAAACCACTCCTTGTACACGAACTACTCTTTTTTGTCCTCATTTAAACCCACTGAAATAATGATGAGGACATCGCACATGTACCATTTCAACTCACATTTTATGTATGCATTTTTGCCCTTATGGGTACTTCTTTTATTTTTGCTTCTCCTTCATGTATAGTTTAGTTTTGATGAAAATGCTCCTTTGTTCAGTGCTCTTTCTCAAATCTCTTAGTGACTAAAGTTCTAAAGTTGCCGAGGTGGAAATCTGGGTTCTAGTCGCTCGAATCCCTTGATTTGCAGCTGCTGCCACCTAGGAGTTCATTGCCCTCCAGGCCTTTGGCGTCGAGTCTGTCGAGTTTGAGTCCACGACATCTCCATTCCCCATTGCCGTGAACCTCGGCATCAATTGATCCACGTCCATCAAAATTCCTGCTATTGTTTAGGCAATCATTTAATGTCATTCCATTTCCCTATCATTTCAAATCTAATCATTATGGCTATTTAGTTAATTAAAATTAGTTCCGAAACTTTCTTTGGAGTACCCGAGCATCCTATGGGATTGGCATTTCAGGAAAATGTCTGAAAATCCTATGAATGAGTTCTCCACCCAAGAAATCTGAAGTCTTGCATGATCAAGGTTGACGTTGGAAGTCACCCCCATGGATTGGACACACTTTGAATGGCAGAGTGCCACCAACATTATTTGTTAAATTTTTTTCTCAAACATTGTGTCAATTTGATCCCATTAATTGTTGTAGCCTTATTTAAACTTGAAAAGAACTGGGTAAGCATGAAAAACAATCCTCCATCATCTCACGTGTAGACCTCCTCACAAATCTGAGCTCTATTCTAAGTTGAAAGCCGATAAGGAGTTGCGTGTACTTTGGGCTTGATGAGCTATTGGGCTATTTCATGATTATGATGGTGAAAATAATTCCATGGGTTGTAGAATATTGCCATTGTGAAGATTTGTGAAAAAAAAGACCATCAAGATATCTTCCTAAGTTTAATTTGTATCGGATTTCATGATTATGAGAAATATCTGTAAAAGGGGATATCATCAAACAAAAGTACTCGGAAGTGAATGACGCTGCCTCATTTATGAGATCAAATCTAATTTTCAACAACCAAGTAAGACACCCTTCCAATTATTGAGTACTTTAATACAATGATGATTTATTGGCTAGAATTATAATATTATTAAATTCTTAAGATGACATGCTACGATGACGAGGTAATCTCTCAAGCAATTTGTCGTAAGAAAAATAATGGTTGAATTTCTTGAAGGTTTCAATAATAATGACTTCGATCAAATTTATGTCCAAATCTTATGCAGAGAAAACATATCATCATTAAATGGGCTTATTTCCCTCTCATACAAAGAATAATGGTAATGCTTGATGCTCTAGTATCCGATGTACTATTCTCTCGTAGGTAATCTAATAAAATAATATCCCCAATTCATAAATTTCTAAATTAGCAACTTGAAACTAAAAACCTATTAACCTCAAAATAACATTTGCACCTAGAAAGGACTTCTTATTCAAGCCTCTAAAGTTTATCAATCGAAATTCAAATTCGATTTGCAGAAGGAAATATCAAAAATCAAATTTTATGTTAAAGCCATAGCCTATGCTTTCGTACTTGTTCTACTATTCTTCTTCTCTTATTTTCCTTCTTTGTTCCAGGCCTATTCATGACCCTCATTGTTATATATATATATCCTATAACTCATCTCAACCCTTCATTTGTCAATCAGCCTTTGCATACTATGGAATTTGGAGATAGTCCAAAAACTATATAGTGCATTAGTTATTGCTACAATAATTTTAACTAAACTTTAGGAAGCATTTTCTTAACAACTAGAATTCAAATAGGATGGTTGAAGTTGAGGAATGCATCGGGTGTGTTGTGTGATAGAAAAACACTTCTTAAAATTAAGTGAAAATTTTATAAGATGGTGGTGAGACCTGCAATACTTTATGGCATAATAAAATTAAGTTAAATTTTGCTGAGATGAGTATGCTCAGGTGGATGAGTGACTTTACACTCAAATATAGAATGCAAAACGAGTGTATATGTGAAAATGTTGGAGTAGCTCCAGTGATAGATAAGATTAGAGGGTCGCCTTAGATGGTTTGGTCGTATAGAGTCAACCTTTCGATGACTCGGTTATGAGAGTAGATGTTCTAGATTTCGCTTGGCCTATGTTGTTAAGAAATGTAGAGATGTATCTTAAAAGACTTGATTAGAAAGTATTAAAAATGATCTTTGTTTATTAAATTTAAATTAGAATTTGACTCTTAATTAGACACAATAAAGAAAAAATGATTCATGTAGCCGATCCGGCGATCCCTCATAGTGGTGTAAAAACTTGATGTTGTTGTTGTTGTACTATACATAATTATTTATATATACTTTCATAAATGAAAATAATTAAAAATAAAGCTTTTGATCATTTTTAGGATGATTTTTAAGGAATTTTTTTTAGTATTATCTTTTATGAAAATTTGGTATTACATTTAAAGTACTAAAATATTTGTTCTCATTACAGAGTAAGCCTTTACAATTTTCCTTTTTCATGCAGTTAGCTGAGGTGTGATTTTGAATCTGGACATTAAAAAATGCTCACTACCATGCAAAAATCAACTCTGCGGTGTTGTGATTCTGCAATTTTCAAGATCAACCTTCTGTCTTCTTTTTTAAATTTTTTTATTAAATATTTAATGTCAATAATCGAAAAATATCTGAAGGGAACATTTTGCTGCTGAGTATATAACAATCTTTGAAGGTTTTGTTGTATTGTTGTTGAAGGCAGCTTATAGAATTTTGTTTTTGTATTAATTTAAATTAATTTTTGGAAATGGCCTACCTGAGTTTCTTTTTTTAATGCTGTCATTTTACATCTTTGCGATTATTATTTAAAACCTAATGTTATTTCCATCTATTGTACATTAATTTTATTGTGTATATGAAGTTGCAGGCAAGTGGTTTTAAATCATTAATGATAATGGATGATTTATCATTAATGATTTGTGAGGTGAAATTGAAGTTATTTGGATGAGTGTAAAATAAATGTAGTCGGTTTTTTTTTTTGTATAATTTGAAGTAAAATGAATAGTGTAAAGTTCAAATATTGTGGCGGATGATGATTGTTGGCGGCTTGTGATAGAGGTGGCAGCTGACTAGTAGCAGTTGGCAGTGGTGGCGGTCAAAGATGACTGGTGGCAGTGGCCTATGATGGTGGTCGGTAGCATGTGGCGTTGGGTGGCCAATGATGTTGGATGGGGCCCAATTGGCGGCGGCGGTAGCGATGGTGGGTGGCCTGTGATGATGGGTGAGCTTGCAATGTAAATAAAATTCACTCAAAATTGGATGAGCTTAATTTACCTCCAAAACAAAAAGATGAATTAAAATGATTTATATTATTTCTTTTTCAATTAAATACCAAATATTAAAATCCATACATTTGGAATATTTTACATACATTTTTAGTTCCATTCAAACAGTTTATAAGTGAAAATAATGGAGATTTTAAATTATGATGATTTTATAGGGAACTTTTTAGCAGTGTTCTGACTTTAAATATTAGATTAGAGTAGATAAATAAAGAGTGATTCCCTGATAGTTAAGTTTATCTAAAATCTTTTACATGATCGACTGAGTTTATCTCGTATTGCATAGTTATGGATATTGCGTGAACGCCCAATTTACTTAAATATCAAAACATCATTTAAGTTGGATCCAGATGTAAATAAATTAAGTTGATTTAAGAAGTTTAATCAGAGTTGAGCGCTTGCTTGTTTTGCATTCAAAATTTTAATGCAACAACATCAAGCCTTTATCCCACTACGTGGGGTCGGCTATATAAATCCTTTTTCTCCATTGTCCTATTAAAAGTCAAATTCTCGTTTAAATCTAATAAAAAAAAATCATTCCTAATATTTTCTAACCAAGTCTTTTTAAGTCTACCCCTACCTTTCTTAACATAAGTCAAATCTAATACCTCCTCGCCTGACCAGGTCATCACAAGGCCGCCATTTTATGTGACCAAATCATCTAAGGCAACTTTCTCTAATCTTATCTTCTATTGGAGCTACTCCAACCTTTTCACGTATATGCTCATTTCGTATCCTATCTCTAAGGGTAAAGCCACTCATCCACCTGAGCATCCTCATCTCTGCATTCAAAATTTTAATGAATTAAATTAATTTTTATCAAGCTTAATGTATCAAAATAATAAAATTACATATTAAAAAATGGGCATATTATCAAACTCTTAAATATTTTTCACAAACTTCTGACAATTTTATTTATCGTTGTAAATAAATCTAATATCGAGACTTTCTGGTTTATTTATTTATGAATTGAATTTTATAAATCATTCATCTTTATTCTATTAGTCAATAAAGTTCATAAAATAATCATTGCTCAAATCAAATTTAATTAATATATTTCACAAGCTAATTTAGACATTAACGGCGAAAAAAAAAAGAACACAGATTAAAAGCATGATAAAACACATTGAATATATAGTATACTTATGCATAGAAGCATAAACTCAATAGAATATTTCTGCCGACATTCAGAAAACTATTTCAGGGCTACAATAACATAAACTATTTACAGACAATGATGAAGAAACAAAAAGGCCGTAGAATCGAGCAAACAATAAAGAGGAATAAATGGTCAAGAATTAAGTGGAAATTATGGCAAAAGAAAAGCATGAAATTAATGTCTACCTGAAGTTACAGAGTTCTTGAGTTATCACTAATCTTCTACCAAATTAACTGCATTAAAAATAATTCCAGAATAAAAAAAACAATTAGATACATTCATTCATAAATTTCGTTTGGCTTTCAGAAGTAAAAATTTCCAAAAAAAAAAAGAAAGCTCTTACCTTAAAAATCCACTTGAACGGGTTCCTCAATAATGAAAATCAAAATTGAAAAAATTTATATCAAGACATTGGGATCACCTCATCACAGTTTCTTTTACAAAAGATCGACCTCCAGAGCTGCCAAAAGTGAAATAAGAGTGAGAAAGCTGAAATACGCAAGCTAGGTTTAAAAAGAGTGGTGCTTCACACCTATACTCCAGGCGAATGTTTAGGAATCTCGCATTCTCCTTGCTCTGAGATAGAGTGATGGAGCCTTGGATAATTTGGTCTTGTTTCACCTCTATTGGATCATAAAAGTAAATAATGGTCTGCAAAAAAATTTATCGCCAATTATATAATATTCAGAAGTTTATGCAATTAAAATGCATAGTTTGAACATATCTAAACTTCGTTTGGGACGGCTTTCTTACTGTTTCTTAAAGTAACTTTCTATTACAAAAAATGATTTTTTTTTACTAGAAAGCAACTTCAAGAAGCAGTAAAAAAACTATCCCAAACAAAGACTTAGGTTTCATTTAGGATGGCTTTCTTTCTACTTCTTAAAGCAGCTTTCTAGAACAAAAAATAAAAGCTTTGTACTAAAAAAAACTGCTTTAAGAAGCAAGAAGAAAGTTGTCCCAAACGAAGTCTTAGGCTTTGTTTGGGACTTTCTTGCTGTTTCATAAAACGGCTTTGTAGAACAAAAAGTTTTAATTCAAAAAAGTTTTGTACTAAGAAACTGTTTTAGAGAACAGGAAAAAATTGTCCCGAACGAAGTCTTAATTTAATTGAAGAAAGCCACGAAATTTTCTAGATCAATAATTTGTTTGGAGATGAAGTCAGAAATCAATTTTGATTTCAAACGCAGCAAATCCATCAAATAAAACGATTTTATTTGTACAGATAAAATGAGTAAAGAAGAAAACGATAATTTATGAGATATATTTTATGTCTACGACCAACCAAAGAATTGCGGTATTTGTGCAATTTTTGTTGATTACCTGCTGCCAGTGGGTAGGATCATCCTCTGGAGCAGTTGAAAGAACAATAGCTTCATTGGATTTGAGCCGTTTCTTATTCTTGTTATTGGGATGTAATATAATATCTGAAGAAGCTCCAAGCGTATGAAGAGGCTCATTGGAAGGAACATTTTGGGGGCCATCAAATTCAACATCAAACCAGAAGGCAAAACCATGTAGCGGGGCTATCATTAAAAAAAAAAAAAAAAAAAGTCAGCTATTTTTTAACTTTCAAATATAATCATACTTTCTCTTAGCCTTTTTATCTAGAAAAAAAAGAATATCACATATCTGGGATTAAGTTAATACACTAAATCAACTGAATATTCACAAATGACGTTGTTTGCATGAAACACCACACTGCACAGACTATATGATGCACCGACACTTTTCAAAGAGGCGTGCAATGTCCGACACGACACACTTTGACACTCTTACATATGTAGGACATGCCGAAAACTTATCCAATTAAAAAAATATTAAATACAAATTGGACACATGTGTCTGACACATATCTTAACTATTTTATGAATTTTTTTTAAATATAATTTTTTGTATTTAAAATTTTTTACTTAGTTAAAATATAAAAACTAAATTTCTTATTTCCTCTCCACAACACCAAATCTATCGCATTCACTTAATACCCAATTCATTGAATATTCTTATTTTTATTTCTCTATGGCAGAAAAGGCATTTTCATCTCCTCTCTCGATGATAGATAAACGACATCAATGCCCGACATCCTAATGTTAATCATTTTAAGCACAAATTCTATTTAATGACTTATTATTTCCAAATTATTTTTAAAATTATACTTATTTAATTTTAATATACTATTTTTAAAATAAAAAAACTATAATACCGTGTCTAATCCGTGTTGCATATTTTCAATAATTGACTTGTCACGTGTCATATCCGTGTTGTCGTGTCCATGTCTGTGCATCATCGACTATATCCCAAAGATAACTATATTCTTAAAAATTGCAGTGAAAGTGAAACAATTCTTCTAAAAAGTTGAAGGCTACGTCCTTGGTGGAGGGGAATGATCTCCTAACAATAGATGGGAGACTTTGACTCAGGCTGAGTCCAACCAACATACATTTGAATCTAATCGACAGGAACTATAAGACAATTCACAGGCTACAAACTCAACATGTTGAGTTGAATGGAAGTGCAGAACTAGGATAACAGAAACTAGAGAGCTCAATCTCAAGTTTCTTAGTGAAAAAGAAAGCAAGTTGATCTAGAAGATTTAGCAGTAAAGTTGGCATTTATGGGACAGGATGTGGTAGTAAGCTAAGAGGAGTTGGAGGGAAAAGAGTGCAGTGGAGTTGTTGGATCTCAACCAGAATCAAGATCATAATAAGAAATTTTCTAATTGTTTCTATATCCCAATTGGTCCATAAAAAAACTTAGGAGAATCTAATAGGTTTTCACTTTGGATTTTATCAAACACGGGCAGAGGTTATGGTGCCATGATTTTATTAAATACATCTTTTGTTCTTAAAAACTAGCACCTCAATACTTTTCCAATCATTTGGTAGCTTAGGTATCACATATACACCTCAACGTTTATTGTTATGCATCTTTTTTATGCCCAATCAATGTTTTAAAAGGTGATGTTAAGGTAAGACATGTTATCTATCACGAGGCATGGCAGAAGCCCCATGATTTATATATTTTTTAAGTATTTTATAAGAAAAAAGTATGATTAAAATTCAAATTTAAGAGAAAATTTTAAAATAAATTCCAAAATTCTATGGGTACAAAGGAATAAGCAACATTGCATTGCACAAGATAAAGTTGAGTTAGTGGGCAAAATGTTTCAACATTTTTTGCTTAGTTACCATATTTTACATTTTCTTTTCTTGTTGTCAAAGTACATCTATTTTAAAAATGTTAACCACCACAAGAAAATAATTTCAAAGAAAATTACTTTTACGTCCATCACAGAAAAAAAGATTAAATTGTTTTCCTTTGATGCAATAAGGATAAATAGGATCTCCATCATAATTCGTAAGGCAAAAATATCATATATTATTAACAGTAGCAGCACTTAGTGATATGCTATATATCCATGAAAAGTCTATTAAATATAATCCTCGCCATGCTTACCTTGCAACATTGATATAAACTTGTATTTTGCAGTGATTGATTCTAGCTCTTCTGCTAGAACGGCATAGCAATCCACACGCATTACCTGTTTGGTAAAGGCATAGAAATATGTTTACAATGGTCTCATAAACTTTATGAACGATAAATCATGGGCAGCAATTTCGAAAGAATACAAAATCATGCTTCAAATATATCTGAGAACAAATTTCATTTTAATTATAAAACATAACTTCTTGAGAAAGGTAGTGCAGATGTGTGTGAATTTTAGGAGCAGATTGGAAAGTTTTATGTTTATTTTATTTTCATTGGCTTAAGTCATGCACATAAACATAAACCAGATGTTGAAATATAATTTAGATTAATTGGATCATTATACAGTAGAATCATAATCACTTGAGCAAATTTGAGATTGCTCTCGAAAAACGGCCAAAATGATACTCGGGCTTAGTCCCAGTTTTAATTTTTAATTTAGTCCCTCTAGTTGGCTCACTTTTTTGTCCAATCAGAGTTTCACCCTTTATATTTTGTTGTTCGCCTTAGTGATCATTGCAACATTAGCGAACCAACTGAGTGATTGGACATCTCAAATAAAGTACACCGCATAGATTTTCTCTTCTATAGTGATAGGCTGTTACAGTAAAGTTGCATTTCTTCAAAACAATCGACTGGAAGCCTACATTGATATTCTAAAGAGTGCAATCTAGTTGAAGTCCATACTGCGCATGTTGGCTAAGCTTCAGGTGAAGATAACTTCAGCTTTATCTAGGAACTCTGTGTAGTGCTTTTGTTTCTCTTAGGTAGCATTGACTCTATATGGATGATAAGGATTTAAAATTACCTCCAAAGAGGCAACCTGAGGAAATCTTTTACAAGGAAATGGCATTAAATGGTGTGGTTTTGTACTGCAAACCGTAATTAATGATGCTAAAAATAGAAGCAATCTAGGGCTCTACTGAAAAAAAATAGAAGGAATGGGCAATACAAATGTCAGCTTGTCACCACCTCAAAAAAAAAAATGATTGGAGTGGCAGATCAATAAGTTGATGCATCATTCACCGCATGGCTAACGATAAAAAACCACCACATCCTATACTTTGTAGGCACGGGAAGGACGAACACGATACTGGGGTTAGCGCTCTGACACACCAATTCATTAGCAATCAATTTATCCAATTGGCGTCGCAGGTCTTCATATTCTTGAAGAGACATCCCATAGGCTGGTCAGTGAGCGATCATCGAACTAGGAATGAAGTTCAATTGCATCAAGTTAAATCTCAGTATCATCTTGCATCAAGTTATATTAAAAATATTATAGCTTCTTGCAATGAAATAAGGCTCACTTTGTAAGGGTTAAGTTAGTGTTTTGGGGTAAAGCAAAAAGCTTTTTTTAAAATTACCATCTTAAGTATCATTAGTATTATAGTTTGGTGAAAAATATTGACACTAATATGAATGATTGAATGATACTAATATAAGTGAATGATTGATATAAATATAAATATTAAATTTATATTATTACAATATTATAAACTAATCTTAATAAATTTAAAATTAATTAAAATTATAAATATATTTATTCATTAAATAAAACAACTAAAACTCATAAAAGCACAGTTCTAAGAAAATTGCTTTTCAATTTTCATACAACTTAACTTTTTTCATAACAGTTCAATCAAACAACTTAAAATACTTTCGATGTTAAAAAAAAAAAAAAAAACAGAAAAAAGCAGCAGAAGCATTGCCAATCAAAACCACAATAATAATCATATAACTGATACTTGATAGAGCTGTTACTAATAAGAAGTTACCGCAGACGGCCAAGTCATAACATTTTCTCCTGAAATTGTCTCCACACATGGCTCTTCAAACGCACACTGTTTCGCAAGAGACAACATGGCAGTCACTGTAATCATAAGATAGTCATTTGCCCAAATTCCAAAAGTGGAAAATAAAACCAAGCGTCTCAATTTAGAGAACAAAGATAAAGAATATATTAAACCACTTTATTACTTCATTACCAAGCTTCCACATTTCTATTTTAGCTTTTCCTCTAACATTAATTGAAGATTGAAATAAAGAAGATCACTTCTTGAGCAGACAAAAGAATTTTATTTCGTAAAGAAAAATGATTGTGTAATGCTTTCATATTGACCAGCTACATGAGACCATATAAATAAATTAGGGTAACTTACTATCAATCCCATAAACATCACGCCAAAAATCAATGCTTTCCCGGTATCTAACACTATGTGTAACTGGTGCCATATATAGCTGAAAAGGAGAAAGGCAAGAAAGAGAAACACGTTATACCTTGTCTTCGTTCCATAAAAAAAAAAAAATATTTATGCATGAATTATTAAGATGCCATAGAGGATCACTTAATCACAACAGTAAACATTTCAGGAAGGACATTCATCTCATTCTTCTAGATGCACTCTTATCATTACAGTGCATCAAGTTCCGAATTTGACAACTCAAGGCATACACCAAAAGAAGGGCATATTACAAGTTTTTAAATTTGGTTTCAGTTTCAGTCATATAATGAAAGTTACAATGTCATTAATTTCGATGTTTTTAGTCGGCATACAATTTTAGTTGAGTTCCAACTTTTTTCAGTATCAATTTTCTATTTTGTTTTTCAATGCTATACTTAAGTAACATTTTCATGAATTCTAGTATTTAAGACTTGAAATAACTTTGTCGACCTATACATTGTTATCATAATTCTAACATAATTAAATATATATAAGAACCACTCATATGCTTTGAGATCAAATAATAATCAATATGCCTTCTAGTGATTGTTTTAATTTGTATGCATTTCACAACTTACAGATGACATAACTCTCAAATAATAGGTCATAATCAATGTAAATTCAAAATAAAATTCACACAAAAAAAAAAAAAAAAACTGAATGACTGATGTTATAATTGATGCACCTTCAAATATCATTGTATCAACTATTATATGATCATGAACCAAGTGTTTTTCGGCATATTTAAAAGCGCCAAACTTGATTTCTCCATTAGAATAAACTTGATAATTTTTAAGTGATATCGGTTAATAGTTACTTTAAGAAAATAAATTAATTAGCATATCACTTAAATATCCTTCACGGTTGCACTTGCTGCATCATTATAGCTTATTATCATGTCACTCTATCGAGAATAAGTACAAATAATTCTAATGAGTATCTTGCCCAAGATAATCAACTTCAAGAGTAGATCACTGAAATGCTAATTGGGATAATAAAAAAGTTGTATTTTTAGAAATTGAATTTAGACAAAATCCTAATAGACTAGACACTAATATGCCCACCGTGAAACAAAAGATGGAAAACATTTGCACAAATAAGAGCCAATGGATAGCACCTATGATGCGGGCAAAAATCCGGGGGATGGGGGACCCGAGAACCTCTACCGGCAAGGACTAAACAAGCTCGTAAATAAGACGAGCAAAATCTTACATTTCAAATAAAAGAACAGACTTAGAAATAAAAACAAACTTACAACAACAAATTGAAATTAAACGACTTACAAACTTGACTCGAAATTAAAGACACCATAAACTTGCTTCACTTATAGAAGAGGGATACAGGTGGGGTGTAAACTTGCGGAGAGATGAAAGAGATTAGAAGCTCGAGAAGAAGGGTGGAAAGAGCTCGCAAGATTTCCAGAGGGGATGAGAAGGAGAAGGTGGAAGCTCGCAAGCTTTTCCAAGAAACCCGCGGGTTTACATTTCCAAAAATCACATATCATTCACTTTTTTTAAAACATAACAAACCCCTTATATTTATAGATATGAAAGGGGAATACCAAAAGACACAAACATTGAATCCTCATTGGAATTCCAAACATCACAAACCATTAAAACCCTATTGCTTTTCACGGAAAAACATCCCAAGCCCAAGAACCGAAGGAGCAGCCACGGGAGCCAAGGAGGCCGCACGGAACCAAGGCGCCAAAGCCACGGGAAAACTTCCAGGCTCGGAAAACTAGCAGCCGGCCGGAAATCCAAGGGGCAAAGGCAAGGAAAACAGTAGCCCATGGTGGAAGCCAAGGAGTCACATAATGGGAAACAACACATCTTGGAATTCCAAAAGCCGGTTTGGAATTCCAAGAGACAAACATAATTAAAACAAAAAAAAAACAATAAAAATTATATTAATAAAAAGATAACTATGAACTAAAATGTTAGCTAATAATGAGCTAACTCTTAGGTCAATAAGTGAACTAAAGACCAGCTCATAAATGAGCTAAAATTTCAACTCAATTTTGATTGAGCTTGTAAACTCGAGGGAGGTCAAAATTGATTTATTTTGGACATGAGTTGACCCCCCCTTTGTCTACATCAGACTCCCCTTCTTGAGGACTCAGCTCCCGATGAGTCAGTTTTGTTTGTCTTCCGAAGAGGAGAAGACGGAGCATCCAGATCATTAATCAGGTCTTCATATTTCTGCATGACCTCATCTCGTTCTTTCAGGAATTAATCTTGTAAACGCTACTTTTTCTTGAAGTACCTTTCTGTACGTATGTGCATCCATGATTGAAGTTTGTACAGTTCATACTCCAGAGGATTTGCTGACTTTGATGGAATCCACATATCCATAGGATCTTCAATTTCTTCAGCTTTGCTTTCTTCTGTCTTTTTGTCTTTTTTTCATTTTTTTGATGACTCAAACAAGACTAAAAAAAAAGACTCAAAAGACTCAACCTAAACTTAGACTCATAATTCTTTTACGACTCAAGACTCACAAAACTCTCGAAAAGACTTGACTTGACAAACTTGACAAACCAAAACAAGATTTGTCAACTAAAACCTAGTACTTCCTAACTTGCTCTGATACCAAATGATAAGGGCAAAAATCCGGGGGATGGGGGACCCGAGGACCTCTGCCGCAAGGACTAAACAAGCTCGAAAATAAGACGAGCAAATTCTTACATTTCAAATAAAAGAACAGACTTAGAAATAAAAACAAACTTACAACAACAAATTGAAATTAAACGACTTACAAACTTGACTCGAAATTAAAGACACCCTAAACTTGTTTCACTTATAGAAGAGGGATACAGGTGGGGTGTAAACTTGCAGAGAGAAGAAAGAGATTAGAAGCCTGAGAAGAAGGGTGGAAAGAGCTCGCAGATTTCCATAGGGGATGAGAAGAAGAAGGTGGACAAAGCTCGCAAGCTTTTCCAAGAAATCCGTAAGTTTACATTTCCAAAAATCACATATCATTCACTTTTTTTAAAATATAACAAACCCCTCATATTTATAGGTATGAAAGGAGAATACCAAAAGACACAAACATTGAATCCTCATTGGAATTCCAAACATCACAAACCATTAAAACCCTATTGCTTTTCACAGAAAAACATCCCAAGCCCAAGAACCGAAGGAGCAGCCACGGGAGCCAAGGAGGCCGCACGGAACCAAGGCGCCAAAGCCACGGGAAAACTCCCAGGCTCGAAAAACCAGCAGCCGGCCGGAAATCCAAGGCGCAAAGGCATGGAAAACAGCAGCCCATGGTGGAAGCCAAGGAGCCACGGCATGGGAAACAACACATCTTAGAATTCCAAAAGCCGGTTTGGAATTCCAAGAGACAAACATAATTAAAACACAAAAAAAACAATAAAAATTACATTAATAAAAAGATAACTATGAACTAAAATGTTAGATAATAATGAGTTAATCCTTAGTTCAATAAGTGAACTAATGAGCTGCTAAAATTTCAGCTCAATTTTGATTGAGCTTGTAAACTCGAGGGAGGCCAAAATTGATTTATTTTGGACATGAGTTGACCCCCCCCCCCGTCTACATCAACCTATTAGTAAACCAATTTCTATGCCATGAAATCCTCCACTAAACAGTATAATGACAATAAATTCCCAATGATTTATTTGAGGATTTAGATAAGCCTACCTTACCAGCTTATCCTGAGCAAGCCAAATGGTCTATCATAACTTGGCAACATCATATACTCGTAACAGCACTACAACTCAGAACATGCGAAGGATAAGACCATTATAAACCCAACCCTTTAAGAGTACTTGCCTCCTACTGTGATCACACCATTGATCATCATCATGATCCAACCAGTAAGCATTAGGGTCAATGATGCAAGCAAGGCATGCCTATTTGGGTATTTAATTGGTGGGCTGATTTTAGCTTAATGGGCTTGGCCCATTGTTTAGATGTTGCTGTTTGGTAAGGATTTGGAGTTAATGGGATTTATTTGCCTTTTTGCTGCTTCTGAACTACCCGGGTTCATTCCCCCTTTTTTGCCTCTTCGTTTTCTCTGCCTGCCCGATTCTTTCCCCCTGACGTTGTACGTTCATTGGCTATGTCTCACGGCCTCTTCGTGTGTTGTTCCAGCCGATTGGGTTTTGGTCTTTTTGCCTCCCCTTTTCTATTGGCTTGTATGGGCGGCTGTTTGGTTGTTGGGATCCCTTTCTTCACTTATAAATTGGGGCTGTTTTATGGCATTTGAGGAGTTTTTTGGTGTGAGAAAACATTTGGAATGTAAAACCTGCATGTTTTGTTCTAGCTTGCGAGCTAGCCCCCTTTCTCTTCTCCTCTATTTGATTTTGTCTCAGGCTTCTTATCTTCTTCTTCTCTCCGCAAGTGTTCACTCCATTTGTATCTTTCTTCTCAAACTTTTAAAAATATTTAGTCGTATTTGAAGGTTGTTGTTGTGTCGTGCTTAAATTGTGTGTTGTTACTGTTCTTTTTAATTTTTATGTACTAAGATTGTGTTTGTCGTATAAGATTGTGTTTATTTTTGTCATTTTGAAATGAAAACGATATATATTTGCAATCTTATCAAGAGAAGTGAGTCATAGGAGAACTCTTGGTTGAGGACATAGGTGCGTTGTCATTATTTATAGATATTTTCACATTATATATACTCTTTTTTTAATTAAAACTCCACAAATATTTGGCATATGGCTAATAATGATAATGATATAACATTTGAAGATGATGCACTATTTTCTTCCATGAAAATTCTAGGGATATCAACGCGAGGACGAATGAAATTGGAGAAGGAAATTTTGAGAGAATTATATTGCTCATACCCACATCCATTATTGAAATGTTGATCCAACAATTTAAGAGTTAGATTGTTAGCAAAATCAGGAGCATCTAGTATTAATATTCATCAATACTATGCAGAAAGCTAAGAGTTTGGAGAATTTTGGTAGGTATAATTTGATAGTCAAAATTATAATTTGTTGTTTTATGTAACAAGCATGATCATGAAAGAATAAAAGTTAAGTTCTTGCACAATTGCCACATTTTTTTAAAAATCTCTTTGAATCTTTAAGAAATACATGACACATCAATTGTGATTTTAAGAAAATTTCTCAGGTCAAATTTTTACGTTTCCTAAATTTTTTTTTCACCCTTTTACCACCTCACATGACACAAGCAAGCAAATAATGATATGTGCCTACTCACAGGGAAACATGAGTTATCAAGGTTTTCTTAGTTTTTCATTAGATAGATTAAATAATACACGCTAAGAATGGAAATAGGGAAATAATTACCGCAACCATTAGATGTAGCAAGAAAGCAAATACAAGACAAATGAAGCTATAATAAAATTTTACCGTCGCATGAGAGGGCATGATAAGGCCCCCCGGCTTAAGCCATTTATCCCTGGCAAAGATCACACTTGGTAGCATAGTCTACAACATAAGCAACAAAAAAATTATAAAAGTCAAGATTATGAAAAAGCATGTAATTAATGCATAAAATAATACATTATTGCTTGAACTATCATTTCATCAACCATTTAATCTCTGCCGAACGTAAAAAAATAATATAAATTTTGAGAACATTAAATCTAGACATTCAAATGCACCTCATATAGAAGCAAGTAGCCCATCCACTCAGATATTATGACATCAACCATCTCTTCAACATTGACATCCTGTTATCACCAAGTCAAAAGAAGATATGCATCCGATTAATATGATCCAGAAAATTGAACAAAGAAAACTTAAATATGAAGATAACAAGATGCATGCATTGCAATAATTTTTGGAATTTTAAGTCAATCGAGTAAGCTATAATTAGGGTTTAAAATTTGGCAATTAGGTGCCATTAATTTATATACATGCCTCTAATGAAACACATGCCCAAAGTTATGAGGTTGTTTACCCTGCAACTTTCGATCTACAGGAATATTATCCTGCAACTTCTTATCCGGACAACAGCTTATTTGCGGCTTCTCATTATCGGCGCCCTGTTCTACCAAGCATATCTGGGGGCCGGGATTACAGTTATTATGTAGCTTCTCCTAATCTAAACTATAGAACCTGGGGTATTAGCTTATTCTACAAGACTAGTAACAAGAATTTTACTTGATTTCTGGACTGTAGCTTATCCAGGATTGGTTCTTATTAGGACTATTCCTGCTTGTGTTTTGGCTGGATTTAAACAGATGCTTCCTATCTATATTACTAGTGCAATTATCTATAGAAGGGTGTTCTGAAGCATGCTAAAATAAATTGGCTAGAATAAAAATTTCAATTTTATGAAATTGAATTTGTCTTCATTCTTCAAGGATTACAATCCTTGATCAAGTGCGAGACTTAAAGCATTTACAAAAGTAAGAGGAATGTTTGGTTTATTCTTTTCCTTGCTAATCTCTTAATTCCATTGATAATGTCATTAGTCTGTTTAGATGTGCTACATGTTTGGCTCTATTAATATGCATGATATCCTAATTATTGTGATTCTCATTATTTTTCTTTCTTATGTTTGGTTCAAATTAGGGATAAAATTTTGTTTGCTGAAATTAAATTAGATTTTCTTTCCATTCATTATCTTAAATACCAGGTAATTATTTGTATTGGGATAGTTTCCTTCCCCACAAGATATGCATGTTTTTTGTTGTATAAATTGTATGCACCTCATCTAGAAAATTTAGTAAAATAAGCCTTAATTATTTTTCATTTAAATAAGCACTATTTTGCATATTATATTTGCATTAGAAACCTAAAACCTAGAACATCCTTCATAACATTTGAAGAAGCATAAAGCTAGTAGGTCATTAGAAAGAAATGCAAAAAGAAGTACATCGAGAATACATACTGAGCCATTAGATGTTTGCCTTTTTAGTATCGGTATGTGCCAGGTTTGAAGCACAGCTACTAGACGTGTCATTATATTTTAGCTGACACAACTTAAACAGAGGAAATAAAGCTATGGGCTATGGGAATGTACCTACAAAGGATGTATTCATTGTGTGAGGCCCCTACCAATGTGAGTTCTATGAAGGGGTCGATGAACAAAGCCTTGACCTTCAATTGCAGAGAGGTGATTTCAATTATTTACCCAAGCCCAGGAACATCAAAATGATGTTGCAGTTGACCAAAATTGATGCCTATATCATCCAAACATGCAAGACAATTGAAGGAAAACAATTCTAATAAAAAAACCTAGGAAAATAAATAAAAAAAATTTAGGGTTACATATAATCAAAATTAGCAAGGATTGTCCAACTTTTGGCATTCAAAAGAAAAACCTATGTTACTAAAAGCACACATATAAGGTGCAAAGCAAAAATATGCATTGACCTGACGAATAGTAGTCTATGAAGTGCTAGCCCGCCACAAATTAGGCAAATTACACAGTTTTACTTCACCACGTCTAGCGTTGCATACGTTGCACAGTAACAAGGGAACATGCATTACTTTATCATCAATGATTCTCATAGTTGTTAAGATAATGCCAATTGGTTCATCATTTTCTTATTCTATAGTTGATCACTTCTTAGATTTTGTTTGGGACAGTTGCAGCCTTTATAAAGATGGTTGTAAAACGGTTGTGGGAAAATAACTTTTTTGAAAGCTGCTGCAAAAAGCAGCTTCTTAGTACAGAAACTTTTAGAAGCATCGAGAAAGCAATAACCAAAGAGAATTATGGTTGCAATCTAAAAAAGCAAAATAGGAAGAAAGTTGTCCCAAACAGACCCTTAGTGGTTTGCATCTTCCTACTCTCATGCCGACAAGATTTCTTATATGTTTTTCATATTGTTGGCGTTAGTAACATTAGTAGTTTCTTTTTTAGAACACTTCTTCACTAAAGGAAAGCAATCAAATAAGGTTAATTTTGCTAGCAATTGTTTTTCAAAATTTTAAATTGATTTCCAAAGAAAATTCAATCAGCTTTTAAATCCATAAAAAATCTAACATTAATTTCTTGTAGAAAATTTTCCATAAAAAATTTTCTTATTGCTTGTGAATAAATATATGATGGCAATCCATCAAAAACTTGAATAAACTCCCTAGCATGACATGTTCCCGTCATTTTCTATCAATTTTGTATTTTTGGACCCTTGGCTCTCTCCATACTCGACGTTTCTCCTTTGACTCTCTTGGTCAATCTTTGATCTCCTACCTCATTACTTGCCCACAGTACAGCTATTTCAAAGTCTTACTCTATTTTATTTTATCGCATATAATTTTTACAAATCAATAGGTATTCTCCATCCATAAAGCACGAGTTTATCATGAACACTTCTGTTCTTGTTTCACTTTAAACCCACACTTCCAAAGTAATTTTCTTCTTATTGGTAAATTTTAGTGCGTTTCTAATTTCCTTATTCTTTTTTAATTTTTAGAGCACAAGATTGTGCTATTTCTTTTTGCTTACTTTGTTATGTCTATAGGTCTTAAAACATGAGATTTTGAGTTTCTGATTTTTCATATGTTTGTGATATTTATATTTGATGAACAATGTGTAGATGATTGAAGGGAAGCGAAACAAAAAAAAAATTACAAATTTACTTTTGAATCTCTGCAGATAATTTCCCTAATAATGTCCACCAAAAATCCACTAGAAACATATTTTTTTGTCAATTTGACGAAACGCAGGGTTTACAAGCAAACTATTTTTCGCTGGAAATGAAAAGCACATTTCTAATGGATTTTCCAATTAGAAATATGTTTTTCCTTTAAGCGTTTAGTGTATCTTCTACACACTTCATGATGCCTTCATGTTGTGTATGCCTTCTCAATCTCTTGTGCATTTTTTTATCACTTCATTTTTTAGTTTGATTCATTTATTTATGGCACTTAAGATAGCTTAAAAATTGCTATCATCACTTCATTCATTTTATCTTTGATTCATTTATTTATGGAAATAGATAGCTTAAAAACTATTATCATTAAATGTATATAATTCTAAAGCAATTACCTAATTTAACTTAAGTTTGTTTAATTAAATAACTATTGTATGCACATAGTTTATACATATATGATATATAAGTTATAAGTGCTCCAGTTAGTAAAATTGTTGCTTTCCTTGCACTTTGCAATTTGCACATTGAAACAAAAAGTAATTCTTATGCATCAGATTGCACTTAGAGCTTTGAAAATACTAAAAAAATCCAATATAATAAAAAGTTTTAAAATACCAAAACTATTAAAGATAGAAATTAAACAAAAGTCATCATAACAATTTGAAGATTTCTCAAGATATTTAATTGAGGAAAGAAGATATTTTATCTTAATCCATGAGCGATTTCTCTTTAAGTTATTTGTGACTTAAAGATTTTTATTTGACTTTAAGTGTTTCATATTTAGGAGAGTTATGAAGAACTCATAAAGCAGTCACTGCTTGCTTTGAGGCAAGCATGCTACTTATTAAATCCTAAGATACAATGATGTTGACATCCCACCTTTTAGGCGAGATAATTAATCATTGTAAAAAAAGAAACTTAATTAATTTTAGAGATTTTAGAATTCTCTTAGTGTTTGGATAATAGATGAATGTAAGGTGAACATGCCTAAGGATATATACTTAGGACTTTGTTAAATTCAACAAATAAGATAAGATGAACTTCAACAGACGGATAGCTCATAAAGGACATCTAAAGTTTATGTTTTAAATGTCATGAGGACAGATCATTATTTTAGTTTAATGAAAATATTACTTAGACTTTGAGTCTAAGAAAGAGATGTCCAACATATAGCTTTAGGCTAAATATTGGAGAATTTTTCTCATCTTTTGGAGTTAGGGAGAGAGAAATCTTCTACAATTTTGATGCAATCATAATTTCTGTATTTTCATTTTCGAATATTGAACATTAGTTTTTTTAATTTAGTTTTATATTTTTTTTAGCTATCCAATGATGGGAAAGCATCCAATGATCATGGCAGGTTGTGTTTGGGCTTGGTAGACCTTGGTTTGCTAGCTTGATGGGTCCTTGGGCTGCTGATGGTTCTCGAGTTGGCTTATGGTTCTCGGTTTGAGCTTTACTCTCTAAGTTGTTAGCTCATTAATGTGGAGCTGAAGTTTAGTTCAATCATTGGGAGATTTATTGAACTACCTAGCTCATTAATCTAAAAAGGTATGCTCTTAAGTCTTGGATTCATTTTGGAGTGGACTTGTCTTTTCTACTCCCCCTTTTCTTCTCATTTCCCTGAGCTGGGTGATTTCTCATGCTCTGACCCTTGGGTTTTCGAGAATGGCTGTTGGTTTCCTATGCTGGGAGGTTTTCCCGTGCCTTTGACCCCCTTGGTTCCCGTGGTTGGTTGTTCGGTTTTGCAGTTCCTTGCTTGGTTCCGTGCTGGGCTGCTCGGTTTTGCGGTTCCCTGCTTGGTTCTGTGGATTTCCTTTCCCTGTTTTGCTGCACCGTTCGGGATTTGTTATTGTGGTTGTTGGCCTTTCATTTCCCTTAATATTATTGGCTTATTGGGTGGTGCTTTGGCTGTTGTGTTCTCCTCTCTAACCTATATATTGAAGATGTTTTTTGAGGAGAAAGGTTGTTGAAAATTGTTGAGCTTAATCTCTAAAAACCTGAGGGTTTTCTCTTCTTGGAAAAGCTTGAGAGTTTTGTCCACTACTACTTCTCCTCTATTTCGTCTGAGCTTCTTACCTCTTTCTTCTCTACGCAAGTTCCACTCCATTTGTATCCTTCTTCTTGAGCTGAGGTGATGTTTGTTGGCTGATTTGGGAGCATTTGCTGAAGAAGTTTGGTTTGGACGTTTGGACTATCTTGCTGTGGTGGACCATCAGTTTGCTAGCCCTAAGCACATACTTTACTTAACCTACATTCGATGCATGTGAGGAAACCATTATGTCGATTGTTTTGAGGATAGCGATTTTTTTTTTATTTCTTTTGTTTCTTTTGATCTCTCTTCTTGTTTATCCGTCGGTTTTTGTGCTAAAAGATGATTGCTACTATTTGAATCGAGTTTGGTTATACCTTTGCTCATTGTTCTCCTTGTTTGGCTTTTCTATCTAGTGTGCTGCATCAAATTTGGAGGTTGGAGGAGAAAAAAATAGACCTAAAGCTTTTGGGCTAAGGAAAGAAATTTTCTAAAAGCTTTTGGAGCTCATAGAGAAGAGGGATGACATGTAACTTTGGGATTACAAATCAAGAGGATATTTCCTTGATTTTTTGCATTCAAAGAGAGGGATATATTTGCTTAGTTTGGATTAAGCAAATGAGAGATGGATCACCAATTGATTTTGGCCCAATAGGTGAGGAAGATTTCCAGCTTTGAGGTTGTAAATCGTGGAGTTTATCATTGAGCTTTGTGTTCAATGATGGAAGCTGATGCGGACATCCAACCGTCCATGGCTATCCGAGGAGCTGAAGATCAACGACTGTCATCGTCCCACGTTATCTTATATTTTATTTGTAATTTTTAAATTTTTATTATGAATTTTCCGTTTTTACCCTCACTTAAGAGGGTCGTCCTATGTAAGACTTAGGGGCATATGTGTCTTGTTTTAGTTTCTTAGGCTTATATATAGAGACTCTTTCTTATGTAATGAGATGATGAATGGTTAATGAAAATTTTTGCTTTTTGCGTTCTCTTTGTGAGTTCTATCTTTTAGATCTCTTAGTGAGTTCTTTTTTCTTTTGAGATCTCTTAGTGAGTTATCTACTTTGTGTTCTCTTTGTGAGTGCATCTCTCTCTCAAATCTCTTAGTGAGTTTTGAGAAGAGCTAGATCTCTTTGTGAGTTCTAGGCCTTCTTCTCTATTATCTTTGTGATCAATTGGTGTGGGAAATCAAGGTAAATCCGTGGCATAGTAATCCCTAGTAGAATTGCCCATTTCCTCCCTCCTTGGATCCTTGCCGCCGCCCCTTTCCCCTAGCCAACCGCCGGCCAGAAAATCGCCCAGCGGCCAACTGTCCACCGTGGAGTCCTTGCCACCGGCCACCCGTGAAGCCTTGTCGCCGGTTTCCCTCTAGCCCACCTATTCGAATTTTGAATTCTCCTCCCCTAATGAATTTCCTAATTAAGTCAAATTAAATTAGGATATTAATTACGGGGAGTTACAATCTTTTTGAAATTCAAATTCCCTCCCAATTTTCTTTAAAGAAGGGAGTTACATGATATAATTAAAATCTGAAATCTAAATTTCAGATTTTGATTAATTAATTGTGGTCCCCACCTACTTAAAATTTCCCATCTCTCTCCTATCTCATTAATAGGCCCCTCATTAAGCCTCCATAATTACCTCCCACGATTCCCTCTCATCCAATTTAATTCTCCTCATTAAATTTGAGTTTAAATTCAAATTCATCCCGCCAATTCCACTTAATATGAAATTTAATTTCAGATTTTCATTCTCTCTCCCCAAATTGATTGGGATTTAATTAATCTTGCCACCTAGGCAAGTACATGGCATTTATGTTTCACATCAGTTTGGTATCAGAGCATGGTTACCTGGGGTGCAGACTCGACGGAGTCGAGCTCTTTTTCACCCCGGGAGAATGATGCGGGCATCCAACCGTCCATGGCTATCCAAGGAGCTGAAGATCAACGACTGTCATCGTCCCACGTTATCTTATATTTTATTTGTAATTTTTAAATTTTTATTATGAATTTTTTCATTTTTACCCTCACTTAAGAGGGTCGTCCTTTGTAAGTCTTAGGGGCATATGTGTCTTGTTTTAGTTTCTTAGGCTTATATATAGAGGCCCTTTCTTATGTAATGAAATGATGAATGGTTAATGAAAATTTGCTTTTTGCGTTCTCTTTGTGAGTTCCATCTTTTAGATCTCTTAGTGAGTTCTTTTTTCTTTTGAGATCTCTTAGTGAGTTCTCTACTTTGTGTTCTCTTTGTGAGTGCATCTCTCTCTCAAATCTCTTAGTGAGTTTTGAGAAGAGCTAGATCTCTTTGTGAGTTCTAGGCCTTCTTCTCCATTATCTTTGTGATCAATTAGTGTGGGAAATCAAGGTAAATCCGTGGCATAGTAATCCCTAGTAGAATTGCCCATTTCCTCCCTCCTTGGATCCTTGCCGCCGCCCCTTTCCCCTAGCCAACCGCTGGCTAGAAAATCGCCCAGCGGCCCACCGTCCATCGTGGAGTCCTTGCCGCCGGCCACCGTGAAGCCTTGCCGCCGGTTTCCCTCTAGCCCACCTATTCGAATTTTGAATTCTCCTCCCCTAATGAATTTCCTAATTAAGTCAAATTAAATTAGGATATTAATTACGGGGAGTTACAATCTTTTTGAAATTCAAATTCCCTCCCAATTTTCTTTAAAGAAGGGAGTTACATGATATAATTAAAATCTGAAATCTAAATTTCAGATTTTGATTAATTAATTGTGGTCCCCACCTACTTAAAATTTCCCATCTCTCCTATCTCATTAATAGGCCCCTCATTAAGCCTCCATAATTACCTCCCACAATTCTCTCTCATCCAATTTAATTCTCCCCATTAAATTTGAGTTTAAATTCAAATTCATCCCGCCAATTCCACTTAATCTGAAATTTAATTTCAGATTTTCATTCTCTCTCCCCAAATTGATTGGGATTTAATTAATCTTGCCACCTAGGCAAGTACATGGCATTTATGTTTCACATCAGAAGCTTTTTTTGTTGAATGTGGATAAAGCAAATATGAGAAGATGACGTGTAGATTTGCACTACAAAGCAAGAGTTCTTTAGACTTTTAGGTGCCCAAAGAGAGAAACTCATTCACCTAACTTGAGTTAGGAGAATGAAAGAAAGATGATATTTGAATCCTTGTGCTAGAGGTGGAGTTATTTGTCGATTTTTATTCAACAAATGAATGATTTAGGTGTAGGTTTGATACACTAAACATGGGTTAAGTGAATAACATAATCTCCTAAAACTTGAGTTGTAGAAGGAAAGAATAGGCAACTTGTGTGTTGCAAATTCATGAATATTCCTTAAACATTTGATGTTCAAAGAAATGTATTTATTTGCCTAATTTGATGCTAGGCAAATGAGGAATTTTCTATAATTTTATAGAAGATAGAAGGTGAAGATGTAACTTATGGGTTACAAATTTATAAATGTTATTTGAATATCTGGTGTTCAAAGAGATTTATTCAATTGCCCAATTTAGAGCTAGGCAAATGAAGGAGAATTTAGATGTTCTTCTACAATTTTGAGTTGTAGGAGATGAAGAAGAAAATGCAATTTAGAAGTTGCAAATTGGATGAGGCTTTTTGAACATTTTGATGTTCAAAAAGAGGTCTACACTCTCCTAATTTGAGTTTAGGTGAATGAGAAGGAGGGATGCAGCTTAGGAGTTGCAAATTCATGAATATTCTTTGAACATTTGATGTTCAAAGAGATCTATTCATTTACCCAATTTGGGACTAGGCAAATAAAACAGAATTTGGATGTTCTCCTACAATCTTGACTTGTAGAAGATGAAAAAGAGAATGCAACTTAGAAGTTGCAAATTGGAGTTTCTTTGAACATTTGATATTCAAAGAAAGGGATGTTCATTCATCTAACTTGGATCAGATAA
Organism: Dendrobium huoshanense; assembly: GCA_016618105.1. Lineage (NCBI taxonomy): Eukaryota > Viridiplantae > Streptophyta > Magnoliopsida > Asparagales > Orchidaceae > Dendrobium > Dendrobium huoshanense. The sequence goes on along the minus strand of CM028354.1, from coordinate 31,755,873 downwards.
ATGAAAGGATTTTCTACAATCTTGGTTTGTATAAAATGGAAGGAGAAAATATAACTTATGAGTTACAATATTCATGAATGTTCTTTGAACATTTGATGTTCAAAGAGAGGTTTATATTTACCTAATTTTGAGGCTAGGCAAATGAGGAGGAAGAACTTAAGATTTGGTCTCAAGTTCAAGAGTTTGCAACATGATGAATTTAAGACTTTTTTTAAGGAAATCCATAATATATACATGAAGATGATTGATAATAGCTCCTAAGGAATGCTAGGAGTCATGCAATGGAACATTTGAAGCCATAAGGAGGCTCCAAAAGTAATGCATGAAGGAGGGATAGATGATTGTTTGTTGATTTTGTATTTCAAAAAATAAGGGATGGATTACTTAGAATTTGTTTCTAATATACAATGACTGGTGCACTACAACATTTGGAACCTTGAGGAAGTTTCAAAAAGTCATGCATGAGGAAAGAGAGATAAATGTTTATTGATATTGTATTTCAACAAACAAGGGGTGAAAGGATTGATCATGCAAGGAAGTGTTGGAGCGTTGGGAAAACTCCAAATTATTCATGCATGAGAAGAAAGGGGGATTGAAAGAGGGCTTTCTATTTCCTTGAGAGTGTTTTGGACTCGTCATGGGGAGGGGAAAGATTGATCCCTACAACTTCTAAGAGATTTTTAAAATCAACTTTTATGTGATCTAAGGAACCTAGAAGTGTGTGTAGGTGATTTTTCAATTTTGAGGGATCTTAGCTATGAGAAAAATCAAAAGGTTTCTTTTCAACTTTGCAAAACATTAGAGATGAACCTAATCAATCATACTCATTTATGAGACTAACAACATAGGCCTTTATTTTGCAACGTGTTGTATATGAACTTAATCAACAATGTATTTTATGAGATTTGTAACATAGACTTTAGGTCTATGGGAGACCCAAAAATGACTTGGTGTATCCAAATTGATTAAATTCATATTCAAGCAATCACAAAATCTCACAAGAGTTCACAAATTTCAACATATACATCCTTCTTGCATATTATAAATCACTTTTGTCATGATCTATGCTTGAAAGAGGGGGTGTATGCAATTCGGGTGAGTTGCAAGTTTATGAACATTCCTACATGCTTGGATTGCTCACCATTTTTGCTTAGAAACTCTAAATTGTCATTTGACACTCCAAGTTTCATATGATATGAGATATGAACTTAATTGATTGCTTATATTGTGAGATCTGCTACATAGATATTTGGGGGGTATATGTCTCATGATAACTAGAAAGCACAAATCAATTAAGTTCAATACATGCATCAAACGAAACTCTAAAGATTATTAATTTCGATGCGTGCAAAACTCTCCTAAATTGGAGTGACAATTTTGTCATGACAATACATTTAAGTGTGAAGTGCATGCAACTAATGGTGGTCCAAAACCTATGCATCATTATTGAATTTGAGATCAAATGATGGCATCTACCCTGGGGCATAATTGTAGGAGATGGATTGTGGACACAACATGAATGCGTTTCATGCAAGGAATGGGCATTGAACACAAGTTCAACAACCCGGCGCCTCACCACCACCCTCTTTTGGCTCTCATATGAGAGAAAATTGTGGAAAATCACTGGATTTCCACAACTCTACTAAAAGGATAGCGGGCATTTGGGTTTTCTTTGGATTTGGGAGTTAAAAGCAAGGTTTTCTAAGGAACTAATAGGAAATACTTGGGTTCGCAAGTAATCCTATCGAAAATACTTGAGTTCGCAAGCAACCCTAACAATTAATTGGTAAAACAGTGAGAGAACACAAGAATACTAATGAAATCAACTCAAAACAATAGATTTGAATATTTGATTATATAAGATAAAGCAAACATAAAACAAGATACAATTGATCCTCTATTCGAGAGGGGGATCGTTCTCTCCCAATCTCTAGACACCAAATCTAGAGCCCAAGACACCCAAGAGACTCCAAGAGAACAATAATCAAGCATACCTATCTTAGCCCCTTCATCCCCTTTAAATAGCCCTCTCCACCTCCTTAAAAACTTCCTAATATAAGATATTATTTAATTAATACAAAAGATATCAAATCTTTTAAAATCTACCTCAAAAACTTTATAATATAAGATATTATTTAATTAATACAAAAGATATCAAATCTTTTAATTAATTAAATCTACTTCTCTAATATAAACTAATTTCAAAATTCCTTCCCCTCTCTCCTATTGCCGCCTCAAGGGGGGCCCACAAGCTGGGCGGAAACACATCAAGGAGGCAGTTTAGCCCGCCTCTTGTAGAATTGGACCGGCCCCTACTGGGCCGATTTGGTTGGTTCCGTAACAGGAACCTATGGCTTTGGAGCGTCAAACACACACACCAAGAGGCTTAGAGACCTAAGTTTCAGTAAGTTTTGGGAGATTTATCTCGCCGGGTAGTCACGGTGCAGCCCACTATCCACTCGCCTTGTAAAAGGAGAGAAGATGAGAAAAGGAAGGTGAATTTGCTCCCCAAGATGTCTGAGCTGCTAGTTTTCCTCTGCAGACCGCTACTGGATTTTGATTTCACCATCAAGAGATTGTCAAAGTTGATGGAAGAGAAAGAATAATTTCCCTACAGCTGTTGGCCGGCCTCCAAAGATCCCCACAACCACCTCCCATTACTTCCACTTAGCAGAGAAAAGAAAACAGTGTCGGGAACTTTTGCTTCTCTGTTGAGGGAAGAAGTCAAAAGATGCTTGGTAGATCTTCTCCTACACTCGATTCGGCCTCCAGAAACCGCACAGAAAGGAACATCTAGGTCGGCTCGGCTGGTTGGATCGCACGCACGAAAGTCGCACGACCTCCGTCTCTTTCCCTCTGGTTCCTTTCGGGTTGGACGAACGCACACACAGAGCCAAGCGATTCTCCTCCCTCTCTCTTTCACTTGTTATGGATTCACAGGGAAGAGTTGCGCGCAAGGAGAAGAAGAATGGGAGCTCTTGCTCTCTCATTTTTCTCTGAACCGCATGAAACAAGAGCAGAATACCATCCATCTTCCATCTCTCGCTCTCTCTATACAAAAAACGAGGTCTATTAGCAATGGGATTTTCCTGCGCTCAAGCCATTGAATATCCCAAGAAATTCGGGATTCGTACGAGGCTGCAGAGTTGAAATTTTAAAGGAAATCTAAGCCATCCACTTGATTTCTTGATTTGAGAAATCAAATTGAACTTGAATTTGACAAATTAGGCTGAAATTAAGCCCAAATCGAACTCGGTTCAAATTGATTTGAGTCAATTTCAGTCTGATTGGGTCCAACCAAGCCAATTTTGCAAAATTTGGCTCTAATCAGCGAGCCAAATTGCGTCAAATTTGTCTCGACGAGGCTCAATTAGGTTTGATTTGGACCAATTTTGAGTTGATTCAATCAATTTGATTTTAATTTGATAAAATTGGGTTTATTTTGGCTCAATTAAGGTTCAATTTGAGTTAATTTTGGTTCGACGACGTTTAATCGAGACAATCATACTCGAATCGGCTCGATCCGGGCTAAATCAGGCTCAATGCAAATATATACTTCAACATATCATGTTTCCTATCTTTAGGCCTAAAGAAAGAAAACCTAATTCTAAGCTTTTTTTACATTCTTGTAATGATGGAACACTAAAGAATATTGAAGATATAACCCTGATTGTCCCTAAAAAGAAAATCCACAAACACAAACATGAGTTATAAATGAATTGAGTTGAGTTGAGTACTATCATGTTCAAGCACAATCATTTATTTCCTTATCGAGTTCGAGTTGAGCTTAAACATGACCTGAATTTTTAAAATCTTGTTTAAACTTGTTTATTAATTTTCTTATACATTTGAGTCATAATCAAGCTTAAATATATATTTAATACTAAATTTGAACATATTGCCTAGTTAGTATTCTGTTAGACCGGTCCAGCTGGTCCACACGGGACTGGCCCAGGCACGAACAAGGCGGAACATCTCCGCCTCTTCCGTTAGCCGCACGCACCGCAAATCCATGGGAGCTCATTTAGGAAGGGTTTTGAACGAATTTTAGGAGGAAAATTGAATGTATGGATTGTTTAGGGATTTCCTTCTGATTTGTATGCATTAAAAACTTTGTTTTCCTATGATTAGGGCATCTTGAATTTGACTGAAATTTGAGATCTCCTAGATTTAGGTTTTTGTTTGGGCTCTAGCGACGTCTAGAGATTTGGGAGAGATCGATCCTCCTCTCGAATAGAGAATCAATTGCATCTTGCTATTTTTCGTTTCCTTTTCATCATATAATACAAATTATCTACTGTTTTTGTGGTTTTGTGCGGATTTTTTTTTGTGGAGAATTCTCGCTATTTTTCGACGATTGATAGAAAATACTTGAGATCTACAAGTGTTCCCTATCAAATTGGTATCAGAGCAAGTCTTGGGACCGTTCGGGGGCTAATTTGGGCGAATTTCGGAGGCTGATTTTTTTACCAGGAAAGGAGAAAGTTGCTGCTTTTGTAATCCAAATCCTTTTTGGATCAACAAAAATTTGGATCAAGATGGCGGCCAAGAAAGTATAAGCGCTTAAAGAAAGGATTGAAGGGGAGATGAATCAAATCAAGACGACAGGAGAGGAAAGGATTTCCTCCATGGAAGAACAATTAGCTGATCTCTGAGACATGATGAAAAAAATGATGGATATCCACAACCAAACAGCGGCTTCCATGGCAAAAAGTGTGGAAGGGAAAAGCACGAATTCTAAAATTCTGAAGGAGTGAGATGATGTGGAAATCGTGGAAGGAGAAAGAAGGAAACCCTATATGGAGCCTTTCCAGAGGGAGGATAGAGGAGGTAGGTATGGAGAAAGGGATGGGCATGGAGGGGCGGAGCAAAGGGGTGTTGATTGGGAATGTCAGGAGGGATATTATGGTCGTCGAGGTGCTGGTTTTGAAGGAAGAAGAGGGGAATTCAAAGGGGGTTTGGGCTATGGCAGGGCAAGGGAAGACCGGGAGACGTGGGGTGGGCCGATCACTTGGGAGAGAGGAGGCTATGGAAGAATAAGGGGGAATAGTGTAGATTAGAAGGTGATGAAGCTGAAAATGCCCATATTTGAAGGGGAGGATGCGTACGAGTGGCTTTATAAGGTGGAGAGGTCGCCGTCAATAGGCTGACGGAGGAGGATAAGTTGACAGCGACAAGCTTGTGCTTGGAAAGGAAAGTGCTGTCATGGTACAAATGGAGAGACAAGAGGAGACCTATCAGGAGCTGGAAGGAATTCAAGGATTGCATAATAGAACATTTCCAAATGGACCGGAGAATAGATTTCTATGAACAATTCTTTGCTCTTGTGTAGGAGGGTCAGTAGCAGACTACCGGGAGCGGATCGAGCACCTAGCTAGCAGGTTGGAGCGATTATCAGATATTGTATTGGAGGGGAACTTCATGAAGGGGTTGAAGGCAGAGATTCGAGCGGCAGTGAAAGTTCTGATGCTTAGTGACTTGAGGGATGCCATGAAGTTGGCACAGCTGGTGGAAAATCAGAAGAATCTGGAGAAGAGAGCCAGAAGCAGTAGCTCAGGAGGCTCTTACAAGACAACGACCACTCTTCTAACACTCAATGGGCCTGCATCAAGCAACATTAATGAGACCACCAGGGAGAAGCCAGTAGGAGGAGAGAGTGGGGAAAATTTCAAAAGGCTGACAGAGAAGGAGAGGCAGGAGAAGAGGGAAAAGGGGTTTTGTTTCAGGTGCGAGAAGTATACGCCAGGACATTGGTGCAAAAACCGAACTCTTCAAGTTTTCACCGTCTGTGATGACGAGGAAACTGATGAGGGAGGTGTGGGGGAGTTAGAGGAAGAGATGGAGGAGAAGTTACATTTGGATCTAGCCGAGGTTTCCCTAAACTCAGTGATAGGATTCACTATGAATCATACCATGAAGGTGATGGGGGAGATAGAGGGCAGGGAGGTGGTGGTGCTAATTGATAATGGGGCTACCCAGAATTTCATTTTCACTCAGGTTGTCATCCAATTGGGCTTGAAATTGGTGGACACCGATTGTTATGGAGTGATGATGGGTACATGGAAGGTGGAGAAAGGCCATGGGATCTGAAGAGGAGTGGTGTTGACCATCCAGAGGATTAAGGTAAGGAAGGACTTTCTCCAACTATAGTTAGGAAGTACTGATGTCATCCTTGGGATGAAGTGGTTGCAAACATTGGGGAAAACCAAGGACAATTGGGGAGCACTCATGATGGAATTAATGGTGGATAGGAAAAAGGTGGTTATAAGGAGAGATGCAGGGCTATCCAAAGCCATGGTATCACTTAAGACCATGGTTAGGGGCCTACAAGAGGTGGGGGAAGATTATCGGGAGACTACATAAGCTGGATGTGATCAGGATGGAGGGAGGGGATGTTTCTCTTTCGGTACAGCCCTTGAGTCAGCAATTTGGTAAGGATTTTCAGCCATATCAAGGATGGCCACCTCCATGGGAACACGAGAGCATATCTCCACCTTGAGGATGAGGTGGATCTTTGGGAGGGGAGTATTGTTAGACCGGTCCACGCGGGATCGGCCCAAACACGAACTAGGCGGAACATCTCTGCCTCTTCCGTTAGCCGCATGCACCGCAAATCCATGGGAGCTCATTTAGGAAGGTTTTTTAATGAATTTTAGGAGGGAAATTGAATGTAGGGATGGTTTAGGGATTTCCTTTTGATTTGTATGAATTAAATACTTTGTTTTCCTAGGGTTAGGGCATCTTGAATTTGACTGAAATTTGAGACTTCCTAGATTTAAGTTTTTGTTTGGGCTCTAGCGGCGTCTAGAGATTTGGGAGAGATCGATCCTCCTCTCGAATAGAGGATCAATTGTATCTTGTTATTTTATGTTTCCTTTTCATCATATAATATAGATTATATACTGTTTTCGTGGTTTTGTGCGGATTTTTGTGGAGAATTTTCGTTGTTTTCCAACGATTGATAGGAAATACTTGATCTACAAGTGCTCCCTATCATATTCATAATTGAATTTATACATTTAATCAAAATTGATATAATTCATTAAGTATTATTTGAGTTATATGATGATGCTTAAATATCAATAAGAAAATTTTAAATCTATATATCTGACTATTTATTTGATGTTTTCATTATTATATACTTATCATAGTATACATAATTTTTTAAGTTTGTAAGATATAGAAAAATTGACATAAGACCATAGAATAACTCAACAAGTCATCATTAAATAAGCATTTTATCTATTTTGTAGTGCACTACTTGTTAAACAACAGGCAAGCACATTCACAAACATAAACGAATAAGAAAGTAAGTGCACAAACTTGTTCATTTTGTAAGACGAATAAGAAAGTAAGTGCACAAACTTATTCATTTTGTAAGACGATCCTATCAAATTTTGATCCATTTTTTTCCATTATATAAATAACCATAAACAAGCCTTAATATGAATGAGCATGAATAATTCATCTAGTGCACTAATTTGCTTAAATGCCTATATAAACTATAGGTATCCCTAAGCAACAAGATTCTATTGCTAATTGTTACTAGAAAAGCTAGAAGGAAAGCATGAAATTATGTTTACTGCCCATAGAATGAATGAATATTTATGTCTATTGATTTTTTTTCATTACAAGTAATCATGATTATGGGCCCATAGAATGAATGAATCATTACGAAAACATAAGCTTCTAGTAGGTGGTTATATTTATAATTACATAAAGTTTTAAGGTTAATTGTCCAACGAGTTGCTAGTTGTCCTTTTACTAATGATGCGAACTACAACGATCTGAGTACAAAAAATTGAATCAAAGATTAACAATTCGAAAAAGTTCATCTTTAAGGATAATGGTAGTGCATTATTTTGATTCTTTTAAAATAGCAGTACTGCTGCATATCATAGCCTCTCCCTTCCTGCATAGTTTCAAACACCTAGATTTTATTCCCATCTGCCTCATCCACCCCGCACCCACAAACAAAAAGCACACAAAATGAATTCTTTGCCCACCCACAAACACACATATAGAGAATTCATATAATATTTCTATCTCGAAAGATTTTAATACAAAAGCTCTCAGGAAAGCACTAAAGAAAAGCTGAACATAATGGTAAGCATACCAACAATCACCGTGTGGTGTATGGATGAATGGAAGTTTCAAAAATGAAAAGAAATTCAGATAATGGCTTGATTATAGATCTGTAATAATTCATTTTAAAAATTCAACCGCTTTTTGGCATTGCTTTCGAGAGACAGAATCTGAATGTTCTTAACAAGCCAGAGAAATAGATTGAATTCTTATTTAAATACTTATGTAAGTAGATAATCAACAGATTAGTTAACAAACACGTTACATTTACAAAATTACATCACACTAAGCAATCAATGTGAAAGTAAGTAATCACAGATTCTATGGTTGATGAAACTTGCCTCAACTCGCCCATGCAACACAATAATCCTGTCGGAAAGATTATTTGATTTGACAATTTCACTAGCCTGGAAATTATTCAGGAAAATAACAACATTAAATATATGTTTATAAGGCCGTCTATCAAATGTGAATTTGCAAAATGCTTTTATCATTACATACATAATCAACTAAATATGCGAAACCAAAATTGGCTTATGTGCATCAAGAAAAATAACGTTGAACAAAGAAATAATATGAAGAAGAATAAATTGTTAAATGTTGGAAAGAAGAATATTGCCAGTGAAAATAATCGGAATAACACGTAATAGATATTCTTATCCAGGAAACCCGTGTCATCATTTATTTTGGATGCACCCCCCCATCCCTAGAAGCAATCCTCAAGCAGTTGATCTTGATTCTTCACACAACACTGCTATACTAGCCTTAGGCTTCATTTGAGACGGCTTTCTTATTGCTTTGTAGAGAAACTTTCAAGTAAAAAATATCTAGTTCAAAATTTTTTTGCACTGAAAAAACTGTTTTAAAAAATAGTAAGAAAGTTACCCCAAATGAAACCTCAGTTACACATATACATGTGTAATTGCAGTTTGATTTTAAAAGTATGCAAGGTTAGGTACTTCAATCGGCATTACATAGTAAAAACACCTTGCATAGCTGGCAACTTGGTCTCCAATTTCATGAATTTTCATACTGTCAGAAAATGGAGCTCGTGTTCATCCAAATCTTCCATATATCAGCTAAACATGAAAACAAATAGTAGAACAAGCTGATTACTGTTCAACCTAGATCTATATTCAACATCAAGGGAGAGATATATTACTATTTTTTTCTGATTAATTAGTTGATGTACTAGAAAATAGCTTGATTTCAAAATTATTAAGATCTTAGGGATTCTTAAGTCTGAGGTGGTTGAAACATTATCAGATTTAAGTCTGAGGGAATTGAAAAATAAAAATTAAAATAAAAAGTCTGAGGTAATTGAAAGATTATCATATTATCCTTCTAGAGTAGGTGCCCCCTTTCCCACCCCCCCACCCCCCCACCCCCCCACCCCTCCCTCAGATATGCTTCTTGATCCATATCAAGAAGGGCAGGGCACCTTTTGAGTATGTGTAGACTCCAAGAGAAGAAGAGGGGAAGAAGTAAGACTAAGAGGGTGAAACAAGAAATCTTTCATTCTATAATAAGTTTTTACAACTAGAAATAAATTTATAACACTTAGGTAGACTAACATGTCACTAAAGAACCAATCTACCTAAAACAAGTAAAAGAAAGACTACACTAATGCTTTGTTACATATGTACATCTTTGTCATTTAAAAAATATAATATGCTGATTTACAACACTCCTATCACCATAGAAAACAACCTTATCCTCAAGGTTGATTTAAGGGAAAGATGAAGATATGGCTGAAAATTTTTCCCATGTGGCATCATCCAAAAATTAAATTTTCATTGCAAGAAAACTTGATAGAAAATTTGTAAAAAGGTAGGAGGGGAAAAAGGCATTAGGAGAATATCATAGTGACCGTCATCAATAGTTTTGATGAACATTTTTAGAATGTATCATAACTTATTGAGAGATAGAACGAAAATAAAGCTTGGAAAAAAAAGTTCTATGTAATTCATCTAAAAATTTATATACTATTGGAATAGGAAATTTATCTTGAATGATGAGCATTTTAAGAGCTCTAGAATTGCTGCAAAAATGCTACATACCATCTTGTTTTTGAACAAGCAGTATCAGAATAGAAAAAAAATCAGGGAATATGACAAATTATGCCAGATTGAAGCATTTTAGAAGCTAATTGTTCCATAGCATCCTTTTGAAAATATGGAGAAGGAAAAGGACGGATGTTAACAAGTTAAGATAAGGATGTAAGATGAATACGATGTTCAATTGTACAAGCTTGAGGTAAAACTTGTGGTGGCTGAAACAAATGTTGAGATTGTTTGATTATAGTAGAATTGGAAGGTGATAGTTGTGGAGAAGTAATTCGGGCGGCAGAACCAAGGATGCCAGCGGAAGAGAAAGTATCTTGATGAAGTGGAGTATGTGAACAGTCAATACACAAAATATCAAGTTTCTTGTCTATGGAATCCATGAAAGCATAAATTTTTTGAAGAGACGAGTCAATGGAAGCAAATTAAACATCAACTTGTTGTAGTGATTTCTGAATTTTGGAAAATTAGCATTCTTGATGAGATTGCATGGGTCGGAATGTGTCAGACAGTCAGCCAAATCACAATTCTTCATGGTGATGGGTCCCAAGATGATGGAAATTGGAAATATGAAATTCATAAGAACAAAAAAATTGGTAAATGAAAGAAGGATTAGTAGAAATAGAAGAATGTATTTGGAAATGTAAAATAAGCAAGAGAGTCAAAGGAACGGAGAACCTGACGCGGTCTTGAAAAGAAAGGTGGAGGGCCGGCTGATGTCAAGAATCCGTAGTTCTTGAAAAAACTGCAAATTGAGCTATTGTGATGTTCTTGAATGCAAAAACTGCAGGTCTTGAAAAAAAACTGCAGCTGTTTGATCATGAAACTGCAGGTCTTGGAATGTAAAAAATGCAATTCTCAAGACAAACAATGCCTTAAACAAGGTGGAATTGTTGAAGATTGAATGTGTAGTAGAACAATGAATAGGAGATATCAAAACAGCTGCAAGAAGCTGTTTCTTGTCTAAATAATGCAGGGAATGTGGTTGGAACTGAGGTTTGTTGTTTCTTGAAAACAGCAATTGCAATAAGGTGGGTGTTGTGTCTAAAACAGCAATTGGAATAGGTGGACTGCTACTGTTCTTGAAGGACTTGGGTGGAAAAGAAGTGGCTGGAGACAGCGGCTGAAAGAAGTCTGGGAAAAACCGAAGAGTTGTGTCCAATATTGCTGAAGAAGTGCGGCTGGAACCTGCATTTGGAAGGTTGGAGTGGCTCTGCTGACTGGAGACTGTGGCTGGGAAAGCTGGCAAAGGATGGCAGGCGGACAGATGGGAAGGAGGGATGCTGATCGGCAGAAAGAGGAGATGTGTAACCTGATAATTATAAAAATTATTTTAGAATGAAAATATGAAAAATATGAAATTTCTGAAATGGAGAGTTGCGGTGCTAGTTATTTGGGCACTCCGACACTCTAGTCTTGGGAAAATTTAAAAATAATTTGGCGCGGCAACACCGGGGGTTTTAACTCAGTGGCGCTAGGCCACAAACGGTGTTTTTATGTATATTAAAACCTAAAGCACTAAAGCCTCAGCCCTCATTTCATTTGGCTTGGCCAGGAAGGATCCAAAGGAGAGAGGGAAAGGGAGACAAACTGGAGAAAAGGAAACGAGAGACAATTGGATTTTGGTCATTTTCGCATGTTACTTCAGTTGAGAAAAGTCTTCTAATCGTAGTAAATAACCAAAAACCTATTTTTGTTTTCAATGATTTCATATGTATTGATTAAGTTTACCCCAAAAATGATGAAAATACATTTTCTCCAGATTTATCTTATTTTTATCGTGTAACTTTTGGTATATGATTGATATGACTGATATGGACATTTTAACTTAATATTATTAATTTTTACCAAGTAAATTAAAAGTTATGATTTACTGAAGATATTAGCTAGTGTCTCAAATTTTCCTGTATTTTATAGATTCTTGCATTTCATACATTAAAGAAAGACAAAATAACATTGATTCAAGATAAAGGTAACATTTGCATGTAAGCAAGGGAGGTTGACTTTTAATACTATAATTAATACGGGTTAGCTTTTAAAACATAATATTCTACGCAAGAGGGTAGTCCGACAAGTTTTTCTTAAAATAAAAAACTTGTGGTATGATCTTAGTAGTAGCCTGTAACCGATGAACAAATTCTACCGACGGGTAGGGAGTGACGGCTCTTTATAAATTATTGAAATTCATATGTAATGATAATTAATTTACTAAATAAATGATACGTGTGATGGATATGATTGATGACCAACTGGAAAATAGTTGGGGTTAAAAATGTTGAAAAAATCACATTAAAGCTGGATGACCTACCTTGCTTAAACTATATGATATTGATAGCATATAATTGATTCATGCATTTCTTATTCATGTTCTTATTGATGTTTATACATATATAGTTCCATGGTTTTATAGATTATAAACTACCATACTAGGTATATGTCAACCCCACTGATACATAGCATTCTGTTATGACACTTTTACATTCCTAATTCACCTCATTGACATAATGATAAAAATGAATAATCATAATACCAATGTGTTGTTCTCTATAATACTAATTTATTGATTATTGATATATTTACGTTCTCGTACCTGTTGTTGATTTGAGGGTTTCAGGGTAATGATTCCTATTTTTCATACTAGTCATATTGATTTGTACAATTGATAACTGATAATTAATGATATTGAAAGTTATTGATTCAGATGAGCTGTATGTTGATTCTTGAATCTTCCATTGAAAGCTTTAATGAGTTTTGGGTTTCTACTAGGCTTTGTGATCTCATTATTTTATTTTATTGATTTCAAGTTAGGGAAGGAATGAGGACTCTTTGGAGTGAGGTTGATTGAGATCTTCAGGTTTCTCCTTTTGTTAGCTTTGTATTTTGTTTTCTTTTTGTAGTCCGGTGCTTGAGATAGATTATTGATTGTAATGATCTCCTGGCTATTGTAAATATAATTTTGAGGAAGGACTATAGTTTTATATTTTGATGTATATGATATATAGATTTGCTTCCATTGAATATATGCATTTAGATTGATGATTCATAAAAGCTTTGGTAGATTATTTAAAATAAATGTTTATTCCAATTTAGATCTTGGGGTGTGACAAGAGTGAAGGTGAGGTTAGTGCAACAAGAGAGAACCATTGATATGATTCTTAATCCATATTAAGAAGGGGAATGCACCTTTCGAGTAGGTGTAAACTCCAAGAGAAGAAAAGAGGAAAGAAGAGAGATTAGAGAGGGATAAACCAACAATATTTCATTCAATAATAAGTCTTTACAACTAGAGAAGTATTTATAATACTTAGTAGACCAACATCACTAAAAAAAGTGGTATACCTAAAACAAGTAAAAGAAAGACTAGACTAGTGCTTTATTACATATGTGGACCCTTTTGTCATTTAAAAAAATACAATATGCTCTCCCACCTATTTTGCATACCATCCATCTCACCGATTTTATTCTTCTTTTCCGTGCCCATTGGCTCCATCATCAGCTTCCTGTTTTGCCGTAAACCCTCTTCCTCGCACTACAAAACTACATTAACTCCAATGGTAGCCTTAATATTGCACCGCAGGCAGCCCTTAATGAATCCAAGTTATGTCATTAACAATTCTAGAAAGCAGTGAATTGTAGAACTACATTTTATCCCAATGCATTGCCAAACCTTTGCAACCTCACAGCATCAATTTTTGATGTCAAAGCAAAAAAAAAAAAAAATCCTTCTATATGCCATTGTTTTCCGAAACAACGGCAACACTGTTGTACCTAGAATTTTCTGCAGCATTCAATGAAAATATTTCAAAGTTATTTCAGTCCGCCAAAACCCCAGACAGCTTCACAGCATCAACCATCAACTCTTTAGGTTGAAAACTGAACCCAGATAGCTGGCAGCCACAGCAGACAGCCAGCGATGAGGACTAATTTGGTGAAACATTGACATTCTTGGAGAGTTCATTGTTGCATCATCTATGAGATCGGAACTTTCATCCAAGAAGAATTTGTCGCAATTGGAGCACAATTATCTTGCAAGGTGGTCAATGCCAAGGAAAACTGTCTCATAAGTGAGGTTGAATGACACTTGCAGCTGCACCTACTGCTCCACCAAAATTGAGAATCTATAGTGCAAAATAATTGGGCAAATTGATCATAAAATAAGACACCATATTTTAACCTTGCTTTATCTATAGCATAGTGTTAGGCGCAAAACAAACATTGTTATTGCACAAAATTCAATAGAAGTTTTATCATTGTCTTTTGTCACCAAAAGGTGATAATAAACTTGCACTTGTGTATATTACTATATTGTCTAATTGCATTCAGCACATTTTTCTGGTTTGTTCTTCATATAGCATATTCATTCCCATTTAATCTTGATGCTTGCAATATTTAGATATTAAAATAAAAAAATTAGAACAAAGTGATGAGCAATTGAGCCACCGGGCTCACAATTTGAATGTTAGAAGATAACTGTCCTTTTTGATACCATAGTAAAAACACAAGGAAAGAACATTAATATTTTTATGGGGTCAATTTATCAATCTGCCACATCAAAATTCAGGAAATGAGAACCTTAGGGAACCTCCAAGGGTATCCTTACAAATCCACTTGGTCGCCCTAAAAGCCTTGATCTAAGAAGAGCCATCCTCAGAACTCAAATATGCAAATGAATCAAGGCATTTGACACATTAAAAGATCAAGTAGATATCGATCATAGCTTATAGCTAGGAAAAAAACTTGAGCAAAGATCAGATCAGCGTATGATCTATTCATTTAAAATAAACCAATTTACAGTTAGACATAATGAATTAACAAATAACCTATGAACTTTTTAAGGTATGCAACTGAACTTGGAAAAAAGCTCAAAAGCTCATGATTATACTATTATCATCTAACAAGAAGCAAAATAAAAATTGGAACATAAAAAAGTTTTTTCCTTCAAATAAGGAAGCAAAAAAATATAAATTGTGGCTGAGTTATACTCTCACAGAGAATCACCCCTGATTTGGCTTGAGCAAATATTTAAGCCTGTAAAGGTATTAAAAAAAGCAAAACAACAAAAGAAAATGTAATATGAAGCTATGCCAAGGATCACAGTCAAAAGAACAAGTACCTGAAATGCGATGTCACTTGCATCTATTGCATATACCTAAAGACCATCAGTTTTATAAGAACAAAGCATTCAGAATGTATAAAAGAATGTTGCAACTGCATGTATGGCATATTGAAGGGAATGACCTGCTTTTCTTCAAGAGAGGGAAAAAAAACAAATTTTAAGTGAAAAAATAAAAATAAAATGCATTATGTAAAGCATTTTGCCAGTTGGACAAATATTAAACAATTCACCAAATTAACAAAATATATCTGATGTAGGCAAGGGGGGGTCAAAACAAGTTGGGTTTTATTTTTGGTGAGCTTTAATTTCATATACTAGATGTCAGCTCATAAATGCTTTTCTTCTACTTAATTCAGCTCATAAATTATCTTTAATTAGGTTCATTTCTCCCTTGTGGCTCTTAGGTTTCTTCCCTTGGCTGCCTTTGTCTCTTCCCCTTCTTGTGTCTCCTTGGTTTCTCCTTGTGATGTCCCGTGAATTGATGCTAGGTGTTGGTTGTCTTTTTGGTTTTCCTCCTGGCTGCTTTCCCGTGAATTCTCCTACCTGCTTCCTGTGTTGCTTGCTCGGGTTCCTCCCTGGCTGTGTTCCCGTGGCTTTTCCATCCCAGGTTCTGGGATGGCTCTTCGGATCCCTCCCTGGCTGTGTTTCCGTGGCTTCTCCTACCTGTTTTCTGTGCTATTGTTGGGAATTGTTGTGTTGCTTGCTCCTTTCTCGTGGCTGCTTTTCTCTGTTTTTGTGAGCCTTTTCAGCTGCTGTTCTGAAGTGAATGTTGGTTGTTTAAGTGCAATTTTTGGACTTGACCTCCATTTTATCTCTTTTAATTAGTTTTAATTAGGGTAATTATAGATTGTTTGGCTGCCCTCTTTTCTCCTATAAATAAAAGGTGTTTTATATGTTTTAGAGGTTGATATAATGTGATTTTTGGGAGCCTAAACCCGCGGGTTTCGTCGTGGAAAAACTTGAGAGCTTGTTTTATTCCTCTCTTCTTCTAGGAAAGCTTGCGAGCTTCTCCTCCTTCGTCTTGCCTCCTTACCTCTTTCTTCTATCAGCAAGTTCCCTTCCAATTGTATCCTTCTTCTCAAAGAAAATGAAATACAAGTTTAGGTTTTTATGTTTATGTTTGTATTTGTGTCAAAGTTTGTAAGTGTCTTTTTATTATAAAAGTTGTCTTTTGTGTTCTTTTATGTAATTTTTATTTCCTAGGAAGTTTTAGTTTTTGCTCGCAAAAATTTGGGGCTTTTCCCAAATTTTTGCTTGCATCAATTTTGTATCAAAGCAGGTTTGTTGGGTGAGTCTTGGTGAGTCATAACAGTTGTTGTGTGAGTCTTGTTATCAAGTGATTTAAATTTTGTTGAGTCTTCTTTTAGAAAAAATGAAGAAAGATAAAAATAGTGATCTAGTGGTGGATGAAAATCAGTCCAAAGATGTCGAAGAAATTATTCTAATGGACAGATGGGTTCCGACGGAAGGAAGTTCGACAGACCCCCTACAGAATGAACTATACAAACTTCAGTCGTGGTTGCATATGAGTATGAAAACTTATTTGAAGAAAAAGAAGCATCTGCAATAATAATTTAATAAAGAACGAGAAGAAATTTTGAAGAAATACGAAGACAAGATTCAAGAGCTTGATGCACTTCCTCCGTCTCCTCGGATCAAATCTAAAGCGACCTCATCGGGAGATGAGTTCTTTCAACCGAAGGAGAATTGATATAGGCAAGGGGGGTTTTATTTTTGGTAAGCTTTAATTTCCTATACTAGATGTCAGCTCATAAATACTTTTCTTCTACTTAATTCAGCTCATAAATTTATCTTTAATTAGGTTCATTTCCCCCTTGTGACTCTTAGGTTTCTTCCCTTGGCTGCCTTTGTCTCTTCCCCTTCTTGTGTCTCCTTGGTTTCTCCTTGTGCTATCCCGTGAATTGATGCTAGGTGCTGGTTGCCTTTTCGGTTTTCCTCCTGGCTGCTTTCCCATGAATTCTCCTACCCATTTCCTATGTTACTTGCTCGGGTTCCTCCCTGGTTATGTTCCCGTGGCTTCTCCATCCCAGATTTTGGGATGGCTCTTCGGGTCCCTCCCTGGCTGTGTTCCCATGGCTTCTCCTACCCATTTCCTGTGCTGATTTTTGGGAATTGTTTTGTGTTGCCTGCTCCTTTCCCGTGGCTGCTATTCTTTGTTTTTGTGAGCCTTTTGAGCTGTTGTTTTGAAGTGAATGTTGGTTGTTTAGGTGCTGTTTTTGGACAGCCTCTTACCTTCCCTTTCATCTCTTTTAATTGGTTTTAATTAGGGTAATTATGGACTGTTTGGCTGCCCTCTTTTCTCCTATAAATAAAAGGTGTTTTGTATGTTTTATAGGTTGATATAATGTGATTTTTGGGAGCCTAAACCTGCGGGTTTCGTCGTGGAAAAGCTTAAGAGCTTGTTCCATTCCTCTCTTCTTCTAGGAAAGCTTACGAGCTTCTCCTCCCTCGTCTCGGCACCTTACCTCTTTCTTCTATCCGAAAGTTCCCTTCCAATTGTATCCTTCTTCTCAAAGAAAATGAAATGCAATTTTAGGTTTTTATGTTTATGTTTATATTTGTGTCAAAGTTTGTAAGTATCTTTTTATTATAAAAATTGTCTTTTGTGTTCTTTTATGTAATTTTTATTTCCTATGAAGTTTTAGTTTTTGCTCGCAAAAATTTGGGGCTTTTCCCAAATTTTTGCTTGCATCAATATCTCTTGTATGTTTACCCCTTCCTTAAATAACCAAACAAAGATAAAGCAAATGCCACTGAGCTTTCCGTGGTTTAAAAAATGAGTTCAGATAGCAGTTCGTGCAACACCATGCCAATAACACAGGAAGTAACATGCCAACAATAACCTTGGTGCAGCTAAAAGTGGCCAAAGCATACATCAAGCTCACTCGTGTGTATATAAACATAAATATCTATACTATTCTTTTTAAGCTCCATAATCTTGCTTTCCTACCAAGTACTAGAACAGTTAGTCATGGTGATGGGAATTTGAAAGTGCATACTCGTTGGAAACAAATGATGTAAGACTTTAAGGTAAGTGCGTCAATATTCTGAGTTGTGATGTTTAAATGTTTCATTATGGTTTTTGTTTTCTAGTTCATTTATTGGATGTAACATGCCTAAGATGACGATTCTTACGAGAAAAATATATATTTTATATTGTTTCAATTACGTTGCTGTTGCAAGTGGTTTCAATCAAAAAGCATCAAGTATTGTTCAAATTCCAATAAGTTGTGGCACTCATTATGTTTTTTTCTTTTTTCAATAACTACCTTCAATTGTTGTTTTTCCCCATCCCTACTATAGCTTCAATCGCGAGAAGTGTTGTGAAGAGTTTCAACTGCTCTAATTTTAGTTGCCTTATGTGACTCTTTCCATCTTCAAGTGGCATTCTATACCTCCTTTACCTGTTTTGCTATAGAAGTTTATTGTGTTTGATTTTTACGGCTCGTTCCTGCTCAGCCTTTCCCTTTTGCAGCACAGTTGATTTTCCTCCTGCAATCTTCTAATAAATTGGAACGTGTGAGTTGGTGATCATGGACCTGGACTTGAAAACAAAGATTTGAACTCTTGTTTTTAGGTTGATTGAATTAAAACTTGCACTTTTAGTCCAGATTTAGACATTAAGAAGTTACAGACTTTGGTTTATTATTGCAAGTGGTTTCAATTCAACAAGCATCGAGATAATTCAAATTTCATAGGTTGCAGCACTCCCTGCATCTTTCTTTTGTTATTGGTTGTCTTCGATTATTGTTTGTCAGCTTGTCCCCATCCTTACTATAGCTTCGACCACAAGATATGTTGAGAGGAGTTCCATCTATTATAATTATAGTTATTTCAGGTTTCCTGTGTTTGTTTAAGACAGCTCTTTCGTTCTTAGGTTTTCCTTTTTTGCGGTAGAGTCAATTTCCTTCCTACAATCTTTTTTCTAAAATTAGAAAGTTTACGTTGGCGAAGATGGACCTGGACTTGAAAAAAAAAAAACATTTGAACCTCTGTTTTTTATGCTGAATGAATTGAAACTAGCAGTTATAGGCCATATTTGATTTTTTGAAAAGTTACTGATTTTGGGTCTTATGCGACATAGGTAGGACACCTGACACATGTAATTTTTAATGAATGGTTGAATAAGATCATAGTTTTCCATTCAATACATACAACAATAACAATAAAATCAAGCCTTTATCCACTACGTGAGGTCGTCTACATGAATCATTTTTCTACATTGTGTCGTCGTCTACGTGAATCTTTTTTCTACATTATGTCATGTTAAGAGTTAAATTCTCATTTAAATCTAATAAAAAATGTCATTTCTAATATTTTCTAAGTCTTTTTATGTCTACCTCTACCTTTCTTAACATAAGTCAAATCTAATACATCTACTTTCCTAACCGGGTCATTGGAATGCCGCCATTTTATGTGACCAAACTAGCTAAGGCGGCTCTCTCTAATCTTATCTTCCACTGAAGCTACTCCAACCTTTTCACGTATATGCTCACTCCATATCATGTCTCTAAGAGTAAAGCCGCTCATCTGCCTGAGCATCCTCATTTCAGCAACACTTAACTTAATATTATACTTCTCTTTTAATAGCCAACATTTTGTACCATAACAAATTGCAGGTCTAACCACCATTGATGCAATATTAAAAAACATTAGAATTGCAAACTAAAGACTTCCTTTCCTTAAAACATAGACAATCACAGATAGAACAAAACAAAACTATTATATCCCACAATAGCTTAAACAAACACAATCACATCTTACAACTTCAAAATAAAAAGACCCAACACCTTAAAACTTCAAATAAAAAGGGACACAACACCTTAGAACTTAAAATAACACACGATGCAACGACACCATACAACTTATCAAAGTTTTGAGAAGAAAGATAGAGGAGTGAGAACTGTTGAGAGAATAAGTAGATAGAAGTCCGAGACAAAGTTTTAGAAGATAGAGAGTTAGAAGAAAATAGCTCGCAAGCTATATAAACCCGCAGGTTTCACTTTCAAAAAATTCTTCACAATTCACTCTTTTTTCCACAAAGAAATCAGCCACCTTATATAGAAAAATAAGGAAAAATGATATTAAATTCTCACTTAAATTTGCCACCCAAATAGCCAATAGAAGCCTTCCAAAACAGCCAAAAACTCTTCCAAATCATCCCAATAATTAGGACATAATGCATCCAGCATAGGTTTCAACAAATGGGGAAACTGAGTAGCCACAGCAGGGAAAATGAGCAGCAAGCAGTAAAAACAGCAAGGAAATTGAAGGGGTAGCCGGGGAAATGAAGGCCAGGAGGGAAAATCGAAGTCCAATAGACAATATGGGAAGACCAAACAGCCACTTAGGGAAGACCAAACAATAGCAGGAATATGAGAAGATAACATAAGAGGGGAAAGACAGCAATGAGTTTTAGCAAATCAGCAAGGAAATTCAGCAAATAGCAAGAAAAATCAGCAAACAGCAAGGAAATTCAACAAACAAAAAGGAGAAGTCACAAGAGAAAGATAGCTAGAAACACAAGAAAAAATAAAGAAAACATAAAGTTGGAAATCCTGACTGCATCAATTCTCCCATGTTGGAGGAATCTCATCTCTTGATGAGAATGCCTTAGTAACATGCTGGAAAATATCTGAATGACGACGTTGCAACTCCACAACTCCAATCCAAGAACAATCGGACAAAGAATGTCCACTCCATTTAATTAAGAATTGACGGTCCACCCCTTGTCTTGTTTGGGTAATACGTATATCTATGACATCTTCAACAAGATAATCATGTTTGAATTGGAATTAAAAATGGCATAGACTCTATATCCATAGGATCAGTTGGTTCTCCATCATTAGCAACTTTATGCAAAACAATTTAACAAAATTTTTCTAGAATCTCCATCTTTTCAAAATGAAAATATTCCTTCTTAGTTTCCTATATTAGAGGGTCATACTTCCTTCGAATCTTTTCTTTTTCTTGCTCAACTTCTTATTGAAGTAGACGCTGCTTATTTTCATATCTCTCAGCACAAAAATATTGTTGTCTTCGCATTTTGAGAAGTTTGTTCTGTAGTGGGTCAATAGAACTTGCTTGAAGTGGTACCCATTCTATTGTTGGGAAGTTATCATTTGTAATCGAATGAATAGTTGGCTGACTTTCAAAGACCGTAGGCTCAAATACTTCTTGAATAGGAGCTTCATATTGCAGCAAATTGATTTGGTTGTCCATTTTTTAAAAATTTTAAAACAGAAAGGAAGACACACACATGACAACCGAAGACACACAAGACTTTGAAATCTAAATGTTCTATTTTTCATATAAGAAAATAATCAATTTGAGTTTATAATTTATTTTCTTATAAGAAAATAAACAATTTGAGGTTTACTGTATCTATTTACAAGTGATGAGATGTTTATCACTTTCTTAAATAAAGTATTAGCAATTACAAAATCATAAGCTAAAGAAAAATCTAATACGGTCTTACCACCATCATTAGTCGCTCCAAATCCATAGCCATCATGAATATTATTAAAATCATCTACCTCTCTACCAACATGTTCATTTAAATCACCTTCAATAAAAAAAATTTAAGAGTTATCTTTTGAATTAATTATTTTAAGTCATTCCAAAATTTTAATTTTGAACCCATATACAAATCAACTTGAGGAGCATAAGTACTTATAATATTAATAATCTTAGTATCAACAACAATCTTAAAGATATAATTCTATCTCCAATTCTATTAATTTTTAGAAATACTATCCTTTAAACTCTTATCTATAATCACACATACATCATTTCTAGTATGACTCTAAGTAGAATACCATAGTTTAAATCCTAAACTATCAATCTCCTTAACTCTCTCTTCAACCTATTTAGTTTTATGAATGCATAGAATATTTATCTTCATACGAATCATAATATCTATTAATTCCATTAATTTGCCTGTAAGAAACCTATATTCTAAGTTTTTATCCTAATTTTAGCTTCAAGGACTAGTTTTTCTGCCCACATTCATCCATGATGTGGGAACCCTTGCCTATTTAACACTACACTCAGGTGCAGGTGCAACTGCCCTTGCACACTTATCGCTATATTCAGGTCATACAATGCATCACTTCCAGGGAGCAGCTCTAGCACACTTGTCGCCTAGCACAATTGTTGTTGTATTCATTTCCATTCAATACATGTGTGTTGTCAATGTGAATTCTTTTAGAGCACGTCTTAAAGAAAGCTTCCAAAGAGTACTTGCAACTTTAGGCCAGATTTGGTCATTAAAAGTTACTATTTTAGGTCTTACAAAGTATAAATAGAACCCTTGCCACATGTAATTTACAATAAATGATTGAATAAATCCCTCTTTTCCTCTCAATACATGAGTGTTGCTAATGTGAATTCTTTGAGCGCTTTGCAAGACTTGAAGAAAACTGCTGAGTGATGCTTCTTCTTATACCGACATGAGGTCTTAATCTTTAAATTGATGACTCCCATCCTTTTTTTAGCTAAACTCTTAATTAAGTATTTTATGTGTGTTATTGAGATCTAGTTACGTTCAGTGCACATTAGTTTCTATTTTTAAGTTATGAAAATTTGATCTCAGATTTCTTATGGAATCCAAACTAAGTCAAGTTTTAAATTATTGATTGGGATGAATTAAGTGTCTTTTTTTAATTTTGCATCAAGAAAAGATTAATTGAGTGTCTTCTTTAATTTTGCATAAAGAATTTTTTATTTTTGCTTAAACTAAAAGATGTGAAACTATGAATGGTGATATTTTGCGTGCATGTCAACCTAGGTTTGCACTAATCACATGAAAAAGTACAAATCATGAATATCACCAGTAAGGACACAAGCAGCAACATTTAGATCCTAGCTATGCATCAAGTGGGCGCTGAATGGTCAGTATGCCAGCTCGACACTTTGATTCTTTCCGTACATGAAATGGGCATTAAATGATCAGCATTCACTGGCATCACTGGCATGTTGAGTTACTCTAATAAGAGATTTCATAGCACTAATCCTAAGCAAATCTGCTTAGGTTTCATCTCTTTTCCTGCACAAAGGAAAAATGCATTTGACAAGACTATTTGATGTGAAACAACATCGGAATTGCAAGGAGACGTAATAAGACGACTGAGTAAGCAGGTCAATATAAGGATTAACGAGTCACAATTAATGATTTAATGAAATCTCAGTTGCAAAATTGCTTAGGCAATGTTACAAACTCCTTTGGCACAACAATTTAAAACAATAACAAACATGCGAGTAATGACGAATGCACTTTAACAATAATCCACGGGTTAATATTTAGAAAAGTCACCTTGAGTTTCCCTCACTCAAGCTCTCTTGCGGTTAACAGAAGAAAGATATTAGCAATACTTATATGATCACCACGCAGAAGAGGGAGCTTACAATACGGCCAACGAAAAAGCTAATCGGAGCTGGAGGAGTCGATGGAAGGTGTAAGCGTTGCCAGCAAAACAACAATAGGTGGTCGCTATGATTGCTGGACGGCAGCCTGGGTACTTGGAAATCTTGGACAGCATATTTACTCCTTGGATAGCAGCAGCTTGGCCATGTTGGAGAGCTCTTTTGGAAAGCAAAAACCTCTTGGAGATGCAGGTAGACAATACATAATTGCTGTAATTTCTTAGACAGCAAATAGAAAACTCCCAAAGAGAAGGAATTTAGTGGACAGGGCCTTTTGGAAGGCACGGGTGGGAGAGAAAAGCTTCATCAGAAAACAATTTCAGATTTCTGAAATTGTATCCGGGTGAGGAGGGAGGGAGCGGGTGGGGCTGTGGGGGGGAGGGGGGGAAACAAAAATCTGAATTGTTTATTCATATTTCCAAAAATGTAGAGACATTAATTTCAGTTTCAAAAATTTGAAATTGAAATTAACTTAGGAGGGAAAGGATTAAGGGGGTATTAAAAGAGAATTAATAGGGGAGAGAGAGGGAGAGGGGACCGGCCAAGTAAAGAGGGTGATGTGGCTTGATGTTTTGAATAGGTGGGGACCACATAGGATTAACTTAATATAATTAAAATTCTGATTTTGATTTCATAATTAATTACATTAAGTAACTTCCAAGCTAGTATGAAAAGAGGAGGGATTTGAAATTTGAATTTCAGATCCAATGTAACTCCTCTTAACTTATTTTCCTAATTTGCTAGAGCTTGATTAGGAAAGTAATTAAGGGGGAGGGAAAATTCAAAATTCGCAAGAGGGGATTAGGGGAAGGAGGCGGCGGCAAGGGGCTGGATGGTGGATGGGCCGGCGGGAGGAGCTTTGCAGGCCGGCGGGTAGGTTGTGTAAGCCGGCGGCCTGGCTGGCTCCAAAGGGGAGGTGGCGGCACTAGGGTGAGAGGAGGAAAAACATAAAGAAAATCTGAGAGAATTCTTCTTGCTTTGACTTCCTCACCTCGAATCTCTTCAAAACTTTACCTCCACACAATAATCTTGGATTAACTCTAGAACTCACGAAGAGATCTAATTCTCCCTTTTGAACTCACTAAGAGATCAAAGGGGAGTGCACTCACAAAGAGAACAAAAGAGAATATTTTTCATTTCAACAAAACTAACTCTTACATAAGAAAAGGACCATATATATAGGCCTCAAAATGACAAAGAGAACAAAAGACTCAAATGCCCCTTGGGCTACAACAGCGACCAAATACCCATAAGGGCAAAAACAGAAAAACATAAAATAAAATAAACTACTACATGAAATGATGAAAATATAGATCATGATCGAGGTCGTCGATCTCCGGCATCTCCGATGGTACACGTGTCGAAAATGCTGACGATGTCCTCATCATTCTCCCCAGGTGTGAGAAAACTCGACCCGGTCGAGTAATCATCTGTAGAGCTCTCGTACCACTCTAGTAAGCCGGGGTCCACTCATCTGCAGCTCCTCCGGATCAAACCACATGTCCTCCATCTCCGATTTTCCTTTCCAATGAACTATGTACCTTTGGCACCCACCTTCTTTAGTGGATATGATCAAGTATTGCTTCAATCTTTTTGTATTGGGTAAATATGGCAAATTGGGGAGTGGGGGTAGGCTGGGGTTCTCACTGGGAAGGTTCACACAAGGCTCATTATATAGTGGATTGGTAGGGCTAAACTCTGGTCCCTCGAAGGTTACAAGATCTTCAATATTAAACGTAGGATTAATGTTGAAACCTTCAAAAAGGTCTAGCACATAGGCATTACTGTTTATTTTTGAAATTATTTTAAAAGGTCCTGCCCTTTGAGCATGTAACTTAACGGCTCCTTGAGGAAACCGTTCTGGACGAATCTGTGCCATCACAAAATCACCAACTTTCAATTCTTTAAACATTTTCTCATGACCAGCATTAAGCTTATAATTAACATTTCTTAACTCAATTTTCTTATTAATCTCATTATGCAATTCCTGAAGGAGAGATGCAAATGTTGATGCGAAAAACCCGACGTGCATGATGAATGACAAGACTTGGGGCTTACACCAAAGCTCTGAACATAGACAAACTTGACAGGAAACGAACATGCAAACACACAGACTCACAAGCACATATAGATAAGCATAACAATGGGTTAAACCTAAAATGAGGGGACTTAAAGTTTCCAAATTTAAGGGAATTAGTTTAGGGGGAGCAATAAAGACATCCTTAGCAACTAAGGCACTTCCATATAAAGTTTTAGCTAGGGTCGAGGTTGGTCTCCTAGGGGTAGCAGTGTAATCTATCAAATTCATCCAACTAGGAGAGGGGGGGTCCTTAATAGGGGAGGACAAGACTAAAGAGGACATGTTGGAGGAGTCATGGATATGATGAGAAGATGGGTCCTGACTCACTACCATAAGGGGTAGTCCAAAGAGTCACCAGCAGGTATGAGACTCAAGAAATGGGGTAAGGTATTCCTATCAGAAGTGGGCACAACAGTTAGAGTGGTGACATTAAAGCATGGGCTAAGACTCTCTCTAACGTTGTTGTCGGTACGAGGAATGGAGGGGTACGTCCAATCAAGAAAGACACACTCATTAAAATGTAACCCTATATGAGTCACTCCTAAACCAGACACCAATAAAACAAAAGGAGACTCATTACTCAAATTCGACTCAAAAACTTTCAGACCCAAATCACTATCTTCCGAATTCATAGTATTAGGCTCAATAGAGTCATGTTTAGTTGTATCCTTAGGATCACTGGATTCAGGGTCAATTAAATCGGGAGTTAAATCAGGTAGTAAACTCAATTGAACCACTCCCGACTTGAGATTATTACCATCAAGATTATCCAAAGTCGACTCAGTAGGTGATACAACTAAATCAGGCTCTTCCAAATTTAAATTCCATGTGTTCGAAGTCAGATTGGCTTCTTTCGAGATCACATTACTATCGTCCAGACAGACTTTATCCAAAGAGTTATCCTCGAGGAAACTAGGATCAGGGTGGGCTAAGGTGTCGATGCTTAAAGGTTTCAACTTTCCTAGCTCAGGGTTTAAGTCGTGCTGGGAGTCTAACTTGATCACTTCAGTGTCAACCTCAAAGAAGTCCTCGTTATCGATAGTACCCACGAAATGGATGTATTTAGGTTCAGTATATTTCTTCTTTTTATTGCAATCCATTACTAAAATTACACTTGTAGGCTCAAAGACTAGGGAGGCTAAAGGTTGACTGTGGTGGCTAGAAGTTAGTCCAAGTGGGGAGTCATAAGAGATTGATCTATCAGAAGACCCAATAGAGGGTCGACCATTAAGGTTAGGTGAAGGCCTACAGGGTGGGGCAGCAACCCTGATGTTACTAAATGATGAGTGGTCTCGACTACCGTGATATCCATGGTTTCTCCCCACGAAAGAGGTAGGGTGATGCTTTAGACGACAGTCACTAGTAGGGGGTCGGTATTTCAAATTAAGTTCTCGTCTCATGTCTTTCCAAGTAAGGTACTCACCGCGAGACTCTCTATGATCTTCCACTTTCATCCAAAATTGAAGAGCTCGACCTTTAAGGTGAGACTTAGCGATGCTAATCTGGTGGGACTCAGGGATATGACATGATTCAAAATAGTCATCTAGTTGTCTAACCCATTCCCTAAAGCAGTAGACGTCCAAAGAACCATCAAAGGTAGGCAAACGATAAGGTGACTCTAAGTGAGGTCGTGGAGGCCTAGGCTCGGGTCTTGGGTGATAAGCTGAGTGGGGCATATAGTTAGAGTGGGGATAGTCAACGGGTTTCTCCGTCATAATTCTAGTCATGTTTCCCACTAGGTTAACGATGTCATCTAAACTCTTTTGGAGTCTTATCGGGTCCATTGAAAAGTGTCAAGTGAAACCTAGTGAAGATTGGGTGCAGGGTACCACACTCTACAAAGGGAAAACATCATTTCGACTTGCTATAAGGTGCAGGAAAAAATAATGGGCAGCAAGCTACAAAGGTGGTTTACGAAATTTAGGCAGTTAGGAAGGTGGTAAAGTTAAGGACAGCACCTAAACTCGAAGAAAACAAGCTTCTAACGCCTCTAAACGGTGCAGTTTTTGAGTGGACAGCAAACTACAGCGGTGGGAGAAGTTGTCCAAGCATTTAGGTTAACTTCTAGGGTGAGGACAGCATTTATAACTAAGTTAAACTCACTAGATAATCCTCTAAATGATGCAGGAAATGAAAAGGACAGCAATCTACCACAAGGACTTAGGTTGCCTAAGTGTTACGTG
This sequence comes from Dendrobium huoshanense, assembly GCA_016618105.1. Taxonomy (NCBI): domain Eukaryota; kingdom Viridiplantae; phylum Streptophyta; class Magnoliopsida; order Asparagales; family Orchidaceae; genus Dendrobium; species Dendrobium huoshanense. Next base: position 31,727,901 of record CM028354.1, on the reverse strand, counting down.
TGGGTTTTATAGTGTGGACAGCAATATAACACATACTTAGACTCAAATTAAAGTGCTGGAATTTTCAGAACAGCAGGTAAAACAGAAATTAAAACTATCCAAATGATGTTATGCATGCAAATGACTAAGGACAAGTCACATTAGACCCCTAGGATGCATCTAGCACATGTAAAGCATGCTAGCTATGCTCTGATACCAAAATGATGTGAAACAACATCGGAATTGCAAGGAGACGTAATAAGACGACTGAGTAAGCAGGTCAATATAAGGATTAACGAGTCACAATTAATGATTTAATGAAATCTCAGTTGCAAAATTGCTTAGGCAATGTTACAAACTCCTTTGGCACAACAATTTAAAACAATAACAAACATGCGAGTAATGACGAATGCACTTTAACAATAATCCACGGGTTAATATTTAGAAAAGTCACCTTGAGTTTCCCTCACTCAAGCTCTCTTGCGGTTAACAGAAGAAAGATATTAGCAATACTTATATGATCACCACGCAGAAGAGGGAGCTTACAATACGGCCCACGGAAAAGCTAGTCGGAGCTGGAGGAGTCGATGGAAGGTGTAAGCGTTGCTAGCAGAACAACAATAGGTGGTTGCCATGATTGCTGGACGGCAGCCTGGGTACTTGGAAATCTTGGACAGCAAATTTACTCCTTGGATAGCAGCAGCTTGGCCATGTTGGAGAGCTCTTTTGGAAAGCATAAACCTCTTGGAGATGCAGGTAGACAATACATAATTGCTGTAATTTCTTAGACAGCAAATAGAAAACTCCCAAAGAGAAGGAATTTAGTGGACAGGGCCTTTTGGAAGGCACGGGTGGGAGAGAAAAGCTTCATCAGAAAACAATTTCAGATTTCTGAAATTGTATCCGGGTGAGGAGGGAGGGAGCGGGTGGGGCTGTGGGGGGAGGGGGGGAAACAAAAATCTGAATTGTTTATTCATATTTCCAAAAATGTAGAGACATTAATTTCAGTTTCAAAAATTTGAAATTGAAATTAACTTAGGAGGGAAAGGATTAAGGGGGTATTAAAAGAGAATTAATAGGGGAGAGAGAGGGAGAGGGGACCGGCCAAGTAAAGAGGGTGATGTGGCTTGATGTTTTGAATAGGTGGGGACCACATAGGATTAACTTAATATAATTAAAATTCTGATTTTGATTTCATAATTAATTACATTAAGTAACTTCCAAGCTAGTATGAAAAGAGGAGGGATTTGAAATTTGAATTTCAGATCCAATGTAACTCCTCTTAACTTACTTTCCTAATTTGCTAGAGCTTGATTAGGAAAGTAATTAAGGGGGAGGGAAAATTCAAAATTCGCAAGAGGGGATTAGGGGAAGGAGGCGGCGGCAAGGGGCTGAACGGTGGATGGGCCGGCGGGAGGAGCTTTGCAGGCCGGCGGGTAGACTGTGTAAGCCGGCAACCTGGCTGGCTCCAAAGGGGAGGTGGCGGCACTAGGGTGAGAGGAGGAAAAACATAAAGAAAATCTGAGAGAATTCTTCTTGCTTTGACTTCCTCGCCTCGAATCTCTTCAAAACTTTACCTCCACACAATAATCTTGGATTAACTCTAGAACTCACGAAGAGATCTAGTTCTCCCTTTTGAACTCACTAAGAGATCAAAGGGGAGTGCACTCACAAAGAGAACAAAAGAGAATATTTTTCATTTCAACAAAACTAACTCTTACATAAGAAAAGGATCATATATATAGGCCTCAAAATGACAAAGAGAACAAAAGACTCAAATGCCCCTTGGGCTACAACAACGACCAAATACCCATAAGGGCAAAAACAGAAAAACATAAAATAAAATAAACTACTACATGAAATGATGAAAATATAGATCATGATCGAGGCCGTCGATCTCCGGCATCTCCGATGGTACACGTGTCGAAAATGCTGACGATGTTCTCATCACTATTTGAAGTGACTGGTTACAGTTTTAGACTCTTCGTGAAAGTGCCAAGTTAAGTGACAAATCTTGAAACCAGAAGCAGATCTTGCAAATCAATATTATTGAACAAATATAGCAGATGTAGAAAGTAAAAAAGATAATCATAAGGAAAGAAGCATCAATTTGCGTCATAAAAACATGATGGAAAAGCATAAAAAGGAAAGCCGGTGCATCAAAAGATTGGAGCATTAGGGTTTGCAGAAAGCAATAAGATATATCTTACCCGCCTAGCACCAGCAAGGGCACAAAATATAGCAAGAATTCCTGTGCCACACCCAACATCCATTACAACCTGAATATATTGTTATTAATATTGGTAAGAAATTTATTATCTATTAAGTTTTTCTTTTTTTCCTGATGAAAAAACAAAGATATTTTCATTTTTCAAATGTTTTGCAGCAACTATGAAGTGTTGATATACCTTGCCAGCAATTGAATCTTGGTAGCGCATGATTGCAGCCCTGTATGTGCTCGTCCGCACATGATCCTAGAATTCAAAAGTATTGATAATGACAAAAAATAATAATATAGACAATAAGTAACTTTTTTTTAAAAGCACATCACAATGAAAAGAATATTTGACCAAAATGATTACTAGACTTTTTTTGTGTGTACCTTTTAATTTAAAACTTTTTTATGGATTCAATTTGGTCTCTCTACTCATCAAATTTAAACCAACTTGATCCAACTGTCAACTTCATCATTTCTTTAGAAGGACTAAAATTTGTGGACGAAGCTTTCTGTGAGAGCATTTTAAGTTTGTTATGGTCAATTTCAATAGTTTGGGTAGGTATTAATTAGTGAGATTGGCCCAAAAAAATCTAAAATACCCTCATGGAAACCTTCCCCACATCAAATCTTGCCCAAAAAAGGGCAAAGTTGACAGTAGGACAAATTGGGTCAATATTTGGTCAATTGAGGAACTAAATTGAACACTTATAGAAATTTGAGACTAACATTGATGTAGAACAATATATGCAAGTGATGCTAAGTTGGAAATTACACGTGCTTGAACAGAGCTTAACAATTTGTTAACTCACAATGAACTTGAACAATGACTTCAACATGCAAGGGGGCAAATCAAGTTTACACAAATCATCATATGCTAATGGGAGGACAATTAAATAACAGATTAATTAATAACATGCTCGCATGATGTTTCAGAGACAATTCCTAAGTTAACAAATAGATTAGTCACTACAAAGGTCCACTCACACAATGCTCTTGGTGTAGGCTAAGCGGATAAGCTTTCACAATAAAACGATGTCACAATTGAGAAGAGATCAAAAATGTACCAGAGAGGGAAGAGTTTACCCGCATGGAAGAAAATACTAAGCCACGGCGAAGTCGTTTGGCTGCCTATGTGGAAAGGACAGCAATACGAACCCTCTCACACGCCTAGACTGCACTCTAACGCCTCCGAAAATTCTGGACAGCAACTATGTGGGCACCAAATCCTGGAACAACTGGTAGTGGGGCTGGGAAACGGGTTGATCCTGTATTTCAGCAACAGGCATCTTTGGGATAATTTGGGAGGGGAGGAAAACAACAAGCTCTTGGCGTGAAAATGGGGGGCTGGTAAGCACTAAATGATTAGGGGGCTGATTTGGGACCTTAGTGGAGTTGTGAACTATAGCTTAGTGGTTAAGGAAAGAGAAATTAAATAAAATCTCCAATTAATTGTTAGATTGGTTGATTGTGCTAGCTTTCCAAACATAATCTAACAATTTAGGAAGGGACTTCAAAGCTTTTAGGAGATTTTGAATTTGAATTCAGATTTTCAAAATTAACGCTAGGTTAATTTAGGAAGAGAAATTAATTAGGATCTTCAATTAAATTTCATATTGGTAGATTGGGATATCTTTCCAAACATAAATCAACAATTTAGGAATGGACTTCAAGGCTTTTATGAGATTTCGAATTTGAATTCAGATTTTTAAAATTAATGCTAGACTAATTTAAGAAGAGGATTTGACTAGGATCTTCAATTAAATTTTAGATTGATTGATTGGGATATATTTTCAAACATAACCCAACAATTCAGGAAAGAAATTCAAGGCTTTTAGGAGAATTCGAATTTGAATTCAGATTTTCAAAATTAACGTTAGGCTAATTTAGGAAGTGAAATTAACTAGGATCTCCAATTAAATTTTAGATTGGTTGATTGGGATATATTTTCAAACATAACCCAACAATTTAGGAGAGGAATTCAAGGCTTTTAGGAGAATTCAAATTTGAATTCAGATTTTCAAAATTATAACTAGGCTAATTTAGAAAATAGATGGAGGATTAATTTGAAATTTTGGATAAAGGAAAGTGGGGGGAAGGGGTCATGAAAGTTTCGGCCAAGGACAAAGAGGGGCTGCGACTATGATGAGGAGAGGGAGGGGTTGTGAAGGATCGGCCAAGGTGAAGTATGGGGGTGATGGCTCGGCTAGGCTTGAATGTGAGGAGGTTAAGCTTGGTCAAGGCTAGGAGGAGAAGGGAGAGGGTTGGTTGGAGCTTTGGGAGGAGATGATGGTAGCGGCAAACTCAATAGGGGAGGCGGAGATAAACCATGAGCCCAGACACTTCCTACAGCTAACGGGTCACGGGTCTTACTTTGGCCTCACCTAAGGAATTCACATAAGCTCTCACAAGAACTCTCAAGGCTCTCAAACACAACAAGACACAAAATGCATAAATTTTCATTCATAATAATTATCATCCCTCCAAAGGCGGAGGTGAGGCCTATAAATAGACAAAATACAATAAAAATATCAAATGACCAAAGTGCCCCTGGGGTTACATAAATCTACTCCCTCAAATGGGGGTAAAAACGAAAATAGCACATAATAAATCAAATACAAATAAATGCTCAAAAATAGAGTAATCTGATCATAGTCGTAGATCTCTGATCCTTCCTCTAATAAACTTTCTACGGCCGAATGTCCTAATCATTCTTCCGGGGTGAAAAAAATCTCGACTCCATCAAATATGCATCCTGAGTGCTCTCATAGATCTCCAGCGCATCCGGATCAATCCTCTTGAGCTCCTCGCGCTCTAGACAAGTGTCCTTTGTCTCTGGTTTATCTCTCCACTTAGCCAAGTACCTTCTTCGTCCACCCTCTTTCGTGGAAATGATATCATTGTTTAAAATAATGTCAACTTTCTCCACAATATGTGATTTAGGAATATTTGAAAGTGAGGAAAGATTGAGTTTTTATATGGTAGGGTCACACAAGGCTCACTATGTAGTGGATTGGGTGGATTAAACTCTGGGCCCTCATAGGATACTAAATCTTCAATGTTAAAATAGAGATTAATATTAAAATCTACAAGCAGATCCACCACATAGGCATTATCATTAATTTTCTTGATTATTTTAAATGATCCCGCACTTTTAACATGTAATTTCTTAAAGGTCCCTTTCAGAAATTGTTCCGGACGGATCCGAACAATCACTGAATCACCCACCTTGAATGTCTTGAATCTTCGTTTAAGATTGGCGTGAAGTTTATAATTTGCATTGCTCTATTCAATACGATGTGTAATTTCCTCATGTAAATCATGCAAATGCGATGCAAATGAACATGCAGACTCATAAATCCTATACCTAGGGCATATGGGTATGAGATCTAAAGGTTGCTTAGGCTTGTACCCATAAACAATCTCAGCGGGACTTAGACCAGTGGTGCGGTGCATATAATTATTATAAGCAAACTCAGTCGTGGGGAGCTTGGAATCCAGTCTCTAACGTGCTCACCTACTAAGGTCCTCAATAAATTTCCTAGACTCCTATTGACCACTTCCGTCTGGCCATAACTCTAAGGATGAAAGGCTACGTAAAACTGCAATTTAATACCCATCTTCATCCATAGGGTCTTCAAGAAATAACTCATGAATTTAACATCTCTATCAAATACAATGGTCTTGGGCAAATCATGCAATCTAATCACCTCATTAAAATACAGCTTGGCGACAAGTGAGGCATCGGATGTTTTGGAGCAAGGTATGAAATGTGTCATCTTGGAGAAACGGTCAACTACAACACATATGGCATCATTCCTGCGATAATTATTGGGCATGCTAAGAACGAAGTCCATGCTGACATCCAACCATAAACAACTGGGAACTGGTAATGGAATATAGAGACCTGTGTTCTGCTTTCATTGCTTGGCCAGTTGACACGTGTGATATCTACTGACCATCTTGCCCACATCTTTCTTCAGGCTAGGCTGGAAGAAACGGTACTCTAAAGCCTCAATAGCTTGTCACAACCGAAATGTCCAATGAGACCTCCAACAAGAAGTTCCCAAACGAGGAATTCCCTAAGGGAAGTGCTCGGAATGCAAAGGTTCCGAGCTTTGAATAAATATCCATCCTCAAGGAGAAAAATCCACAAGGCGCTCGCTGCCTGTGAATAAAAGGGAATAAATCTCCTTGAAGTCAGGGCACTCCAAGTAATCCTCTCTGACCTGCTCAAACCCAATGACTTCTGCCCTCATCTCAAAGGTAGCCATCATGCGACGACTGAGGGCATTGGCAGCCTTATTCTCAACTCCCGCTTTGTGCCTAAGAGTGTAAGTGTACTCCTGTAAGAACTCTATCCAACGGCCATGGCGTGCATTCAACTTCTTCTGCGAGTTGACATAACGAAGAGCTCATGATATGAAAAGATAACGAACTCCTGTGGGAGCAGGTTGTGTCTCCAACGATATTGGACTGGATCACGGCATATAACACTTTGTCATACGTGGAATAGCTTTGCCAGATGCCATTCAGCTTCTCGCTGAAATAGGCAACAGGGTGACTGATGTAAATCCAGGATTTGAATTTAGAAATTTAACAAAAGATTATTCAAGTATAAAAATTGCAAATTTAATCTTGTTCCCAATTCAAGCTTTTCGGAAATCTAAGTTGTTAACTACGGTTAGGCAAGCACTTACACCTAAATTAGCAAGACCACAAAAAGATAACAACTTCAATAAACGCAAAGCAAATGAAGTGGCGAACTTGAATCCCGCGGTTAACAAAGCGATTGTCTCACCTTGAGGCCGCTCTCATTTACCTACCCCTAGGCTTGTTGGGAGAAGAAGAACCACACGATGGAAGAGATCACTCCTAGGGCGAAGGTGCCGTAGATCCGTAGGGAGGAAGAGGTTGGCGCGGGTCGTGGAGGTGTTGCAATGCGTCCTCCTTCAACGATCCACGTGTAGACTGAAAAATGATCGTCGACGGTCTCTATGAGAGTGGGTACGATCCGGGCCAAATACTCCTCGACGGTGTCGTCGAAGTCGAATCCGACGTCAAAGAAAGGAGATCGGAGGATGTCCACTCGCCCGTGGTCGTCGTATTCAAATCCGAAATTCCATTCGGGTACGTCCATGCATCCTTGGATTGGATCCGGAACGTCGCCGCAAGCAAGATCTTCCAAGGAGGAAGGGTGGAACGGCGGCTTGGCTAAGGGAGGGGGTCGGCCAGCGGGAAAGCAAGGAGGAGAGGGGCGGCTTGGTGTGCACGGCTGAAATCTGATTTCAGTTTAGGAGTATTAGGTGGGAGAGTTTAGGGAAATTTGAAATTGCAATTGATGTAATTAAGGCATTAATTGGAATTGCAATTATGGGGAGCATGCAAGGGAGCCGGCGGTAGAGGCAATAGGAGTAGGTTTTGAAAATAAAACCAAAACTGAAATAATATTCAGTTTTATTTGGGTATGACGTGGAGGGGGAGGATAATTAGACTTGATTTGAATTTCCGCCAAATCAAGAGGATGGAGGGGGGGAATTGATTGCCTAATCAATGGGAAATCCCATTATTGGGACCGGCGGCAATGATGGAGAGAGGGGGTTATGGAAGGGGAAAAGAGAGTTACCAAATATGAAATAATGACTAGGAAATTTGAAATGAAATCCAATTAATTTAAATTTAATTAATTGGTTTCATTCCCAAACTTTCCAAAAATAGAAGTTTCAAATTTGGAAAGAAAAATTGAAAATTGAGATTTCAAATTTCAAAGAGAGGTGGTGAGAGGGAAAGTGGAAGGTGGCCGGCACAAGGTGGTGGCCGGCTGCAAGGTGGTGGCCGGCAAAGCTTGGGTGGTCGGCGGGTGGAGTGAGGAAAAACGGGGATGGGGAGGGGCTTGGCTTCTTCCTGCTTCTCTTACCACTTGGTGTCTTGGTGGTGGGGAGACAAGGATTAAGGATCTCAAATCTCCGTTGGTGTACACACGCGAACTCACAAAGAGAACACACGAGAACTCACTAAGAGATCTCTACGTCATTGAACTCACAAAGAGAACAAACAAGGGGAAATTTTCTTTCATTCATCAATAATTCCATTACAATGACAAAAAGCCTTATATATAGGCTTGACAAGAAATAAAAGCATAAAGACAAAAATGCCCTTGGGCTACAATAAGTACTACATCCCTCATAGGGGTACAAACGAAAAACATGAAATAATACTAATGAAAAGAAAACTAAAACATCACAAATAAAGGCTCTGAATCAAGGCCGTCGATCGTCGTCCCCGGCGATGGTACACATGTCGAAATCTGATGCCCTCATCAGTGACCTTCCTGGGACAGCACTCTTCCAATTCCAACCCCTGAAGCATCACAGGTAACTTCGAAAATCTTAGAGAAGTCAAGAATTCTCATCACTGGGGCTTCCACTGTTCTTTTCTTAATCTCTTCAAAGGCTTTGGTGGCAACCGTAGTCCAGTGAAAATCCCCTTTCTTAAGACAATCAGTGATATGAGATACAATTGGTATCAAAGTTCTTAATGAATCTTCTATTAAGATCTAGAACCTTACTCTCAAAAATATTTTTTAAATGCCCTCATTTAATTCTAGAACAACGTTTTACTTTATCTTTTGCCCCTACATTAAAGTCTAAAACTAATAAGCGATGTTGGGTATTATTAAATTCAGAGAATTAGATAGGAAAAGATATTTAAATTTATTATACAAAATTATCCCTATTTATAGGTCTATATAAGATGTCTTAATAAAGAAACAAATAACTTTCTATATGCATAATTGCCTTAATATAATCTTTCCTAAATCAGCCACCCAAATATAGGAGATCGACATGATCTAGGTGAGCCTCCCATGGATTCCCATCCTGGCCGTGGGATCACGTGTCAAGGGATGGTTGGGATTTAACAAAGATCGGCATGATCTAGGTGAGCCTCCCACGAATTCTCATCTTGGTCGTGGGATCAAGTGTTAAGGGACGTTTGAGATTTTAACACTGCCCCTCAAGCTGGAGAACACAGATCTGTCATTCTCAGCTTAGTAATTAGTCACAAAAAAGTAAAGTTATCAAGTCCTAAGTGCACCATAGAGTCCTCCATTTTGTCAAAACATTGGGAGGAATTAGCTTCAGACAATGCGACAACGGCAAATGATAGTGATAAAGGCTATATCAATCAAGCCTATAAGGTGCGGGGCAGCAATGAAGGCTATGTTGAACAGTAGCCCTTAAGATATCGAAAATGACAATTAAGGTCGATGATGGGACAACATGAAAAATGGATTAATTATCCTTCAGGTCCATCTCTCTTGGTTCTCAAGGGAAGGCCGACAAGGAAGACATAATAATAAAAAACAAAAAATATATTTTTTAGGGTTGCGACAAGCTTCAAAGATAGGAGAAGAAATATACGTCTCAAGCGACTCAACACTCAACACGCAGATATCTTCCTTCCTTGGTCATCCGACTCCACCTGAACATACTCCTATTTTATAGGCCAGTACATGCAAAGTCTCTGATCCCTCTAGTCTGATCGTACATGTCTTACACTCTTGCTTGTCCCTGCCCTAGCATGAGAGGGAGCTCTCGGCTCTTTCCAAACACACACAGGAGGAGGTCATGCGCTCATTCTGCTCGGTCATCTCTGGACATCGCACGTAAGAGGAGCCCTCCCGCTCGATCACTCCTCGATCTTGGATGCACAAAGGTCCTCATAATTCAAACAATAAAGGTCGGTGGTGGGAACCATTATTCCTCAAAATTTTGGCAATAAAGATCGGTAATGGGAACTTGTATTCCTCAAAATTCAGACAATGAAGGCCGATTGTGGGAATCTTACTCTGATACCATATTAAATTCAAAGAATTGTAGAGGGAAAATGCTTAGTTTTATATACAAAATTATTCATATTTATATATCTATACAATATGTCTTAATTAAAAAAACAAATAACTATGTAATTATGCATAATTCCCTTAATATAATCTTTCCTAAATCAGTCATCCAAATATAGAGGAGATCGACGTGATCTAGGTGAGCCTCCGAAGGATTCCTATCCTAGCTATGGGATCACGTGACAAGGGATGACTAGGATTTAATAGAAATCAGCATGATCTAGGTAAGCCTCCCATGAATTCCCATCTTGGCTGTGGGATCAAGTATTAAGGGATGACTGGGATTTTAAAGGTACATAAACTTTCACTCGAAATAACCTTACAGTCTTTGCAATCTAAAGAATCTATTTTTCTTATAAGAAAATAATCAATCTAAGTTTAACTATATCTATTCTTATAAGTGATGAGATGTTTATCTCTTTTTTTTAAATAAAATATTAGCAATTACAAAATCATAACTAAAGAAAAATCCAATATGATCTTACCACCTTCATTAATAGCTCCAAACTCATAGCCACTATGAATACTTTTAAAATCATCTACCTCTCTATCAGCATGTCCATTTAAATCTTCTCCAATAAATTTTTTTCTTCAAAGAGATATTTTTTTTATTAATTCTTCTAAGTCATTCCAAAATTTTAATTTTGAACACATATTCAAACCTAATTGAGGAGTATAAGCACTTATAATATTAATAATCTTAGTATCAACAATAATCTTTAAACCTAAAATTCTATCTTCAATTCTATTAACTTTTACAATATTATCCTTCAAACTCTTATCTATAATCACACCTACACCATTTAAAGTATAAAATATGCAGTGAAATTTTTTGTGTTAATTGTTGGCACAGTAACACCTACCATGGTTAAGAGTTTTGTCTTAAAAATGAACCCAGAATATTTTTCTTTGGGAAAAGGGTGGGAGAGATGGGAAAGCAACATGCCCTCTACAACTCTAGGCAATCAGTCCGTCATTTTTTAGCCAATTAGTTCAAGTTTAGAACAAGACAGCTCAGTCAACACCGCGTACCTGGTTTATTGCCATTTTAATACAATTATCAATCATGAATTTGACTATTCTGATACTAATATGGGTGAGTAATTGAGTATTCATAACTAAGGTCTGCCAGCTCAAAATGTTCTACGGGAATGGTAGCATTTTTATTTCGAATTATGTATTGGTTGTATATTTACAGTATATTCTGAAACAATGCTAGTTCATTTGACCTTGGGTTATCAACCATAGAAAAACCCCTATTCCACCAAGAAGTTCCGGCTCTCACAAAACTATTAGACCAATCTCGAGGCAATAACACCGAAGAAGAAAAGCACAATAACGAAATGATGCGAATACCTTGATCATCTCTTCATGGATTGCGATGTCCGAGTAAGCCTGAAAGTATGCCTTATCATACTCAGTGCACGGGGGAATAGGGCTCCTCTCCTGGGACTGCTGGCTGTAGTGTGATGCCCTAAAGCCGCCGCCAGTCCCGCCTCGCCCTCTTCGCGGTCGGCCTTCTCGCTGCTGCCCGACTCTATAATGCCCATTACTGGAGCCCGAGTTGTCATGGAACATTGCCGCTTTCAGCCAGACGGAAGACGGTCAGAGAATAAATAAGAGGCTCGCGAGTGGCAGAGTTAGATAGCCTTTTTGAGTTCGGTGTTGGTGTCGATTTGATGGTCGTATCTCCGTATGATCGGATCCAAATCTATCAGTCTGGGAGTGAGACTGTAAGAGAAAAAGGAGAAGAAAGAAGGGCAACCGCAGTTCCCGTAACGGCGTCAGATTCCTGGGCCGTCGCCCCGCGTACGAAGCCACACAATAGGTCGCTGGGACGAGGAATCGATAATAGGACAAGAAACGCATTTTCTTGAAATCTTACTGTCCTTATATAGTGGTTGGATTAGATCACTTAGGGCAGCTCGGTTGAAACTCGAAAGTTTTTTTTACCTTTTTTAGTCTTCTTTTGAAAAAAAAAATTTATTGTTTTCTAAATTTTTTTTTAATAAAAAATTTTAAAAAATTATTTTAAAAAATAATAAGTAAGTCATTCCAAATGAAGCCTTAATATATTTAGGTCAATTTAAGATAAATTTACGTACACATCACAAATGAAAACTTTCAATCCAAAATCTTTTAGTTGGTAGTCAAAACTCTCAACTAACAGATTAAAATGAGCTGTAAGAAACTTAAAATTTTCAATTATATAAATATTTAATGGTTTATAAATTTAATGTACGCTTTAAATGATTTCAAAGTGTTTAAAATATGAAAAAAAAATGTAATGATAATTTTACAATTAATAGTTATGAATAAATACTATGTTTTTTGAAAATAATATCTTAATTTTTTTCACACTTTTAAATTAGTAAAATGAGATTAATGATTTTAATAATTAAAATGCAAAAATAAAACTATATTTGAAATGGACTTTTTAAAATTAATTGATAATTTTTATTTTCTTCATATATTTTATAAAATATCAACTAATCATTAATTTGATAAATATGCATAAATTATACTCATCATAAATGATAGTTGATTGAGTTTTTTAATTATAAAATATATATAAGATGGTTTGCATAATTATAATTATATAAGTTGGTTGATTAGTTTTAATTTTTTTAGAACTAAATGAGTATTTTCCTTTTAATTGTGCTTATGTCAATTATTTCATATAAATTATCTAAATTTAAATACTCTACTAATAGTAATTTATGATAAAATTAGTCAAAAATTTAAATAAATTAATTATGCATAGGATGTTAAAGATAAATGAGGATTATGAAATAGTGATATGAAAAAAAAAATCATGAAGAGTGCTTATTTCTCAATTATCAAAATTGTTATTAAAAAAGTATATTCAGCGATCATTATTTAACTTTATGAACAATAGATTGATAATAATAATATAGATTAACTTTATGAACATGCCTTCCAATTTTAATTTATTTTTCTTATTTTCTCTCCCTTTAAATTAGGTCAAGTTACTTATATGTATAGTTAAATTTTATTGGTTTGTAAAACTTACTTAATTTTTATGGCTTGAAAAGTCTTATAAATAGGACTTAACTTTATACTTTCTGTTATATTAAATAAAATTTATTTTTTCCAAAATTTCATCTCCTTAGAACAATTCTCTTACATTATTTTTTGAAATCGTTTTTGGCTTTCATGAAATATATATTATTATGTTTTAGAAATCGTTTTTTTTATATAATATATATTATTATGACAAAAATTAGAAATCGTTTTTGTCATATAATATATATTATTATGTTTTAGTTTTATTAATTTTTTCATTATTTTTTGGCTTTGATGAAATTCTTTAAGAAATTATCACCTAATGGTATAAAAGGGGGTTTTGGGACCGTCACGTGTCTGTTTTGTAAATTGATTTCATTAAAATTTTCTAAAAAAAATCTTTTTATGAATATTTTTTTATAATTTGTTTATCTCCAATAAAATTATATGAATTTTATGTTGAAAATTGATCATAAAAATATATTAAAAAAAATCTTAAGCACTTAAAATATCAAATCCCATTCGTTTAAACCATTTGGGGTTAACATAGAATGATTTTTTTTTAATGAGAGAAAAAAGAGACAAAAGAAGAAAAGTAAGGATTTAGAGCCGTTTTCAATTTTCAGCCTAGTTGAAATATTTGTTTATCTTGAGGTATGATATGTTTCGCCTATTCAGTTTTCAATAATTTGATGTTTTAGATATTTTTTTGATCAAATTTTTATTTAAATTATCAAAAAAATAAGTATAACTTTGTTTTGGTAAAAAATTTATCGTGTAAATTTTGTATATGTTATAGAGATTAAGATTATGAACATTTTGAGTATATTCAAAAAAAATTTGCTAAGTGATTTTGAAAAAACAATGATTTTTTATTCAAAATTTTATTCTCATTCTTCTACAAATTAAATCGCATGGCTCTATCTATTATGATTTGCTTATCCAACCTTACTCTGATACCAAACAGCTTGTCATATCTTGTGCAATTGTGGTAATACCAAGGTTGTGAAAACCGGACCGGACAACGAAGCGGAAGAGGGAGAGGTTCATGGTTTGACCGGTTCGACCGGTCGAACCGGATGACGTAATGAATAATAATATTATTAAAAATTAATAACATAAAAATCATATAATATAAGTATATGAGTATTTAATAATATTTATTAAATTTAAAAATATATAATAAAATTTTATACATATAAATATCATTTAAGAATAATATATTTATAAGAATTAGGGGTGTCAATTTCGGGTCACGGGTCGGGTTCGTGTCTAACCCGAAATGACCCGAAGCTAAACGGGTTGACCCGAACCCGACCCGGTTTTGGATACGGGTCACTATTCAAGACCCGAACCCGACCCGAGTCGGGTTCGGGTCAACCCGGATTGACCCGCTAACCCGAGTAATTTTCATTAATATCTCGTTTCAACCACATAAGTGCATCACTGAAATAACCTAACAGAAAAACCAGCAGAAACTAAATAAAGATAACTAGAAAATCGAGCTCAACTTTGCTCGTTTGCACCAGAAATAACAGCAGAAATTGCACAAAAATACCACAACATAGAGCACGACATGGCTCGATCTCGATTGCACAGAATTAACAGCAGTAAGGGAACAGAAAAAAACCGTCGAAACTTAACAGAAATACGATAGCATAGAGCTCGACTTGGCTCGTTTCAACCACCTAATGACATAAGTGCATCACTGCAATAACCTAACAAAAAAACCAGCAGAAACTGAACAAAGAAAATCGAGCTCGACTTGGCTCATTTGCACCGGAATATCGGAAAAACCCTAACCCCAAAACGAACTTCGCATTTCACAATATGTAGATCAAAGGAAAAGGAGAAGAAAGGAAAGAAGATGAGAGATACAAAAAGCGACAGAGGTAAGTGTTCTTGTTGATCCAAAGCAGATGTGCACGATGAACACCACGAAACCACGAACCAAGAATCTGCCACAGAAGGAGAAGAGAGTAAACCGTCGACAGATCGAGGAGATCTGTACATAAGAAAACGATAATCGGAAACGGGAAACCCTAGACGAAGCAGCGAAGCAGCGAAGGAGAGGAGAGCTCGACTTTACGGCGCGTGAAATGAAAATGACGAAAACCTAACCCTAAAGGCCTTATGAATCCCGCTTACGCACGCGGCACGGCACACGTTTGACGCCGCGTAAAATATAAAGCGGGTCGAAACGGGTCGTTAGCGGGTTACCGGGTTAACCCGGACCCGACCCGAAATTTGATCCGGGTCACTTTTATGAACCCAAACCCGACCCATTTTTCGAACGGGTCGTGTTCGAGTCGGGTTTTCGGGTCGTGTCAATTATTGACAGCCCTAATAAGAATAATACTTAATATAATATATAAATTTATAATATAAAAAATTTATGATCATTAATATAATATAAATAATTAAATATATGACCATTTAATAATATTTATAAATTTAAAATATATATAATACAAAATTATGAATATAAATATCATTTAAAAATTATATATTTATATATTTATAAGAATAATATTTAATATAATATATAAATTTATAATATTAATATTTAACATCTAAATAAAAGTAGCCATTTAAAACACATAAAGTTCTCAACTATACAACAACACTATAACAGCAATACAATACATTGAACTAAATCTAGGCACATGCATGATTTGTAAAATTTTACATACAGACTATAACAACACATTGGATAAAGAATAACAACACATTAAGTCTTTTTAAACATAAAACTGCAGCAACTACCTGAAGGATGATGATCAGTTCGCTCTTCACTATGGCTAAAAAAGTTCTTCTTCACTCCAACAGAACTGCAGCAACTACCTGAAGGTGTTTCCATTATTTGCTTTAGTATGATCAATTTTTTCAAAGCAAATTCATACATCATCGAAATCTATTCCAATAAAATAAAAATAGAAACAAAAAAAAAAAGATTTTTATCTTAAGAATTCCTTATGAAATCCTTTCTGAACAGTGAAACCTAAAAAAAAATTCTTCTCTAAACAGAAACGGTTTAATTCGGAACTTCAGATTTGCTAAACATAAAACTAAATTAAAGTTCAATAAATAGATCTCTGAACAAAAAGTAAAGGACCAAGCGGTCCAAGCTTGAAGTTCTCTGAACAGAAATCCTGGAGTCGGCTTTGTCTCGCCTCACCGTGAAGCAACCGAAGGGAAGAAATTACCTGGAGTCGGCTCACCGTTGCAGTCGCGTGAGAGACGGTCGGACGCAATTGAATCGGCACTCGGCACTTGTTTGATCGATGAGAGGACGACGGAGAGAGAACGACGGAGAGAAGGTCTTTGCGCGACTTTGTCTCAGGTCGGATGAGAGACGACGGAGATCCGGCGGACTCGGATGTCGGCACCTGTTTGGTCGACCGAGGGAGAAGAGGCCGCACGACGAGTTGCGTGCAGTTAGGGCGAAATGAATAGATGTGCGGCGGGCAGCTGGTTAGGGTTTTTTTTATCATATAAGTTATAACATATTTTTTGATTTTTAATATTCTAAAAATTATAATATTATAAATAATATAATCGAGTAGCTTGATAATCTTTCGAGTCGAGTCGGGTTGAGCTCGAACTCGAGCTCGTTTATCATTCGAGCTCGATTATAGGCTCGAGCTCGAGCTCGAAGCTCGATAAGCTCGGCTCGCGAGCTCGTTAATGAGTCGAGTTCGAGCCGGCTCACGAGTCAGCTTGACTCAGTTACACCCCTAGCCCCAAGTCACATTCTAAACTATTCATGCAACTTTTTTAGTCTCACATCATAGGGGGAGTTTGAAGATGTTTCATTGAACCCTTTATAAAGGGAGAAGTACACTCTCTTTGCAAAACAAATTATGTGAGGTATCTAAGATAACTTGCATGTATTTTGATGAAATTAATCATCATATTTAATAAAAATATTTTTAAAAATTTTAATAAACAAAATTATATTTTTAAAATTTTAATTAAAACAAAAATAAAATATTTTTATGAACCGGCCGGTTCTTTCCAACCCGGACCGGTTCAACGGTTCACCGGTTGAACCGCCAGTTCAATCTGGTTTGCTCCGGTTCTATGCAGAGCCGGTTTCGAAGCTGGATCGGACCGGCCACCAGGCCGGTTCATGGTTGAACCGGTTGAACTGGCCGGTCCGGTTCGGTTTTCAAAACAGTGGGTAATACTGACATCAAGATTTGGTTGAAAAGTATTAAAACAAAACTTCTAATTTATATATTACAGAAAGCCACCACTAAATGCAATATAAAGTTGAAGACTATAAATCTCAAAATAATATTCTATATATCATCCAAAAATATATGCAATCTGAAGTATATCTACAACAATACTTAGCAACAAAAAAATAATAAAATAAAAGGAAGTATACAAAAAATCAGAACCAACCAAAATATCCATACAACCCAGATTGAAGCATGATATTCAAACTACTATGCTCGCTCTTTATCTTTCCCCTGACCTGAAAAATAAAAGCAAAAGCAAGAATGAACTAACACGGCTCAATAAACAATCACAACTTAAAACAAAAATTAATAACTAAACTAAAAGAAAACTTAAAAAACTGTTCTAAAAAAGTACTATACGCAAAACTAAGACTAAAACTAAAGCAAAAACTGGAACAAAAATCAAATGATATTTATAAGCTGGTATTTTGTTTATCAGAATGGCTCTTAACCTAAATTTTTATATATCTTTATGACTCTATTAATAGAATCAAACTTATATTTTCTCTTATTTTCAAAAAAAAAAAAAATCATTATCTGTGAACCTTAAATGGCTTAAACGAATTGGGATTTGATATTTTAATGCTTAAGAATTTTGTTAATAATATAATAAATTAATAATTATAATATAATCAACTTTAAGTATAAAAATCTTTTTTTATTCAAAATTATAGAAAAATATCAATAAAATAGCTCATTTTATTTAGAACAGTACGGTAATATCAATTTGTAAAATGGACACTTAACGATCTCAAAATCCCCACTTGTACCGTTATGTGCAAATTTCTTAAGGAATTTTAATAGTGACAATAAATATAAAAAAAATTGTAAAACTAAAGCACAATAATATTTATTTTTTGTAAAGACGATTTCTGATTTGGACTTATAATGACTCTCAAAATAATTTTTGATTGTTACATAAAAAATATCTTTTGTAAATTTTTAAGTTATAACATTCTACCTATTTAAAAAAAAATATCATCCTCGAAATTCTTAAACCAAATTAAGTCATAATAAACATTGATATAATTGTCTCATTCTATATTCATTTTCTCAAGTATCCTCTCTGGCATGGTGGTCTTGTGCTTATATTGCACCTTAACTATCAAAATATATTTGCTCCTCAATTTTTATGATATAGTGATATTATGCGGTAGAATCCTATATGGCTATTCTCTATAGTGAAGGTTTGGATAAATCTCAATATCATCAGTATATAATATCTTTCCAGACTCATACACCTACTTCCTCAGAGATGATTCATGAAATCCATTATGTATATCTACCATATAATCGGGTAATAATAACTTATAAGCATAAATACCAATCCTCTCAACAATCTCAAAATGTCTAATATACCATGAACTCAGCTTACTGATTCTTTCAAATCTATTTACACCTTTCATCGAGCTGACTTTGACATAAGCAAAATCACCAACATGAAATTCTACAAGCTTGTATTTTTTATCATAATATTTTTATGTCTATCTTTTGCAGCTCTCAATTTTTCTCTAATTTATCTTCGTTGTAGCGTCATCTATAAAAGCTAATTCCACATATCTGTCACACACCTCTATTAAAGACAAAAGTGTTATACACTTCCTCCCGTACAGGAATTCGTAAGAAGCAATACCCATGTTTAGGGGTGTCAATATTTGACCTGACACGAACCCGACCCAAAAATTTAAGGTTAGGGTTAACCTGGACTCGAAACAAGTCGGTTTTAGGTTCAATAAATTGACCCATTTCAAAAATTGGGTCAAGTTCGGGTTTGATCCTTAAACCTGAAATTGTCTTGTTTTGACTCGAAAACGTAAGATTGACCCGTTTTTTACCTGAAAATTTGAAATTGACCAATTTTTTGTCCTAAAAAGTAGCAATTTCTTGTCGGCCTCAAGTCATTTAGGCCGTGTTGGGTTGACACGGACCCAAAGCGGATCGGGTTCAGGTAGACCTGAATAGTGTCAGGTTAGTTTCGGGTTTGACCCGAACCCAACAATGACCAAAATTGACCCTACCCATATTGGACTGATAATTATTATTATATGCAAACTTTATTAGTATGATATAATCCTCGCAATTGCAGCCAAAGTTTAAAAGACTCTCCAGTACCTAAATAATCCTTTCAGATTATTTGTCCATATGAATGAAATGCACTGACTATGTCAGATAGTCAATTACAACCCAGGTGACATCATGCCTTTATCTCGATCTAGGAAAATCCATAACAAAATTCTTCGTCACCTCTTCCCACTTTCACTCTAGAATAGGTAACAACTGTAAAAGACTACCTAATTGCTTATGCTCAGTCTTCATTAGCTGACATGCCTTACACTTCGAAATAAACTTTGTTGCATTCCTCTTCAATCCAAACCATTAAAATAGGCCATTCAAATCTCTATATATCTTACTACTTCCTAGATGAATAATGTGACTCATGTAAAATTTCAGCTCTTTGATGACCAACAAAAATGACTCTATAATTCGATAATAAAAATCCAGGTCTCTTATCAGCCTTAATCTGACCACTCAACTTCAAATTCTTTATATATGATTGTCGAGCTTCCTGAATTCTTTCCTATAGAGCAGCCTGAATAATCATGTGAGCTAATCAACTCGAATTTGTATTAGTGGATACCACTTTTATCTCCAACTTCTACAAATCTCAAATAAGAATGTCTAAAGAAGTAAGTAATGAAAGAGAACTAGTAAATGACTTTCTACTCAAAGTATCTGCCACCATATTCGTCTTACCAGATTGATACTGAATAAATAGATCATAAACTTTGATATGCTCTAACCACCTTATATATATCAAATTCAAATTATTCTGAGTAAAAAAATATTTCAAGCTCTGATAGTTAATAAAGAAATCACATCTAACTCCGTACAAGTAATGCTTCTAATCCTTCAGTGCAAATACCATAGCTGCTAACTGAAGATCATGCGTTAGATAGTTCATGTCATGTGGTTTCAAATGCCGAGATACATAAGCAATCACTATATTGTTTTATATCAGCACACATCCCAAACCTCTCAATGAAGCATCCCTTAAAACCTTAAACCCCTTCGTACATTAAGGAATAATAAAAATTGGAGCAAAAGTCAAACTATAATTCATCAACTAAAAACTCTCCTGGCCTCACACTCTAGAGTTCATATAAAAGCTACTAACTTCTAACTCAGTCTCGTCAAATGCAAAGACATCTTCTGTTCTAATTCCAATTCTTTCTAGGTCCTATGGCGTACCTAGGGGGGGATTGGTGTCCCTTGTATGTTTCAATAAGTATATGTACTTGTCAATGTATACTTCACTGGGCAGGCCCAGGGCATTGGATCGACATATATCTACATAGAATCTATACTAGTACACCCAAAGGAGGCATCTACTAGTAGAACAATATAACCTATTAGAGATCTAGGGCTCCAATGAATTTCAATATAACCTGGAGAGGCCTAAAGACTTACTGATTCAATGATTAACTAATGTACAAATACAACTAATACCTATTGATCTACAATTAGAATTCCAAGGCACCTAATATCCCAAGGCATTGATCAATACAAATGAACTAATAGGCTCCACCCCATCCACCACAGATAAACTTTATGATCTATTACACACCAATTCACCTTATTTACTTATAAAGTCTATACTACTCCACTAACTGGCCAATACACCTAAGGCGCCAATACATATTGAAACTTATATCAACTAATAAGCTATTAAAGCCAACATATGCTATCAAACTACTATAACATCTACATAAAGGGCAATTGACCCATAAACAAACTTTCAATAATAGTGAGCTAAGCCTAAGAAACTACAAACCTTTGAAACTGTAGTGGGCCTTGGTCAATAAAAATTAGCCTGAATCTTTTGAAGATATATTGAAAAGCCTGCACTTATCACTATGTGCCCCATAAATGAATGTTCTTCATATATAACTCACACTTCGAGAATTTACCATACAACCAATGCTGCCTCAAAATCTTTAGAATAGTCCTCAAGTGTGTTACATGCTCCTCCTCAGATATGAAATAAATCGGAATATCGTTTCTAAGTATGATTACATAATGGTCTATATACTTTCTGAAAATCATGTTCATCAAATCCATAAAGATTGTTGGGGCATTAGTCACTCCAAAAGGTATAACTAAAATTCATAATCTCGTACATCATGCTAAATGCAGTCTTCATCACATCCTTTGTTACCACTTTCAACTGATAATAACCATATCACATATCAATCTTAAAAAAAATATTGAGCATACAACTAACTGATCAAATAAGTCATCAATCATGGGCAAATGATACTTATTTTTTATACTAACTTTATTCATATCCATGTAGTCGAAGCACGTATGTAAGGTATAGTCCTTCTTCTTGACAAATAATACATGTGCTCCCCATAGAGACACACTAGAATGGACAAATTAAGCATTGATCCACCAACTCCTGAAACTAAACATTCAATTCATGAAGCTCCTTAGATGACATTCCATATGAAATCATAGAGATCAAAGCAATACCCTAAAAAATATTTTTTCAAACTCTACCTCATCTTTATCTGACGGTAAAGTCACTAACTGCTCTGGCAAAACATATAGAAACTCCTGAACTATAGGGATATTACTCATAAATGCAGAAGATAGTCTCACATCTTTAAAAAATGTTAAAAATATTGGTATACCTTTCCTTTAAATCATATCCACTTCTAGAGTAAAATTCAAATAAGAAAGAATATATCTGATTCCCTAAAATATAAAGCTCTCACCATTATGATATAAAGTAACTTTCTTCTTTAAACAATCAATATGAACCCTATATTGGCTCATCTAGTGCATACCCAAAATAGCATTGAAGGTAAAATTATATAAAAAAGTTAAACAAAATCTCCAAACTTTATCAAAAATTCTAAATTACAAAAATAAAACCTACTAGCTACCATTCCATTACCCATAAACAAAATCACATACAAATACATACATAATAATATGGAAGACAAACCAAGAGAATAAACATACAACTCTAACATACAAGAACATCTAATATCATAATAAACAAAAACATTATAATGAGATACAGAAATATAAGCCGTAGTTGTTACAATGTCTAGCGTCTCATTGGTATGTTACTGCGTTAGACTATAAACTAATGGCTCTGCTGTGGTCAAAACAACAAAAATATTTACACCCAGTAAACCTGCAGAATGCTTACATCGTGATACCAGACCAACATCCTAACTATCAAAAGCCTCAAAATATGGTTGAGGTCATATCATTCTCAACCTACCCACAATTGCCTACTGAGAGCTATCAACTCTCGAGTCATAAAGTCTGTCAAGGCCACCCTGTGGACACTTAGAAATCATGTGTCCATACTAGCCATAATAAAAACATTGCCCCATAGTCCATATCACTGTCCATTATGCCTCATGGCACACTATTAATATAATGGCGTGAACCCACTGATTGAACCTACATAAGTAGAAATACCACCTCTATCAGATCAGGAAGAAATCACTATCGATTGTCCCTCCTTCTGAACTCAAAAGGTCCAAATATGCTCTTCTTCTCATAATGACTACTGCCATCCATCTCACCACCAAATCAATTCCTGCTTGCAATCCATCATTATTGCTTTGCTATGAAATCAATCGCTGTCCTTTTGGCCCTCTTGATCAACTTAACAAAATCTATAATATCCTGTGCCAATAAGTGATGCCTAAAAGTATCTTAAATTCCCTCAAAAAATTTGTATACTTCTTCTTAGAAGGGCTAACTAACTATAAAGCATACATGGAGAGGGCAATAAACTCTGCCTCATATTGTATCACTAACATATTTCACTGAATCAACTTCGAAAAAAGAACTCAGTAATTGTCTCCTAATAGACGGAGGTACAAACCAAGTCATGAATGTGTCTGTAAACTCCACCCAAAAAATCAGAGTATTTACAAGATCGTAAAACTTGTCCTTCTGCTGGCCAAGCCATGAGTGCTCTACCCTACCATCTAGCACAAATGCAGCTAATACAACTCTCCTCTCGGGAAGATAATGCATCCCATCAAGAGTCTTCTCTATCCTTATCAGTCAATTCTTAACTGCTTTAGGCTTAATAACATCTAAAAGTCTAGGAGATTGTAATCTCATGAAATTGTACTACCAAACCAGCAATCCAGGAAACTACCTTAGAATTGATTACATGAGTTGTGCCATTAACTTGAGTTGCTTGATTATAACTCTAACCATTGGTCATATATGGATCAAGCTGTGGATCAGCTATATCAAAACACTGAACACAACTAAATGCAACACATGCATATGAAAAATAAATAAAATGAGCATCCAAAATTACGCATAAGAAGAAAAGTTAGGATTTGGTGGTCATATAACCGTTTTTGTCCATCAACACAATTAAAAAATTTGTTCGTCTCGTGATAGTTTGCGTTTTTCCTATTTTAGTTTTTAATAAGTTGATGGTTTTGAGATTTTTCATATCAAATTTTTTATTTTTATTATCGAAAAATGAAGATAACTTTATTTTGTTAAGTCTTTTATCATGTAACTTTTTATTTGTTATATATATTGAGATTATGAACATTTTGAGTATATTTTAAAAATATTTCGCAAGATGATTTTCAAGAACCAGTGATTTTTTGTCAATTTTAAAATTTTTTTTAACATCTAAATATTCCAAAATGATGTTTTACATAATCTTTGATGATTTGGTCATGTTTTAAAACAATGATTTTTTGTTCAGTAGTGTTTATATTGTCTATCATTAAGACATTTTGTAAAGTGGTATGTATGCAAGTCTCCTAATTTTTTTTTTAGTTAAAACCCTTCAAAATTTATAATTTAAAAACAATTTCTTAAAACAAATAAACTCTGTACTATTGGCATTTGAACAAATTATTAATAGGTTCCTCTCTTAATTTCATTTGTCACAATTTTTTTTATGACTGGTCGGAGAATCCAAGAAACCCAACGGTCATTTTCCGTGGAGCTGAACGACTGAACGATTAAAATATGATTCACCTTCTTCTCATTATTCTTTGAAGGGCGACCCCAATCCAAGGAAGCGACTCCGAGCTATTTCAACATTTGATGGATTCCAGGTATTCATCAATCAAAGCATCAAATCTGCTTAGTTATTACAGGCTTGGTTTTCTCTGTCTTTATCGTTATTTTAGGGCATCACATTGAATCTACGTTGAGTTCTTACTTCACTTAATTCAGTGATAATGGGCAGCCTTTGCTGGACGTACGGGTTTACGGTTTTACAGAGCAAAATGTTTTGCTATTCCAATAGAGACAGCTCACACTCAAAATCAAGCAAAAATTTCTGTAGATTAGAGAAACTGAGGCACAAAGCACTCAGGCGAGCAAATCCGATCCCCCATATTTGCAGCTATTACCTATTTTCTGATTCCAGGACCATTAGGTCCTTTGCTCATTCATATGCAGGGGATGCTGTGATCTCTGAGAGTCCAAATGTCGAAGCCATACCAACCGCTGGTCCAGAATTGGCTTCTTCTGAATCATTTGGAACTAGAATTTTTCGTGATGAGTACTTATGGAGTGCATTTGAGATTGCAGAAGCTGTGGGCGGAGAAGTTGTTAGATGGGGTCTCGCTGGGACTATTTCAACTGATACTAGATCGTTGTTGCCGGGGCAATGGTTTTTCGCCATTTCTGGAGAAAATTCTGATGGCCATGATTTTGTTGATGAGGCTTTGGCTGGTGAAAAGGGTTGTGTTGGAGTTATTGGAAATAGAGTATGTAGAGGTTGGGAAAATGGTTTCATTAAGGTGGACGGGGACACCATTGCTGCTCTTGAGAAAATGGCTAAGTTTTCTAGAAATAGGTTTCATGGCATAGTAGTGGGTTTAACAGGAAGTGTTGGTAAGACAACTACAAGAACCATGATAGCACTTGCACTTGGGAGCCTCGGTCGTATATACCAGACTCGTGGGAACCACAACGCCATGGTTGGGGTTGCTTTGACACTGATTGGCATTCCATTGGATGCTAAAGCTGCAGTTGTTGAGCTTGGAATGAATAGGATAGGGGAGATTTTGGCGGAGGCACGAGTTTGTTGTCCATCAGTGAGAGTGATTCTGAATGTTGGTCCCTGCCATTTGGAGTATTTGCATGGTTTGGAGAATGTTGCAAAGGCAAAAGGGGAGCTTTTGGCAGAGGCAAAGCCAGGTGACATATGCGTGTTGAATGGTGATGATCCT
The DNA here is from genome assembly GCA_016618105.1 of Dendrobium huoshanense. Taxonomy (NCBI): domain Eukaryota; kingdom Viridiplantae; phylum Streptophyta; class Magnoliopsida; order Asparagales; family Orchidaceae; genus Dendrobium; species Dendrobium huoshanense. The sequence continues at coordinate 31,702,281 of CM028354.1, read as the reverse complement.
TTAGTTTTGAGTATTCCAATTCCGCCTGGAACAAGGAAGGTATATCTTAAATGCACTATTGCTTTTTCTTAATTTATGGCATTTTTATTGGTAAGAACCTAGAGCACATGTTATGGGCTATCAAGTTCATTGAGAGATCAAGTTATAGCTTACTTTTGGCTTAGTATAGGTCTAAATAGTGTCTGACCCTTGCAGAGATGTGTTTTTCAAGCATTGATGACATAATAATTTTATTTCCAGGAGTGGATGGAAGTCATTTTTAAATTTTCAGGGATAATCTACTTTTCTTTCATTATCATATCCAATTAATTCCAACAGCTATGTTTGTTTTAGCTTTCGCTTATATCACCTCTCAGCACTCTTTTAGTTCAACCACAATATTCTATATTATTAGAACGAAGGTGGTAAAAGTCTTCAATGCTCAAGCTTGACAAGTATTGATGACAATGTGCTTGAATTAAACATAAACATTAAATTAGAGAAAAGAAAAACACTAAGACAGTAAGATTTTGTAGTTTGGCTTCAACTAATATTAATTCCGCTAGAGAGGAGAGAGGATCCAATCCAATAATAAAATATAAACTATAATCTTGATGTACATGCACCAAGTCCATTCCCCTAAATCCCATGTACATGCACACACGAAGCAGAAGAAGAAGAAAAAACCCAGAATTTCATAATATTGAGATTACCTAAAATACAAGAAATCTTCTTCTCGCATGCACTACCAAGTTATCAAAATCCTCCAAGAATCGTAGCAGCCCAAATGGCACTTGTATGCATTAATGAAGTCACCAACATTGGGCTTCTAATTGATTGTTTGATCTCAAACTCTAGGCAGAATAACTCTATCTATGACCATCGAACAACCAATGCATGCAACTTAGAAAGAGAATCCCTCGTACAAACTAAGATGGCGTGATTCCTAGGAAATTATGATGCTACATGTGCACATATCCTTTGGTGGCCCGATTCAGTTTGGAATTCTTGTATAAATATATAAAAGGGTAATTTGGGTAACTAGAATATTGATTCACATTAATAATTTTCCCCCTTGATCCAATATCATTGACAAAAATTGATCTCTTTTATGACTACCTCTCAAAGCCAAGTATTTTAACTTCCCAAAGCTACAAGGGTTCAATATTTAACAATCATATTAGGCCTAAATTATTTAAAATGAGCATCTATGAAAGACCCATGTAGCATAAATTTTGCACACTAAACCTAAATGTGCATCTGACACCGAAAGTGAAGGCCTTCTCACCTTAAGTGTTGCAATGGCGTGACCTAGTATCAATACAAATTATGCAACACAAATCTATTCCACTTGAGCGCATGAAGTATTCCCATCATATGCATGACTTTATTCCAGAAAATTCATCTAGCTTGGAAACTAACTGAACTTGGCTTCCCAAAATGTTATACTCAAACATAGGCAAATAAATAATCGAAGCAACTCCTGAAGTTGACCATGCAACACATATCCTCCGACTCTTTTGGCCTTCGTGATCACAATCTTAGGTTCTAAAAAGCTTAAAGATCTTAACATTCCCAAAAAACTTGTACCCTACATCATTTAGATCACTCAAATACACTGTGTTCATGCTTAAATTTGGTACATATTTCAACCCAACCCAAGTCATAAATATAACATTATTTTCTCTAATACAAATAGTGCCTAAGATCAAGGTTGTATACACATCATTATTTCCTACGTACATATGTCCATTGCATAGTTAATATTAATAGTAGAAAACAAATATTTATCATTACACGTAAATATAATATACAAAGTCAAGTACTCACTGATCATTCTGCATGTAGCATCTATTCCTAAAAAACATCACTAGAATCTATGTTGTTGTGTTTGCATGTTCTCGTGTCCCACCTACTTTTATTTTCCATTCAAAATTCTCTTGTACTTTTGCTTCTAGCAATATAAACAAGCTTTTTCCTATTAATTCTTGCCTCTAGAGGTGGCCCTTGCCCTTTCTCTATATATTTCCACCTCACAAACAATTCATCATCTTGCTTTTATTCTTTGATATAATCAAGTTTAGGAGTCTCATTCTTTAAAAAAGAGAATTCCTTATTTCCTCTAACTTTATGATATATTCTTATATAATATGGTGTCATGAAAATGCTTATATGGGAGATGAATAACGTGATAAAAATCCCTTGCTACTAAGGTAAGAGTTGTGAGCAATACATCACCTGATTTTCCAGTGTTCCTTTATCAATATGGGAGTAGGCGCAATATTCCACATGTATAACAACCTAAACACTTCAGTACCGAAAACACCCTAGGGACTAGAGCATTTTTTAATTCCTTTTGCAGTTTGGGCTGTAACTATTTATGATTTCTTTTGATTTTTTGATGTAGTCAGGAATTTACGTTTTATGTATTTTTATTTTTTCATGATATTAGACACTATGCATTTTATTTTTGTATGCCCTATGATGGAAAACAACCAATGATCATGTTGGGTTCAGTGCTATCGGGTTGGTTCATACCATTGAGTTTGATCTTACTTCCCCTCCCTTCTTTGGTTGTTCGGTTTTTCCCTAGCTAATTTGATTGTTTGGGATTCTTCCCCTCTTCCTTTTGGTTCTTCGGTTCTTCCCTCTTGCTAATTTGGCTGCTTGGGATTCCTTCCCTTCCTCTTTGGTTGTTCGGTTTTCCCCTTTTGTTGATTCCAGTGCTTAATACTTCAGCTTCTCCTTTGAGAGCTGATTTGGTTTGTTTTTATCGGCTGAAATGTTGGCTCATTAAATTGAACAATTAAATGCCCCTTTCCTCTCTTTCTATCATATAAAGTGGCTGAAATTCTATTATTTAGGATAATTTTTTTGGAGAAGAAAAATTCAACCTAAGGGTTCTTAGTGGCTTGCGAGCTAGTCTTTCCCTCTCCCTTAATACTTCATATCGGTCTTATTTCTACTTCTCTCCACGGTTTCTCTTCTACATGTATCTTTTTTCTCTAAACATTGTGAGTTATGAGGTGGAGTTGTTGCCTTGTTATGTTGGTATTTGCTTGAGGAGTGCAGACTTGTGCCGGATCAAAATTTCAGTGGTGGATTACTTGTTAGATCTTTCCTTTGAGCACATTTTCCTAATTTTGTGAATTGAATGTGAGGTGACCAGTCGTGGTTGCTCTGAGGGTTACTTCTGTTTATGTATTTTGTATCTTTCTTTCCCATGTGATTTTTCTAAACAATTTCTAATGTTTGTTACTTTGTTTTCTACCAAGTCTCTCTTAGTTTGTGTTTGTTTATGTGTTATTGAAAGGAAATTTCTTAATTGCGTGCCTAAGTGTTCTCCTAAAAGGTTTCGGAACTTAGGTTGCATCATTTTTTCAAGGGTCCAATAATTGATTCACTAGTATGCCTGTTTATCAACTTGGACTTGTTATTTTGTGTCACGACCCGACCCGACGGGGACGGATCCCGCCCGAGCCGGATCGCGGCGAGCGCACACTTACTTGCTTCTCCAGGATCTGGCTTTGGATTAGGTTGCTGAACTGAACTTCCCAAATACATAACCCAACAGAAAACACACAGAACAACAGAGCTACTAAAAACATCAAATGCAGCGGAACAAAACATCTATCTTTTCATTTCCTCAAAATAATCATCTACAGAACAGTACATGGCTTTCAACAGAAAGAAAGACAGAACAGGAAAGCCATGACTGTACAAAAATCAACAAGTACAAAAGTACCTAATCGGATCAGACTCTGAAACTAATCCTGGACCTCCTTGCCCTTCCCAGAACCTGAAAACCACCAGAAAGCAAGGGTGAGCTCAACAGCTCAGCAAAGCAACAAACCACCAATCTAAATTCTCAGAAACCAAAACCAAACTCATCAGACAGAAATCAGATCAGAAATCGGAACAGAATCGGAAATCAGAACGTATACGGACAGATATCAAATCAGAATCGGAATCGTACAGATCATATCAGAACAAATCAATAGAGTCAGAATCAGAAATCAGAATCGTACGGAGCATATCATATCAGAATCACAATGTCGTACAGAACAGAACAGATACATATAGCTAAATGCCCTGACACTGACGGAATCTCTACGGATTCCGGCCCCTTATGCCTCCCTTCCCAGACACTAACTGAATCTCATAGGATCCAGGCCCCTTATGTCTCCCTTTGTGCTCACGGCACCAAAACAGATGTGCTTATAGCACCAAAACAGAATTCATCGGATCCGGAACGAAACAGATATCAGATTTCAGATTTGAGCTCATTTCAGATTTCCCCTTTCACTAACTGAATCTCATAGGATTCAGGCCCCTTATAACTCCCTTTTTATAGCTTAATCACATAGCATTTCAATTCAGAAGAAATTCGGACATTTCAGAAATTACCCAAAAATCGGGCAGCACAACGGCAGTATACAGAATTTACACAAAAATTCCTGCAAAGAAAATTCACCGAATTCGCACAGAATATAGATAATCACATTCCAGAACATTTATTCTACTGAACAGATAATTTCCAATTTCACAGAAAAATCAGGTCGACTAAAAACACAATCGAATCAAAAATACCCGGACGAAAATCTTCAAAATATAATCAAAACGTGCACACCCGGCACGGCAACGATATACAGAAACTTACGCGGTAAAAACTGAACCAATCGAAAGATACGGACGAAAAACCGTAACGAAAACTAAATCCGGACAGAAAAATACCGCCAACCGCGACGGAACTGAAAATTGAGAAAGACGGAATGTGCCTTACCTCGAGCACAGCAAATTCTTCAACAGTCACTTCGCTCGAAAACGGCTCCGCGTCTTCCCGAAATCAACTTTTCCAAAATGCTCTTTTTCTCTCTCCTCAGACGAAAAATCAGATATTTATTTTTTTATTTTTCTCTCTCTTCAAAATGTCTCAAATCAGCTTTATAATACACAGATCGGCCCGGCCGATCGTCCAGATCGGCCTGGACGATCAGACCAAAACCCATCGTCCAGGGACGATTTTTCAGGCCGATGTTTACTATTCATAGGCGATAAAAACCTCTACTCACTGACTTGTGCCATCCACTGATCGTCCCGGGACGATGCCTCGATCGGCCTGGACGATCCCTACAGGAAATCACTTAGAGCAATTTCTGGGCAAAACCTGGAGCTGAAATCCACAGATCGTCCCAGGACGATCCCAGATCGGCCTGGACGATACTGGAGCAGTTTGAAATATTACAATCTCCCCAACTCAGAAAAATGTCGTCCTCGACATTATCGAATCCAAACTCAGTCAAAACAAGTACGGGTACGACCGTCTCATATCAGACTCCTTTTCCCAAGTTGCTTCCCGTGCAGTCCGGTGCTTCCACTGGACTTTAACCATCGGAATTTCTTTATTTCTTAACTTGCGGACGTCGTACGCTAAAATCAATTCTGGCTCTTCCTTGTACGCCAGATTCTCCTGAATCTCAACCTCGTCAGCTGATACCTTCTTCCCAGAGTCTGAAACCCACTTCCTCAGAGTGGATACATGAAACACATTATGCACATCAGGCATAGAATCAGAAAGCAATAGGCGATAAGCAGCTTTTCCAATTCTTTCCAAAATCTCAAATGGTCCAACATACCTTGGACTAAGCTTGCTTACCTGACCAAATCTGCTCACACCTTTCATCGGGCTGACTTTGACATACACAAAGTCACCGACCTGAAACTCAACAAACCTGTGCTTCTGATTATAATACTTCTGCTGACGATCTTGTGCGGCTTTCAATCTCTCTCTTATTAAATGAATCTTCTGAGCAGTTTCATCAGCAAAAGTGGCACCCAAAGTCTGTCTATCTCCGACCTCCGTCAGAGTCAAAGGAGTACGGCACTTCCTGCCATACAGAGCCTCGTACGGTGCCATACCGATACTGGACTGAAAACTATTGTTATAAGCAAACTCAATCAGCGGAATATGATCTTCCCAGCTTCCGCTAAAGTCCAGAACACAAAGTCTCAACAGATCTTCCAGTACCTGAATAGTCCTCTCAGACTGTCCGTCGGTCTGAGGATGAAAGGCTGTACTGAAATGCAATTTCGTACCCAAGCCTTGCTGAATGCCTTTCCAAAGTCTGGAAGTAAAACGTCCATCTCGATCAGATACAATCACACGAGGCACACCGTGCAATCTGACTATCTCTTTCACATATATCTGTGCCAAGCGTTCAACTGAATCCGTCTGTCTGATCGGAAGAAAATGGGCTGACTTCGTCAATCGATCCACAACTACCCAAATAGCATCATGTCCTTGTCGTGATCGAGGAAAACCCATAGCAAAATCCATCGTTACCTCCTCCCATTTCCACTCAGGGATAGGCAACGACTGCAACAGTCCACCTGGTCGCTGATGCTCTGCCTTCACCAACTGACAGGCTTCGCATCTCGACACAAACTCCGCCACATCCTTCTTCATCCCAGGCCACCAGAACAAAAGCTTCATATCAGCGTACATCTTACCACTGCCTGGATGAACAGTGTAGCCTGAAAGATGAGATTCATACAGAATCTCCCGCCTCAAATCTCCAAACACAGGTACCCACAACCTGTTCTTACAGAAAATAGCACCAGAATCAGAAATTCGAAGTTCAGGAGTCTTACCAGATCCAATCTGAGCTAGCAACTTCGAATAATCAGAATCTGACTTCTGGGCTTCTTGAATCCTTGCTTCCAAAGAAGACTGAATACTCATCTGAGCCAACTCCAAATCACTGGAGGAAATCACCTCCAACTGCAATCTCTCCAAATCACGAATCAGAAAGTCATCACAGGTAAGCTGAATACCTGAGAATCCAGAAGACTTCCTGCTCAAAGCATCTGCTACCACATTCGCCTTCCCAGGCTGATACTGAATAGTCAGGTCATAGTCCTTGATCAACTCGAGCCACCTCCTCTGTCTCAGATTCAAATCCTTCTGAGTAAAAATGTACTTCAGGCTCTTATGATTAGTAAACATCTCACATGTGACGCCATACAGGTAATGCCGCCAAATCTTCAAAGCAAAAACAACTGCAGCTAACTCCAAATCATGTGTCGGGTAATTCTTCTCATGTGGTTTCAACTGTCTCGAAGCATAAGCAATTACCTGACCATGCTGCATCAGGACACATCCCAGTCCTTTCAGTGAAGCATCACTGAACACCTGAAAACCTTCCGTACCTGACGGAAGTGCCAACACTGGAGCTGAAGTCAAACAATCCTTCAATCTCTGAAAACTAGCTTCACACTCCGGTGTCCAAACAAAAGGAACTGACTTCTGAGTCAGCCTCGTCAGAGGAGTCGAAATCTGTGAAAATCCTTTCACAAACTTCCTATAATACCCGGCCATGCCTAAGAAACTACGTACCTCAAATACCGTAGTCGGCCTTGGCCAATCAGCAACTGCCTGAATCTTCTGGGGATCCACAGAAATACCTTCTCCGCTAATCACGTGCCCCAGAAATGAAATGCTCTTCAGCCAGAATTCGCACTTGGAGAACTTGGCATACAGCTGATGCCTCCTCAGAGTCTCCAATACAATCCTCAAATGTCTGGCATGCTCATTCTCAGAAGCAGAATATACCAGAATATCGTCAATGAAGACGATCACAAACTGATCCAAATACTCCCTGAATACTCGGTTCATCAGATCCATGAAAATAGCAGGCGCATTGGTTACCCCAAAAGGCATAACCAAGAACTCGTAGTGCCCGTACCGAGTACTGAAAGCAGTCTTCACCACATCAGATTCCTTCACCTTCACATGATAATATCCGGATCTCAAATCAATCTTCGAAAATACCGAAGATCCGGAAAGCTGATCAAACAAGTCGTCTATCCGAGGCAAAGGATACTTGTTCTTGATCGTGGCCTTGTTCAAATCTCTGTAATCAATACACATACGGAGTGTACCGTCCTTCTTCTTCACAAACAGAACAGGTGCTCCCCAAGGAGAAACACTAGGACGTACAAATCCTCTGTCAACCAACTCCTGAAGCTGAACTTTCAACTCAGAAAGTTCTTTCGGTGCCATCCTGTACGGAGCTTTCGATATAGGAGCTGTACCCGGAAAAACATCGATAGAGAACTCCACATCTCTATCCGGAGGTAAACCAACCAACTCTTCAGGAAAAACATCAGTAAACTCCCGTACCACAGGGATCTCAGAAACAGAACCAACCTCCAGGTTCAGATCCCGCACCGAAGCCAAAAATACTGGATATCCTTTCTTCCACATTCTGCTCACCTCTAACGCAGAAATCAGACTGGAGAGAACACCTCGTAATCCCTGAAATACAACTCTCTCTCCAGCCACAAGCAAACTCACTTGCTTCTTCAGACAGTCAATCTGAGCCTCATACTGACTCAGCCAATCCATTCCCAGAATCACATCATACGAAGAAATCGGCAATCGAATCAAACTCGATTTCCACTTCTTGCCAGAAATCTCGATCTCACACAAACAAAACTGTCGAGCAATCAATGGATTCCCAGCCGGTAAAATCACAGACAAAGAAACCGGTAAAACCATCGAATCCAAATGTAAAAGCTCAAAACAATGCTCGGACAGAAAAGAATGACTCGCTCCAGAGTCAAACAAAACACGACAGGGCTGATCAGAAATGTAAACCGTACCTGTCACAACATCCGGAGCATCACGAGCCTCCTGCTGACTCAGGCTGTAAACTCGTGGCTGAACTGGAGCAGGAGCTGAAGCAACAGAACTACTCTGCTCTCTCTGAATCGTAGGTGGTCTCCGTGGTGCAGAACTAGAACCACCACCCCTACCAGCAAATCCCTCAGAGCGTGGAGGAACAGTCCTCGGTCTTCCTGCTGCTGAACCAACAGGTCTGACTAAACCCTCAGATCGCTGATCATATCCCATCTGTGGACATTCTGCAATCCTATGTCCCGGCTGACCGCATCTGAAACAAAGACCAGCTATCCTGTAGCACTGGCCATGGTGTCGCCGTCCACAACTCTGGCACACAGGTGCCGAACTGACAGATCCAGAACCAGTCGTACTGGTAACAGTACCAGACGATCCTCCGCTCCTTCTGGAATCTCCAGATCCAGAACCAGGAACAAATCTCCTCTTCCCAGAGGAACCACTGCCAGAAGTATCACCTCCAAACCTCTTCCTACTCGCAGACCACCGCTGCTGAGTAGTCGTCATGTCGTTCTCAATCAGACGAGCTCGCTCCACAAGCTCAGAGAAATCAGAAATCCGGAACGGTATCAAAGGCTGCCTCAAAGTGTCTCGTAAGCCTCTCAGAAATCGGTAACACCTCTCAGCAGAAGTGCTAACCAGCTGCGGAGCGTACCTGGCTAATGCAGTAAACTCAGCCTCGTACTGCATCACCGTCTTGCTCCCCTGAACCAGCCTCAGAAAACTCTCCTGCATCTGCTGTCGTGCAGAAGGGGGAACAAACCAGTCTCTGAACACTTCAGTGAACTCTTCCCAAGTAATCAAAGAGTTCAATCTGCCCTGAAATCTGGCTGCCTGCTGGCCATCCCACCAGTGCTCAGCCTCTCCGTCCAACAGAAAAACTGCTAACGGAACCTTCCTGTCTGCAGGACACTGCATCCCGTCAAAAGTCTTCTCTAATCTCCTCAGCCACTCCTCGGCTGCTCTGGGCTCAACAGCGCCCTCAAACCTCGGAGGCTTCAACCTCAAAAACAACTGCAGGTGTCGATCGATGTCCTCAGATCTAACAGTAGAAGCTCTGCTCTGAGTCTCGCTCATCATCTGAGCAACCAACGAAGCAAACTGGGACAGTGTGTCAGCACCGACCACTGGGGTTGTACTCCCCACTGGTGCTGCCTGATCATCACTCTGACCGTCTGTCATGTCTGGGTCTGGCTGATCCATACAGAAAAATCCAGAAAATCCGGAAAACTATCACAAAAACAACACAAAAACAACACAATAAAAAGCCAAACGACCCAAAACTACCTCCCAGACAGACTCACTGATCACATCCTAGAGCTCTGTTTTACAATCCAACCTGTTTCCAAAACCAGTGCTCTGATACCACAAAAGCTTGTCACGACCCGACCCGACGGGGACGGATCCCGCCCGAGCCGGATCGCGGCGAGCGCACACTTACTTGCTTCTCCAGGATCTGGCTTTGGATTAGGTTGCTGAACTGAACTTCCCAAATACATAACCCAACAGAAAACACACAGAACAACAGAGCTACTAAAAACATCAAATGCAGCGGAACAAAACATCTATCTTTTCATTTCCTCAAAATAATCATCTACAGAACAGTACATGGCTTTCAACAGAAAGAAAGACAGAACAGGAAAGCCATGACTGTACAAAAATCAACAAGTACAAAAGTACCTAATCGGATCAGACTCTGAAACTAATCCTGGACCTCCTTGCCCTTCCCAGAACCTGAAAACCACCAGAAAGCAAGGGTGAGCTCAACAGCTCAGCAAAGCAACAAACCACCAATCTAAATTCTCAGAAACCAAAACCAAACTCATCAGACAGAAATCAGATCAGAAATCAGATCAGAAATCGGAACAGAATCGGAAATCAGAACGTATACGGACAGATATCAAATCAGAATCGGAATCGTACAGATCATATCAGAACAAATCAATAGAGTCAGAATCAGAAATCAGAATCGTACGGAGCATATCATATCAGAATCACAATGTCGTACAGAACAGAACAGATACATATAGCTAAATGCCCTGACACTGACGGAATCTCTACGGATTCCGGCCCCTTATGCCTCCCTTCCCAGACACTAACTGAATCTCATAGGATCCAGGCCCCTTATGTCTCCCTTTGTGCTCACGGCACCAAAACAGATGTGCTTATAGCACCAAAACAGAATTCATCGGATCCGGAACGAAACAGATATCAGATTTCAGATTTGAGCTCATTTCAGATTTCCCCTTTCACTAACTGAATCTCATAGGATTCAGGCCCCTTATAACTCCCTTTTTATAGCTTAATCACATAGCATTTCAATTCAGAAGAAATTCGGACATTTCAGAAATTACCCAAAAATCGGGCAGCACAACGGCAGTATACAGAATTTACACAAAAATTCCTGCAAAGAAAATTCACCGAATTCGCACAGAATATAGATAATCACATTCCAGAACATTTATTCTACTGAACAGATAATTTCCAATTTCACAGAAAAATCAGGTCGACTAAAAACACAGTCGAATCAAAAATACCCGGACGAAAATCTTCAAAATATAATCAAAACGTGCACACCCGGCACGGCAACGATATACAGAAACTTACGCGGTAAAAACTGAACCAATCGAAAGATACGGACGAAAAACCGTAACGAAAACTAAATCCGGACAGAAAAATACCGCCAACCGCGACGGAACTGAAAATTGAGAAAGACGGAATGTGCCTTACCTCGAGCACAGCAAATTCTTCAACAGTCACTTCGCTCGAAAACGGCTCCGCGTCTTCCCGAAATCAACTTTTCCAAAATGCTCTTTTTCTCTCTCCTCAGACGAAAAATCAGATATTTATTTTTTTATTTTTCTCTCTCTTCAAAATGTCTCAAATCAGCTTTATAATACACAGATCGGCCCGGCCGATCGTCCAGATCGGCCTGGACGATCAGACCAAAACCCATCGTCCAGGGACGATTTTTCAGGCCGATGTTTACTATTCATAGGCGATAAAAACCTCTACTCACTGACTTGTGCCATCCACTGATCGTCCCGGGACGATGCCTCGATCGGCCTGGACGATCCCTACAGGAAATCACTTAGAGCAATTTCTGGGCAAAACCTGGAGCTGAAATCCACAGATCGTCCCAGGACGATCCCAGATCGGCCTGGACGATACTGGAGCAGTTTGAAATATTACATTTTGTTAATTCATTTAGTTTTAAAAACTATGGTAGAATCTTCCAATTAAATTTGTAGATTCAAATCTATTTCCCTGTTCTTTTTGCATGTAGGATTTCAAACTATATCTGTCTGCTAGAATTATTGCACTATGCATTTATTATTCACAATTAAACAACTTATACTAAATTTGTACAAACCATTCCAGATGCAGAACTCATATCAAGTATTATCTTTACTGAATAATTTGATTGCATTTTAACCTGCATCACTTATTAGACCTATGTTAGAAAATCTAGATCGGTGAACATCAATTTGAATTGCATTATTCTCTTTAGCGGATTTTTGCACAATATCTTGCAACTAGCTTAACTTAATTTTACACATCAACATAAAAAAGAGTCTCATTATTAGAATTTTGATTCATGAATCACAAAAAGAAAAATGGTGTATTCAGTGCATGGAGCTTTCACCAATTCAACATCTCAGGTGGAATTGATTTATGCAATGCTACCTTACATTAACAAAGAGGCTAAAATGCACTACAAAATATTAAAATCATTAAAAAGTTGGAGTTAAAAAAAAAAAAAAATACTTTATCTTCTTCATCATCATCAATAGTCTCATCCCAAACATTTGGCGCTTGTGAGTTATAAATTCCCTTATTATTGATTTTGCAATTTGATTTTCTTGGTTAGGTACTTTTTGGACGAGGAGTTGGATGTGATGTTCGGCTGATCTTGGCTGAAAACATTGATGGTGGTCGTGCAGTTCGTGTGATCATAGAAAATAACATGCCTACGTCCATCATCAACCGATTTAAAATTGCAGACAAAAGGACTCCAAAAATGTAAGAAGTTTTCTTTTTTCATTGTTTTAAAAATTTTAAGTGCCCATGCTTTAGCATTCCATTCAATATGAGGTTCAAAGGTCATAATGGCATATGGAAGTTGGGATTGCATAAATTAGCACTATCAATAAGGTTCAAACTTCAAAGTGACATTTCATTTATTAAAATCCCTCTTGACTTAAAATTGTCCAGGACTTACAGCTTCAATAGCCTTATAGCCATTATCCCAATGAGGAACATGTAACTAAAAAGTAATCTCTATCCTTCCAAGATAGTTTTACATTCATTAGCCAGTTTTTGATTTGCATACTTAATAAGAATGAATAGATATAGAGAATTCTTAAATCCAGTCCCAAATATTTTGTACATGGCTGATGATGATGGTTTTTATTTTATTAGAAAGATTACCACTCCACAGCTTTGATACATGGTGCTAATGATTTTATGCATCTTTAATTGTGCTATTTTTGTGAATCATGTTGGGTTGGATTTATTAGAAGTAAATATAATAAGATCTTGATTGAGATAAAGATGAAAATGCTATTTTGACAATTAGTTAAATAATAATTTTAATGAAAAAATCATTTTAGAAGTGCATAATTAATAAATTTATGATGCATATAGTGTAGTAGAGTTAGTTCTCAAGAAGATGCATAAATATAAAGTTTTAGGTCAAGATTGGAAAGTCAAATTGGTTTCATGCTAGGAAATGCAATAAAAGTGATTTTGGTGTAAAAATTAATGAAAATGTACGTAAACCAAATAAATAATCTTCATATGATTTTTGTTGATGTTGATAAGGCTCATGATCGAAGTATTATAAGATTTATCTGGTTTGCATTAAAGAAAATGGGTGTGTCAGAGGCATGTTGAAGTTAATAAGGATATGTATGATGGACCATATTCAAATTCCTTAATGCGATATTGGAGCGAACCTAGGTTCAGGCTGGTTGACTTGGTGCATATTGTCGAAATGGTGTCTATATTGACATTATTAAGGGTGGTTGTGGGCCGACAAGTGATATGATGTACTGCAAACTTGTCATTGTCATTATAAATTCATGACATGACTTATTGGGACAGGGAAAAAATACCAAAGCTTCCATTTCTCTAAGTTACGTTGTAGGTATACTTACATGGTCACAAAAGTCTAGTAGTATAATGACATGTCTCTTGAGCCCCGTAGCCAAGAACCTTGATTTTTCATATGGGACTTTAGTCACACATCATTAGTAACCAGAGTTATGACTCAAAGCCACAATACAACTTTTAAAGGGAAGGGATGGAGGAAAATGCTTTTGGTGAGAGAGATTCTTGTGGGAAGGGCAAATTGATGTTGAAAACTCATGTTTTATGTTTCAAATATAGTTTTTAACCTAAATGGAGGTTATAGGGTGATATGGGTGATAAGAATTAAATATATGAGCGATACATTTGATATTAAAATTTTATATAAGTGGTAGTTATGAAATATTAAAATTTAGGATATTAAATATGTAAATAGTATGAAATAAAATGGTATGTATATAAATCCCCTTTCTTTTATTTGTTCTTTGACTATGATAAACATTTGATTCTATGCAAATGACAAGTTGTGTGCAATCATCTTCTCATTCAGGGTTGAATTCAAAATACATGGTCCTGGTTTGCACCAAGCCATGAATGCATGTGCTGCAACAGCCGTCGCCGTCTCATTAGGCGTACCTCTTCCTCAAATTGCAGAATCACTTTCAAGATTTCGTCCCGCGCCCATGCGGTCCCAAATGCTCCTCACAAGGAGCGGCATCACAGTCATTAACGACGCCTACAATGCCAGCCCTCCAAGCATGGCTGCGGCCATTGAATCTCTGAAGAACCTTGACTGTACTGGTAAAAGGGTTTGCGTACTTGGCGACATGCTTGAACTGGGTGTGACGGAAGCTGCTGCCCATGAACTGGTGCTCGATCTCTGTTGTTGTGATTCTATTGGGCTTATAATGCTCGTCGGAGAAAGATTTCTCGCCGCTGCCGAAAAGCTGAAGCTGATGGAGAAGATTGATGTGGTTTGCAGTTCAGATGTAAAATCTCTTGCAGCGAAAGTTAGGGAGTTTTTGGGTTTAGGTGACGTTGTTTTGGTTAAGGGAAGTCGAGGGATGGAGATGGGGAAGGTTGTTTATGCCATTAATGATTGTAAGTATTAAGTGCTGACAGGGCGTGTAATTGGGATGATTTTGAATAACATGGAAGTTGAGCAATATGTTCTCACTCTTTTTTTTTTTTTTTGACATTTAGATCAATTAAGATAAATTCATACACATTTTACACACGTAACACTCAAATCCAAAACCTCTTAGGCTTCGTTTTCGTTTGAAACGATTTTCTTACTAATTTCTAAAGCAACTTTCTAGTATAAAAAAATCTAGTTCAAAAATTTTTTTGTGCTAAAAAAGTTCTTTAGAAATCAATAAGAAAGTTTTCTAAAACAAATTTTTAGTTGTTGATCGTAACTCTAACCAATAACCAAGATGAGCTACGTTTATGGTTTCTTTCTATGATTAGTTGGTTTGTTAAGTTTTTCTAACATTGAGTAGATGAACTGAAGAAACAAGGAAGCGAGAGAAAACATAGCAAATGAGTCAAATGACCCAAGTATATGCAATAAACTCTTGTTTCTTTGTCTTCCATTAATTGCTGATGAAACATGGAGCGGTTTGCGACAGATGATGATGATGATAGCATCGGTGGTCGTTGGCGGTGGCCGCACACCGGAGAAGATGACAATTGCTATGAATTTCTAGTGTATTTGGAACTCGGTCAAATTAGAAGAATTCCAAATAATAAAAAAATGTACTAGATATTGAATTTCAAATGCATCAAAATATTATAATACGTTTGTTTTACTTGAAACTATGCATCAATATTTTCAAAATTCCTGCATACATTTGAAATATTTTACACTCCCTTTTTAGCAACCAACAACCTCTAAATGGTATAATCAAACAACTCTTCCCCCAACAACGAAATGGCTTTCAGTCTTAGTTATTGAAGAAGTCAAGAAGCCAATTTCTATTTGTTAAAATAGTAAGCTTCTATCTCTCTCTATTCTCTCTCTTTAGTTTTATTGGTGCATATATATATATATATATATATATATATATATATATATATATATATATATATATATATATATATATATATATATATATATATATATATATATATATATATTGGATGAGCCAATTTGCTCATTATCTACTTAAAGCCTTTAGGGTCAATATCAATATTGTTTTCATCTGCTGACTAGGATTTTAAGAATTAACTGTTTATGTTACCTCCGAAGATTAGTGACATAAAATAAAAAAATTGATCTATGTATTTCATTCGATTTCTTTCTTATATTCTTTATTCTATAATTTGTTTTTTCTATTTCTTACACCTATCCGATTTTTTTTAGTAGCATATAGAAAAATAAGTAAAAAGGTTGTAAATATTTCAAAATTCAAGACTTTTGCAAATGTTCATATTTGCTTTGAAGTAAATGAAAAAAATAAGAATTTTGATGAATTTGAAATACACAATCTAGTGCAAATTTGACATTTATTTAAATTTTGTTATATTCGAACAATTTTTAAATACATCACAAATTCTTTGTTATTGATGAAAGTCGCCGCCATTGCCGATGCCCATTGGTTCTCGCCACCCACCTCGCTGGTCGCCTTCTGGCTATTGCCCACCATCATTTTTTAGATTTGTAATGCATTCCTTTTCAAGTCAAACTAGAAAAAAATATAATTTATTTCAAACTTATATAAACTATTTCATATATCTAAAATACATTACATTCATTTTATTCTACGTTTCTCTTTCAAGCAACAAAGCGCCCTTATGTTATAATGGATTCAACAATAACAACAACCACATGGGATCAATTATATGAATCTTTTTCCTCCCTTTAGGCTTTTAGCTTTATTTATATTTTTCTCAATATAGGCCAAATTTAATACATCTGCTCATCTTATATGGTCATCGAATGACTGACATTTTATATGAGCAAACCATTTTATGTTCAAGCTTTCAGGTCTATATTTCAAGCAAAAAGCTATTCATCCTTCTAGGCATCATCATCTTCGCAACACTTTTTTTTTTAATTTTTTTATCTCCACAACACGACTTAATTTTATGTTTATCTTTTAACGATGAATATATTGTGCCATAAAGTATTTCAGGTGCTACCACCCTTTTATAAAAATTTCTAGATAATTTTCTATCATATAATAAGGTTTTGTTTGAGACGACTTTCTCATTGCTTTTTAAAGCATCTTTTTAGCACAATAATTAAAAATTTTGAACTAAAAAATTGCTTTAAGAAGCAATAAAGAAGCTGTCCCAAATGAAGCCGATGCATTCTATTAATAATAACCCATCTATTTTTAGATGGGATTTTAAATATGTTTAATAAATATATTGAGTACGAGCTAATTAATTTGGTTGGATATTTTTTATTTTTATCAATTTTTTTCTTAAATCACGATAGATAAATTATAAAGTAAATGATTTAAATTTAAGATTTTGAAGATATAATAATCAAATTTAATGTATGGATTATAATTATTAATACGATTAAATTCTCTTAATTATAATGTTGTTATAATTATCCAAGTTAATGATAAATTACGCTCGTTAATTGAAAAATAAAAAAAAATTAATGGAGCGAGAGAAAGAGAGCGTGGGAACAAATACCTACCCCAGTCGCTGCATTCGCAGATGCTTCCTCGAAATTTCAAGAGAAAATATAATTTCCTATCTGTTCCTGTTCCTCCCATTTTCAACTCGTTTCACAAAGGTTTGATCCGCAAAATCATTGGCTCATCGCACATCGGCTAGTTCTGGTCTGCGCTTCGGATTAGGGTTTGGAAGATTTTCCCTCAGACGCGGGAACTTTGGGTTTCGGTACGTTGTAGTTGAGCATCTGCGCTTTATTAAGTCTAACTTTATATTTCCTGCGATCGAAGATGTGATTTTTCACTTATTGCTACTTTTGATTTGGGTAATCATTTAGCTCGTACGGATGAACCCTAGAGGAAGATATCCTCCAGGAATCGGCAATGGCCGCGGAGGCAGCGTTGAGCCGAATGTCAACTTTTATCCACGGGGACATCAGCTTCAGCAGCACTACGTCGAGAGAAATCCCGCACAGAGCCAGCAAAATCAACAATTCCAGCATCAGCAGCAGCAATGGCTAAGGAGGAATCAGATGGAAAGATATCCTGGTTCTAATGAGCCGGTGAAACCAGTTCCCTCTGATGCCATTGATTCCAGGTATGAGAAGAAACGTTAAAGCGAAGTTTTTGTGATGGTTTTTGCAATGTTCTTTTGATTAAGGTGAATAAAGGATTGTTTTTTAATTTCCGACTTTACTAACAGCTGTGCAGAATTCTATGACTTCAACCTCTTTGGTGTGTCCACAAGGCGGCCATTTTACTTTCAGTATAGCAACAGTTGCATGATTATAGGATGCAATGCTGCTAGAAGCTAAAGTGTTTATGATGGGTTCCTTTCCTTATCTATTCGCATGAAGTTTCAATTTAGCGGCTTAATAATACTCAAGTAAAGGGAGAAAGTGTCAATACACTTATTTCTTTTTATGGAACATTGTAGATTATGTTTAGGCCCTTTAGTATGGGTAAAAGAAATGGGTGCATGCCCTATATAGTTGAGGGTCCCCATCCTAGCCCTGTTATGCACTTTAGGCAGCTGGGGCTGATTCCCTCAAAATTTGAAACTAACCCATGTAGTTATATTGGAAGCAATCAAACCACTGAAATTGCACCCTGAATGCACTATCATATTAGGTTAGAAATGATTTAAATTTGGGTTTTCAACTACTATTGATGAGGTCATCGTCAGCATTTTCGACACGTGTACCATCAGGAGACGTCGGAGATTGACGGCTATGATCATGAGTTTATTTTGAGTCATTTTATGTAGTAGTTTATTTGATTTTTATGTTTTTCCATTTTTGCCCTTATGGGTGGTTAGTTGCTATTATAGCCCAAGGGGCATTTTAGTCTTTTGTTTTCTTTGTCATTGTGAGGCCTATTTATATGGCCCTTCTCTTGTAATAGTTTAGTTTTGATGAGATGAAATTTACTACTTGTTCTCTTTGTGAGTTCCTCCCTCCAAGATCTCTTAGTGAGTTCGCCGGAGAAGACTAGATCTCTTTGTGAGTTCTTGTTCGCCGGAGAAGACTAGATCTCTTTGTGAGTTCTAGTTTTCGAATTATCTCATCTTGTGGAAAATCAACGTGGAGACAATCGAGGTTAGTAAATCCGTAGTCGTCGAAGCCTTGAAATCTCCATTTCTTCCTTTTCCCCTTGCTCTTGCCGTCGCCCACGCCAAGCAACTCAAGCCGCCGGCCACCCTGCCTCCATCTTCCGCCGGCCAGCTCAGCCGCCGCCGGCCACCCTCCTGTCGGCCAGCCGCCGGCCTCCAGCCGACCAGCCACCCGCCGGCCAGCAGCCGGCCACCCCTTGGACCCCCATGCCGCCTGCCCCCTCTAGCTCCCCCCTTTGAATTTTGAATTCCCCTCTCTTAATGACTTTTCTAATTAAGCCATATTAATTTGGAAAATTAATTAAGAGGAGTTACACATATTTAAAATTCAAATTCAAATTCCCTCTTACTTTCATTTGAATTTGGGAGTTACTTATGATAATTAATTAAGAGGAGTTACACATGTTTGAAATTCAAATTCAAATTCCCTCTTATTTTCATTTGAATTTGGGAGTTACTTATGATATAATTAATTCTGAAATTAAATGTCAGTTTTATTATGCTTAATTAACTCATTGTGGTCCCCACTCATTTAAATTCTCAAGCCTACTCACCACTATACATGGCCGGCCCCTCTCTCCTCTCTCTCCCCCATTAAGTCCCTTTATCCACCTCACCAATCTTCATTAATTGGTATCTCATTATGGATCCAATTAATTAAGATCCCAAACTTACTTCTCTCCTAATCACCTTAATAACTCCACAAATTCAATCCAATTCTTCTCCCCATTTCCATCCCTCTCCCTCCTTGGATTAATTTGAAATTCAAATTAAATCCCTCTCCTAAACCACTAAAATCTGAATTTTATTTCAGATTTCTTGCATTTGCCTCGTAGCCCCCACCATAGCCGACTCCCCCCATCTTGTCCTCTTTTGCTTCAACAAGTGGTCGGCTCAAGGGGCTCAAGAAGAGAGTTCTCCACATCCATGGACGGCCGATCCCGACTTCGACCACGGCTTCGTCTTTGAAGATCAAGGAAGAATGGATAAGACGTTGGATGCTCACTAGTCATCCCATGGACTACCCGCCACCGGCTACCACTCCAACGGACTACACTTTGTGCGCCATTTGTCTCCTAGTGGCATCGCTCGGTTGCTCTCAATCTTCCTCCATTAAAAGTGCCACCAACAAGAGAGTGAGTGAGAGACCCAAGGTGAAAAGTTCTATTTGTTAATTATGGATTATTGTTCCTCCCCATAACATTACTCTCTAATTTTATGTTGTCAATTTGATCTTGTCCCGTTAATCTAGTTGTAACCGCATGCCTTACTTAATTTCGACTTGATAATTCTTAAAACCTAACTTGGTTAAGCATTAATTCTATAACTAGCAAAGCTTTAACAGTCTTATATTAAAATCCCCAAGCAGTTATTGTTTCCATGCATGTACATTTCACATCAACTATTGCTCTAAGATTTTCATTTGCAAGGATTAAATAAGAAGAACAAACATTATTTTGGTTACATTTCTCAACATAAGGAGTGAAGCATCAAGGAGAGGAATGAAGGCTCTATGCCTTTTTTTTTAAAATTATTGGAGAAATTAATGGCATCTGAAAAGTTTCTTCAGCGTTTATGCTTATGGAAGGAGTTGTTTGGGTATCACTGATAGGAGTCGTGGTACCACATGTTGTTTAAATCATGTGAGTCACATTTTACTTCGTGGCTGATCTCTTCGTTCACCATGAGCTCTTTGTTGGGGAACATGACCTCAATGGTCCCTCATATATCAGCTTCTATCATTGTGGGCTGGATGGAGTTGAGCTTGCTAGTGTAGCTATGGTAAGTGAATTGGGACCAAGTTTAAGAGAGCTGGATCTTGGCGGAGTTGATCTCAAGGAGGATGGACTTGTAGCCCTTGAGGTGAATGTGGAGGCTAATTGGATCTTTTAGTTTATGTTCAAATGATTAGAGAACTTCTCGGGCCACTAGAAAGATTATTGTTGAATGACCTTGTTAGAAACATCTTTAAAAAAATTCTTGGTACCCCAAATCCAGGATCTTACAAGCAAAGGAGAGTTATGGCTTTAGAAATTGCTGCAAAGTAAATTTTTTTTGAAATAGCTTAAAATACGAGAAAGATAATATTCTATGAAAAAAACTATACTTTTTTTTTGGATAAGCATGTTTCACTTGGTGATGATTGGGATCTGTGGACGCCACTAAACTTGAAAAATGGAATTTATGAAATTAGCTCTTTTTGTTACGTTTATGCTGCTGGAAAGTGGTTTAATTTTACATGCACGATGGCTTCTTTATTTTATTATCTGAGGAGAAGCTTTTATTTAATTTTAGTTTGATAAAACTTTTTTTTTTTGCTTTGATTTTAAAAAATTGGACATAACAGGACTTTGTTTGGTGCAACAAACATGCCAAAAAACTATATATTACATGTGCATTTCCTCTATGGTTTCATGATCACGCACAAAAAAATTATAGAGCAACTTGTCCATCTTTGTGAAATCACAATTGATTTTATTTTGTGTGATTCAATTTAATATTACTTGATTAAGGCTTATATCCTCATTTAGTTTTTCTTGCCTTTTCAGCTTCTAGATTGTTGGGTATACTGTGACCAAGTTGGTCATTTTGTTGGTTTGAGTGCCCTTAAACTCTCATATTTGGCCATTAGGAGATATTAATTATAAAGGCTTGTCTTCTTTATTCCCTTGAGTTATGAATTAGGCATTTTGATTGCTAACAATTTCTATCACGGTAGCTTTTATTGAATTGTTGTTTCAGCTTTTGTACTTTCAAGAGTACAACTTTTGGATTTCTCAGATAACCATACTTATTTTTCAGCAATAGTTATCTTTAATGTTTGTACTGTATGAATTGCTTTTATTTATTTTTTAATGATTTTTTCTTAGTTCACGTGCTTCAAAGTTATTATATCATGGTGTTTCTGATAGTCATGTCAAGTTAGTTATTACACCCGAGTAGTGGAGCCAAGACATGTAACGAGGAGATGCAATATGACTTATTATTTTTTGATAGGAAACACTTGTAAAGCTCAAGTATTTCCTATCAATATTCGGAAAAAAACGAACTTTCTCCCCAATAATCGGCACAAAATCACAAAAACAATAGATAATCTGTATTATTTGATGAAAGGAACACGAAAAATAGCAAGATACACTTGATCCTCAACTCGAGAGGAGGATCTATCTCTCCCAAATCTCTAGACGCCGCTAGAGCCTAAAGAAAACCTAATTCTAAGAGATCTCAAATTTCAGCCAAATTTAAGATGCCCTAACCCTAGGAAAGCAAACTATTTAATGCATACAAATCAAAAGGAAATCCCTAAACAGTCACTGCATTCATATTTCTCTCTTAATCCCCCCAAAAATCCTTCCTAAAATGCTATGCTTGGGCGGTCGGGCCGCCCGATCTCCGCAGGAGGCGGAGATCCCGCGTCAATTGCGAAATGCCGGTCCCGTGCGGACCGGCTAGACCGGTCCAATGGATAACAATACTCCCCTCCCAAAGATCCAACCTTGTCCTCAATGTGGAAATATGCTCGTGTTCCCGCGGAGGTGGCCATCCTTGAGGTGACTGAAAAATCTTACTTTTTGCTGAACCAAGGGCTGCACGGAAAGAGAAACATTCCCTCCCTCATCCAATTTGATCGCATCCAACCTGTGTAGTCCCACCAGATAATCTTCCCCCACCTCTTGTATATCCCTAACCACGGTCTTAAGTGATGTCATGGCTTTGGATAACCCTGCATCTCCCCTTATAACCACCTTTCTCCCATCCACCATTAATTTCATCGTGAGTGCTCCCTAGTTGTCCTTGGTTTCCCCCTAGGTTTGCAACCACTTCATCCCCAGGATGACATCAATGCTTCCTAACTCTAGTGGGAGAAAGTCCTCCCTTACTTGAATCCCCTGGATGGTCAACACCACTCCTCTACAGATCCTCTGGCCTTTCTCTACCTTCCATGTACCCATCATAACTCCATAGCAACCGGGGTCCACCAACTTCACTCCCAATTGGTTAACGACCTGAGTGGAAATTAAATTGTGGGTTGCCCCACTATCAATTAGCACCACTACCTCCCTGCCCTCTATCTCCCTTTTCACATTCATGGTATGATTCGTGGTGAATCCTACCACTGAGTTCAATGAAATCTCAGCCAAATTCAAGTGTAGCTTCTCCTCCTTTTCCTCCTCCGCCTCCCTACCCAGTTTTCTCGTCATCGCAGACGGTGAGAACTTGAAGAGTTCGGTCATTGCACCGATGCCCTGGCGTATACTTCTCCTCGCACCTGAAAGACAACCCCTTTACCCTCCTCTCCTGCATCTCCTTCTCTGTCAGCCTCTTGAAATTTTCCCAACTCCCTCCTCCTACTGGCTTCTCCCTGGTGGTCTCATTAATGTTGCTTGATGCAGGCCCCTTGGGTGCTAGAAGAGTGGTTGTCATCCTGTAAGAGCCTCCTGAGCTGTTGCTCCTAGCTCCTTGCCTCCTTCTATAAATTCTTCTGATTTTCCACCAGCTGGGCAACTTCATGGCCTCCCCTAAGTCATGAGGCATCAAAACCTTCACTGCTGCTCGTATCTCTGTCTTCAACCCCTTCATGAAGTTTCCCTCCATTACCGTATCTGATAATCGCTCCACCCTACTGGTTAGGTGCTCAAACTGCTCCCGGTAGTCTGCTAATGATCCCTTCTGTGCCAAAGCAAAGAACGGCTCATAGAAATTTCCTCCCCGGTCAGTTTGGAAACGTTCTATTATGCAGTCATTGAATTCCCTCCAGTCCTTGATAGGTCTCCTTTGATCTCTCCACTGGTGCCATAATGTCGCACCTCGCACATGCTGGCCTGCACATGCACTTGTGACGCACCCCTTCGGCCTTTGCCTGCATAGCTTGCGCCTGATTTGTTCGCTCGCACTTGGAAGGATATTCGGGTTAGGCTGGTTAGCAGTTTGGGTCAACCTGTAACCTGACAGGTCGGGTCCAGGTCATAATTTTTGACCCGTTTACATAACCGTGTCGAGTTAGTGTCAATCCGTTTGGATCCGGGTCAATTCCGAGTTTGACTCGGATCCGATATGAATACCCATTTTGGCACCCCTAGAGGACATACATGAATTCAATATTTGATTCTTTTATTTCATTTTGAAAAGATTGTCTTTTGGAATTGAGACATTAAACCATGTTCTCAAGAAGCTTTTTAAGAGAGTGGTTTGTTTTATGGGGCACAAATGCCCTTTGTCCTAACAAGTGTGAACATAAGATCTCAGTAGTCTAAAATTGTTATTAGAAGATTGTCTTCTCAATTTCAACTAGTTTACTAAGCTGTGGTTTAGATGCCTTTTTATTCTCTTAATGGTTAGCCAGTTTTATCAAAATATTATGGGGCAATCTCTTTTTATTCTCTTAATGGTTAGCCAGTTTTATCAAGGTTTAGATGCCTTTTTATTCTATTAATCTATTCTCCTTGTGATTTTCCAGCTCACAAGATTGGAAAGCTCAATTAAGATTACCAGCTGCAGACACACGCTACAAGACAGAGGTGAGCTAAACTTTATGCATTTGATTGGCTACAGTAGAAAAAAAGACTATTTAATGATTATCCTATCCAGATAGTAGAGTTTTTGTCTTTATAGCTTTTTAGATTATATATGATGCCATCTCAAAAAGTTCTTTCTCATCACGCTGAAGTTCTTGGACTTTACATGAAACATCTTTTATTGTAAAAGGCTGCTTGCTTTACTTGTCTCACTTAATTTTATCTTCAAATAAAACCTTGGTTAAATTTCAATGTCAAATGAATGATTTAAAATAATTTGTAGTTTGTATATTAGTTTGGAGATGTTCATGCTATCTTATTCCATCTGGTCATTTGTAAAACTTGAGGTGCTTACTTTGTTTTGGTATATCACTTTCCCTTTCTAATCAATCTAGATCAATTATATTTACTCTCTCTACTAGTGTATTCTCTATTCTGTATTTCACATGCTCAAACTGCGTAAATCTATTTTCTATCAATCTTTTCTTCAATAGGCACCACTGGCCATATCCACCCAATATAAGTATTTCTAATTTGTCCTTTTTAATTTTACGACAAATTCATCTTAATATTCTAATTCTTGTCACGCTTAACTTGATTATTAATGATTTCTTTGTTGTTCATTACTCGTATGCATATTTTAGTTGGTCTAATTGTAAATTTGCAAAATTTTGATTGTCTTGATGATTATAGAATCTTCGTTCTCCTTGGGCGTTTCTCGATTTTAACCAACCAATTTTAGTGCTAGAATTTATAATCTCATCCATACAACTTTTTTTGTAATAGATTCAAGCAACTAAAACTTATCACCCATAGGCATCATGCTACTATATTTTGATATTCTTAACTAATACTTATTTATCTGGCATCTAATTGAATATCATATGACAAATCTTATTTTATTAATATTAAGCTTTCAATATACCTAACTTTTTAAATTTTTTACTTCTCACCTTTTTCTAAAATGATCTCGCTTATTATTTATAACTATTTCTTATGCAAGTGTATGCCAATCTGCTTATCTTTAATCAATCACGTTTTTGTTTTGGAAATTGTGCCATATCCTTTTCCATGGAAGGCTAAGGGCAATGCTATTGGAGCTACCGGTCAAGCATCTCCACAATAGGCACAAAAATATACATTTTTAATATTGATGTATGACTTAGGCTTTGTTTGGGTATGCTTTCTTATTGCTTCTTAAAAAAACGTTTAAAATGTTTGTACTAAAAAATTACTTTAAGAAGTTGTAAGAAAGTGATCCCAAACGAAGCCTTAATCTTGTTGTGTTGGAAACTCTTTGGTCACGCTAGAACTTCTATTGCTAGCGATTGCACCATTCCCTTCCTCTTCTTGAATTTTATAACAATCTTATGATACTAGCCGTCTTTATCATACACCAAGTTTTGTTCAACTTTAAAATTTTAGTCTTCCTTTTTCCATGAACCGTTTTGTCACCTTTTAAATGCCACCTATTTGCAAAATTAGTCTGTCATAAATTTAGTGTTACTTCACCTCCCCGCAAAAACAATAACCAGCACATGCTTTTGTTCTTCTGGGATAGAAGAATGAGACTAATGATCATTTGGTTTCTCCGGAAATTTTGTCCTGAAAATCCCTTTTGTATGAAGGTTTAACCTGATAATAGACTAGAAAGAAAGGGGAAAAAATTTAGCATGAAGAACTTTTCAAATTCTATTTATTAAATATTTGTTTACATTCCTAACTTCTGTAGCACCAATGAGTTGGAATTTGTCTAAAATAGTGTTTTAATGAATTTGAGTTTTGGTTCCATGTTTGTCATATGATATGTATTCTTCTCATCGGTGAAGCTGTTGTTGAGATAATTAGCATGTAATGCATTTGCAATAGGCTGTGCCTTTGCTTATGTAAAATTATTGGCTGATGAGTGATGACTCTCCTCGCCCAACCTTTGGCTAATTTTAATTAAGCTTTTAAGTCTTTCTAGTTGATTAGGATTGTTTTTACTACGATTAGTGTTTTCTAGAAATTTAAAGATGTATAGTGTGATATAGAGAGAAATTTAGGCAATATAAATGCGGGTGAAAGATGCATCAATAAGATGGGTATATAACGTGAAAGAATTAGGAAAAAATTAGGTTGATTGAAGTCAACATGAATAAATGTTATGCCTAAACATTTACTCAAGATAGACTTAGCATGCCAACCAGCATCAACAGCAACGGAATGAGGGCTCATAAACCCAGCCAAAAGTGTAAGGATGATACTGATAATGTAATTCACAAATGCATCTTAATCTAACACTAGCTTCAAGCTGGTTGTCACGCCTAGTTTGGTTTTCTAATATCATTTCGTTTAAAGCTCAAGGAGAAGATATTTTAGAAAATCACCTTACCCTAGATTTTTATTCTGTGCTTCAGTTTACTGATAACAATTAGGTGATGACAGTTTTTACATAGATACTAAGATTCCTCTTCTACTATATCTAACTAATACCACAAACATGATTATCACCTATTTTGCTTATGCATATATACTTTTCCTCCATTTTTTTTTATGAAGTGTTGTATATCTGTAATTATGTCAAGTTAGTTTTTCAATATTTGCGGATAGGGTTTAGGATTTATGGTTTTTTTGGGGTTTTTAGGATTTTTTTTAGGGTTTAGGGTTTAGTTATTCTGTATGCTCCTTTTCCTTCCAATGACTTCCACATATATCTTCTCCATGGCACATGCCCAAGCTATTTTTGTCTATTTTGACATTGCTGTTTTCAATTGGCGCTGCTACCTGAATTCTGTAGCATGATGATTTCATATTTTATTCATTCCAGTTTTTTCATATGTTCACATAAACATGTTAATATACGCCATACTTAATTGTGTCGTTTTTTTTAATCGCCTAAAGATTGGATACGTTTAACATAATGGATCTTATTATCGTTTTATGAAATTGCCATAACTTTTTCTTGACATTCTCGTACAAATGATGCTCAGCAATATGCTTATACCATTATCTTCTTATCAATAGTGCTTATTTTAACAGTTCAATTCATTCCTTAATTTATATACTTAGCTTGATCCTCATCCAATAGTAATTGCTATCTCTGCTTTTATTATTAAAAATTTAAAATGATGGCTGCGTATCACCCATCTACTTGCATGGGTATTCGTATCATCCCTATTGTGGTGCAGCTACCATGTACAATCAGTGCAGTTTGACAAGTTTGACTTAACCTTTATTTGTGTGTCTGCACGTGCAAATCTATTGTTAGTTTACAATTCTATCAATTTGAAAACTTCAATTTTATATCAGCTGTTTTTTTAAATAGTTTGTGGAGGCCTAAAATGACAATGAACACCATTGATCTTCATCTCCACCCTTGTAACTATAACAATAGTAACAACAACGACAAGACTTTATCCCACTATATGGGATGGGCTATATGAATCCTTTTTCTCCATTATGTTATGTTAAGAGTCAAATTCTCATTTAAATCTAAAAAAGAAAGGTCTTTTTTAATATTTTCTAACCAAATCTTTTTAGGTCTATCTCTACCTTTTTTAACGTAAGTCAAATCTAATACATCTACTTTCCTAACCCGGTCATAGGAAGGCCGCCCTTTTATTGACAAAACCATCTACGGCAACTCTTTCTAATTTTATCTTCCACTGCAGCTACTTCAACCTTTTCACATATGATGCGAGCAAAAACTAGAGTAAAGAGACAAACTGGAGAACACCAGGACAAGACTTAAACCAAACTCGATTCAATTGTAACTTGCAAACATCCAAACAAACTTAGGAAAAACAAAAGCCAAATTGAACGAAAACAAAATAAAAATATAAAAACACTATACTCAGTATAACCGTTTAGCGGTCTCCTCACATGCAACGAAAGTAGGAATTTAAGAAAATTGTGCTTAGGCTTACCCTTTTGCAACAGGTTTGGCTTTAAATTTATCCACTCTAGTATCTGCTTTATAATGCTTATATTCAAATCTTTATGGATATGTATTATGCAGGAGTTGTTGCTTGTATTCAAACACAAGATGGTTTGGCCAAATATTTTCCTCTTTCAGTTGGATTACATCAAGGATCATCTTTAAGCTTATATATTTTTTGCTTTATCCATGAATAGTCTTACTAGACATTTGCAAGAGGATGTACCTGATAGGAAACACTTGTAGATCTCAAGTAATTTCCTATCAATTTTTGGAAAACAACGTGAAAACTCTTCCAAACTCCAATGAAAATCCGAAAATAGTAGATTTTATTGCAAGAAATCAACTAACTGAAGAAAAAACAAACAAGATACAATTGATCCTCAATTCGGGAGGAGGATCGATCTCTCCCAAATCTCTAGACGCCGCTAGAGCCCAAAGAAAACCTAAATCTAAGAGATCTCAAATTTCAGCCAAATTCAAGATTCCCTAACCCTAGGAAAACAAAGTATTTAATGCATACACATAAAAAGGAAATCCCTAAACAGTCCCCACATTCAAATTTCCCTCCCAAATCCCTAAAAAATCCTTCCTAAACTGGTTCGTTTGCTTCGGCGGCGCACACGCGATATCTGTAGGAGGCGGAAGAGTTCGGTCTCCGTTTCGTTGAGCCGGTCTAATATGGACCAGCTGGACTGGTCTAACAATACTCCCCTCCCAAAAATCCACCTTGTCCGCAAGGTGGAAAGACGACACCCCCCTCAATTAATTCTTCATCATTGACGGTAAAAACCTGAAGAGTTCGGTCCTTACACCTGTGCCCTGGCATATACCTCTCGTCACATCAGAAGCATATCCCCTTCGCCCTCCTCCTGTAATTTTGTTTATGTGAGCTTCTTGAAGCTGTCCCCAAGTCTTCCTCCGGCAATCTTCTCTTTCAAAATCTCCCTAAGAGTACCCGGTGTTGGCTCCTTGGGTGCCAAAAAGGTGGTGGTCATCTTGTACGAGCCTCTTGAACTGTTGCCTCCTGCTCCTTTTTCCAGGTGCCTCTGATCCTCCACCAACTGAGCTAGCTCCATAGACTCTCCCAAGTTCTGAGGTCTCATCACTCTGACTGCGGCGCAGATTTTTGGTTTCTTTCCCTTCATAAAGTTCCCCTCTAGTACAGATTCTGGAAGTCGATCCATTCGACTGGCGAGGTACTCAAATTGCTCACAGTACTCCATCACTGTCCCCTCCTGTATCAAAGAGAAGAACTGCTCGTAGAAGTTCCTTCCCCTACTAGTTTTGAAACGTCCAACATACAATCCTTAAACTCCCTCCAGGTCCTTATTGGTCGCCTCGTATCCCTCCAATGGTACCATGCTAAAGCTTTCCCTTCCAAGCACATCCCGACTGCCTTCAGTCTCTCCCCCTCCGTCAAGCTGTTGACAGTAAAGTACTTTTATACCTTGTAGATCCACCCATGGGCATCATCTCTCTCGAAAATAAGCATCTTCAGCTTCCTCACTCTCAGATCACCTCCGTTCCATCTATTCCCTTCATAATTTCTTCTTCCCTAAGGAGGTGGTTCCCCGCAAGTGTCCCAGTCATCCCTTCAAATTCAGGACCCCTTGAATCATAACAAACCCCTCCCTTTTCAAATTTTGCCCCTCTTTGGTCATAATTACCCATTTCCCTTTCCAGTATCGCCCCTCTCCTCTCAAAATCAGCACATCTTTGTTCTTGCCCTACCTCCTCATGCCTCTCCTCATAACCTATGTCCGGCTCCTCCCTAGGAATAGACTCAAGGAGAGGTATTCTCTCTTCTCCCTTTCGAGTCACCACCTCCTGATCTTCCCTTAGCCTGATTGTCTTAGGGTATTTTCCATCTCCCTGGCTGTCGGCGCTTTCCTTCCCCTTAGACAGTAATGTTTTGGTTTGCCCCTCAAGCACTTTCTTCAACATCTCCTCCAGGATGGAAAATTTTGAGTCAAACTTATTATGGATTGCTGAAACATCCTTTTTTAAATATGAAACTTGAGTTTGGAGATATGAAATTTCAGATTTCATTTGTCCAATCTCCACTTCGAGGCGTTCCTCCAAAGCATCCATTTTCTTGGCTGCCAATCGCCATTGATGCCCGAATTTTTGTAGAAATAAAAATCTTGACTTCGACCTTCAATAATAACAAATTTATTTTTCTAAATCCAAGAACAACCTCTGAAATTTACCAAGACGGCCCACCAAAGGTCCCAAAAACAGCTGTGATACCAATTTGATAGGAAACACTTGTAGATCTCAAGTAATTTTATATGAATATTCGGAAAACAGCGAGAAAACTCTTCCAAACTCCAATGAAAATCTGGAAAACAATAGATTTTATTGCAAGAAATCAACTAACGGAAGAAAAACTAACAAGATACAATTGATCCTCAAATTGAGAGGAGGATCGATCTCTCAAATCTCTAGACGTCGCTAGAGGCCGAAGAAAACCTAAATTTAAGAGATCTCAAATTTCAGCCAAATTCAAGATGCCATAACCCTAGGAAAACAAAATATTTAATGCATACAAATCAAAAGGAAATCCCTAAACAGTCCTTACATTCAAATTTCCCTCCCAAATCCCTAAAAAATCCTTCCTAAACTGATTCGTTTTCTTCGGCGGCTCACGCGGTTTCTGTAGGAGGCGGAAGAATTCCGCCTCCGTTTCGTTGAGCCGGTCCTGGACCGGCTGGACTAGTCCAATGGACCGATCTAATAGTACCCTGGTGTATGCTTTTTGTTGATGATATTATTCTTGTTGATGAGACTAGAGAGGGAGTTGTAAAGGAAGACTTTTAATCATGAAGGTCAACCTTAGAGTCTAAAGGTTTTTGTTTGAGTAGATTTAAAACAGAATACATGGAGTGTAATTTTAATAGTATTAGATCTAAGGGGGGATTGTGATTTTGGGCGATTAAGTCATTAATAAGATTACACATTTTAGATATCTCAGGTCTATTGTTCGAAGTGATGGTGAAATAAATGGGGATATTATTAGTAGAATTTAAGTTGGATGGTTGAACTTGAGGAATGCATGTGGCCTATTGTGTGATAGAAAAAAACCCCTCAAACTTAAGGGAAATTTCTTTAAGATGTGGTGAGACCTGCAATGCTTTACAACTTAGAATTTGGGCCATTAAAAAAGAGGCGTAAAAGTAAGTTAAGTTTTACACAGAGTCACATATCAGGATGCTCAGGTGGATGAGTGGCTTCACTCTTAGAGACAGAATGTGAAACGAGTATATATATGAAAAGGTTGGAGTAGCTCCAGTGGCAGATAAGATTAGAGAGAGTCATCGTAGATGGTTTGGACATATAAAATGTTGGCCTTCCGATGACCCGGTTAGGAGAGTAGATGTATTAGATTTGACCTATGTTAAGAAAGGTGGAGGTAGACCTAAAAAGACTTTGTTAGAAAATATTAGAAACTACATTTTCTTATTAGATTTAAAATTTTAAATAGAATTTGTCTCTTAACAGGATACAATGGAAAAAAAATGATTCATGTAGCCGACCCACGTAGTGGGATAAAGGCTTGATGTTATTTTTGTTATACTATCTGTTTTATATTTGGTTGTAAAGATCCATTTACATTCAACCCTCTTTTTCCTAGTGGAAGTTAGAAACTTATTACATTATAGGTTCCAATAAGATTTACTTCCCCTTGATTTGCTATGCAATTTGCATTTCTATAATGTTTAGTTCTCCTTGATTTGTTGTAGCCAACAACTATAGGTGCCAAATTGCTGGAATGAGGTGTAGGTGGCTCCTGGCTACTATTTTGATGTAGACACACAAGTAAGAAACCGACATAAAGGGAACAATGGATAGAACTTAAACCAAACTGTATTAAAATAAAAGCAAATAACTAAAACTTCAAAATCCAACAAGAAAACACTAAGAGATTTTAAAGAAAAAAAAAAGACGCTATCCTCAGACAACCGTCAGAGCGGGTTCCTCACATGCATCGAATTGTAGGGTAAATAAGATAAGTGCATAAGACTAGCAAACCGATGGTCCACCACTGCAAGATTGTCCAATTTCTCCAACAAATGCTTCCAAATCAACCAAGACACGACACCCTAAAGTTGCTTCACTTTGAGAAGAAGGATAAAGATGGAGTGGCACTTGCGGAGAGATGAAAGAGGTTAGAAGCCGAGACGAAAGGTTGGAAAGAGCTTGCAAGATTTTCGGAAGGGATGAGAAAGAAGACGGACAAAGCTCACAAGCTTTTCCAATAATCCGCAGGTCAATAGCAATTTTGCTCACAATAATCAACTGCCTTCCTTCACAACATCTTCTCATATTTATAGGCAAGGTAGGGGAATGCCAAAAGTCACACATATTAATTTTCCACAAGAACCTAAGCACCATATTTCATAGGATTTCCCAAATGCTTTTTTCGGAAAACAGCCCAACATAAGAACCCGAAGGAGCAGCTACAGGAATCAAGGAGGCTTCACGGAACCAAGGAGCCAACATCACGGGAAACCACCCAGGCTCGGAAAACCAGCAGTTGGCTGGATTTCCAAAAGGCAAAGCACGGAAAACAGTAACTCCCCTCATGAATTTTAATGCATAGAATTCAGCCAACATTAAAACAAGCCACAGTTTTCCAAGAGACAAGAAGAAAGGGGAAGGAGAAGGGACAAGTCCACCCCATCAATGAATCCTTCATAATGAGCTACCTTTTGGACAATAATGAGCTACAAAACTTCAGCTCAAGAAACTAAGAGAATGAGCTCCATCCAAACCTCCTCCAATCAACCCATTAACCAGCAGTAGTAAATGGACCAATCAAGTCAGCAAACCAAAGGTCTACCAAGCCTCATGCACAACCTACCATGATCACTGGATGCTTTTCCATCATTGGATAGCTAAAAAAAGAAAAAGAACATAAAATATACTATTGTTCAAATAAAAATAAAATTACAGAAACATTTGATAGCATCATATTTGCACAAAGAGAACCGGGTAATCAATGGTCTCGTTTGTTGTGTGATTGCATTTTGATAACCTGTGAATCAATTTACATTCATCAAAACTTGACCCTCAAATTACAAAGTTAATCTCTTTTTATAGAAATCGAAGAAATATATAGAATTTCATTCATATTTAAAGAAAACTAGAAAATATGAGTTAAAAAAGTGGCCAACTAATTCCTATATTATCTCCTTAGAAGTGGTTGGTTAGCCCTTAGGATAAGGATTAAAGACTAGAGTGAATATTTTGTAGTTTCTTTGATTCTTCAATTGTATTTCTATCTCCGCTTACCTTGGTTGCTCTCTCCTATTTTGAAATTTAGTTTGCAGCTTTGCAATTTAGTCCTTAATTTATAATTGCAAATTAGTCCTTTCAAGATTAATTATCCTATATTCTTGAGAGCATTCTGAATCATTTACTTGATTTAGTTATATATTAAGAATGTAATTTAGTATCCAAGTGGATAATCTAGATGGAGAGGCCAATGATTCCTAAATTTTTGGGTGCACTAATCCAAATCCTCATACTAAACAAACTTTATGAGTGTGTTTCTTAGAATATTTAGAACAAGTTGAAGAAGTTTGTATTTGAAAAGAAAGATATTATTGGTTAAGGGATTTACACCATGAATTTCATTAAGTTTCATTTCCAGTTATACCTTAATTAAAACTGATTATTATGATATTTAAATCGTTTAATATTTTAGATTTCAATATATGCAGGACACGTGCATATCTACATATATAAAATTATTTGAATACACCTGATGGTAGACATCGATAGCAACTTTAGACTTTCTATACACCATCACATCTGCATTCACAGTCCACTGTTTTTTTTTTTTCCAAAGTTTGAATTTATGAGTTATGTCACGCACTTGAGTTTCTAGAGTTTAGATATATATTGATTTGTTATCTAGTTGTAAAGAGTAATTTACTTTAATTTCTCTTTTATTTACTAAGGGCGTTTTTATACTCTTATGTTTGGGGACTTTCCATTTAAGGACTTCTTAGTAAAGATATTTATGGTCAATAAATGATTTAAGAAATTATAGTACTACCTTAATAAAGTTCCAAGAAAAATGCTCTGGAGAGTTCTAGAAAAGAAATGATTTAATAAGGTTTATATTCAAGTCATTAAGGATATGCATGTAGGAACTATTACTTGTGAACACATGGTAGTTTGACCAAGTATTTTCGTATTTCAGTTGGATTACATCAAGGATCAGCTTTAGATGTTCTTACTAGACATTTTCAAGAGGATGTAGGATGGTGTTTGCTTTTTACTGATGATATTCTTCAATAAGACTAGAGAGGAAGTTGAAGGAATGCTTGAATTTTGGATGCCAACCTTAGAGTCTAAAGGTTTTCTTTTGGGTAGATCTAAAATTGAAAGCATGGAGTATAATTTTAGTAGTAATAAATCTAGTGGGGGTGATGAGGACATCGTCAGCATTTTCGACGCCGGAGATCGACGGCCACGAGCATGACTTGTATTTTTTTCATTTTATGTAGTAGCGTATTTTATTTTGATGTTTTTCCGTTTTTGCCCTTATGAGCATTTAGTCGCTTATGTAGCCCGGAAGGGCAATTGTGTCATTTCTAGTTTTTTTTTTCATTTTGGCCTATTTATATGAGGCCTCATGCATTGTAATTTTAGTTTTGATGAATGAAAAATATTTTCCACTTATGATCTCTTTGTGAGTTCACCCTCCTCTCTCTCAAATCTCTTAGTGAGTTTTGAGAAGAGCTAGATCTCTTTGTGAGTTCTAGATCTTCCTGTTCTACCATTTTCTTCCTTTATTTCTTGTGATCGATTTGTCGTCGTGGAGATCGAGTGTTGAAGAAAAGTGAAGCAAGCGGAATTCTACAGAAGTTTTCATTCCTTCCCTTCCCCTCACCCAGCTGCGCCAATTCCCCTTGGACCCCATCTGGCCGTTGGCTTCACAGCCCAGCAGTGCCTTGCTGCCTCCTCACGCCAGCCAGCCTCCCTCCAAGCCTTTGGTCACGGATCCAAGCCATCCCGTGCAACCCTCTTCCCCTTTCCCCTCCCACCGTTCCTCAACTCCACAGCAAACACTCAAGCCGTGAGTCCCAGCTCACCGAAATTCCCCTGCAGCCCCGTGACTGCCGTTTCTCCCCTATTGCCCAATCTGTGGAATCAAGCATTTAATGCTTGATTAACTGCTGTTTTAATCAGCCATATCAAGCAAAGAAATCAACATTGGATTGTCAATTTGAATCCTATTTCCTTGGCAGTCTTCCTAGACGTTACTGGCTGTGTTGCCAACCGTGGAAATCAAGCCTTTAAGGCTTGATTGATTGCTCTCTCAATCAGCCTTTAGACAAATAATTCCAGCCGTTACTTGGAATTTGAAATTCCAAGTTGTTTATTGCCTACACCTATGAAAGGAAACTTTCCTTTTATTGAATCCTGATTTTATTACAGGTTTTATTTAAAATCTGTTACTTATTTATGTGGGCCCCATTTGATTAAATACTTAAGCCTTCTCCCTTCCATGTGGCCGGCCCATTGATGGCTCCTCTCTCTTCCCCATTTGACAATAATAACACCACAAAATCAGCCCAAAATTCTTCCCCTTTTACCGCCCCATTAATACCATTTGAATTAATTTGAATTCCTCAAATTAATTCCCTCCCACCCCTACCAAAACAGAAATTCCTGCACCCAACTCATGGTCTCTCCCTTGGCCGAATTCTCCCAAGCCCGCCAAAGCTCGAGTGCTTCTCCCGGGCCGCCGAATACACCTTCAAGAAATTGCCGGCAAGAATTCCATATTCCGGCAACCTATCCCAGAACGACGATCCAAGGTTCCTTCTTCCTCGGAGCGACCTCGATTCTAAGGTGGAGACTCTTCTTCCGCTAAAGTCTAGATTAGTTGAGCGTATGGGCTCCAAAGGTGAAAATTCTCCGTATTAAATTGTGGATTCTTGTGGCCATCGTAGTTTTACAATTATTCTTTGTGTTTCTTGAATCGTTTGGTTGATTGATCTTGCTCTACTTTGCCCAAGCAAGTTAAAAACTAAGAGTTCTAAGGATCACTCTTTTATGACAACGAAAATTTTATTTTAGGTTATTATGCTACAATTGCTTTCTTTAATCTCATCAAGTAACTCCTCCATCGCATGTACGTTTCACATCATCTTGGTATCAGAGCATGGCTAGCATGCTTTACTTGTGCTAGATGCATCCTAGGAGTCTACTTTAGCTTACCTTTAGTCGTTTGCATGCATAACATCATCTAGGTAGTTTTTATTTACTGTTTTACTTTGCTGTCCAGAAAATTCCTGCATGGTTTCATCATTGTATGCAAGCTTCCTTCATTGTCTAATTACTGTTTTTGTCACTACAACACCTCCAATTGAATAGGTTGCTTAGCTCTAGACTTAAGGCCTGCTGTCCTGAAAATTCCAGCACTTTAAATTGAGTCTAAGTATGCGTTATATTGCTGTCCACACTATAAAAACCCACACATAACACTTAAGCAACCTAGGTCCTTGTGGTAGATTGCTGTCCTTTCATTTCCTGCATTATTTAGAGGGTTTTCTAGTGGGTTTAACTTAGTTATAAGTGCTGTCCTCACCCTAGAAGTTAACCTAAATGCCTGGACAACTTCTCCCACCGCTGTAGTTTGCTGTCCACTCAAAAACTGCACCAGTTAGAGGCGTTAGAAGCTTGTTTTCTTCGAGTTTAGGTGCTGTCCTTAACTTTACCACCATCCTAACTGCCTGGATTTCATAAACCACCTCTGTAGCTTGCTGCCCATTATTTTTCCTGCACTTTATAGCAAGTCATATTTATGTTTCCTCCTCATAAAGTATTATCCCATACACCCAATCTTCACTAGGTGTCACTTGACAATTTTCTATGGACCCGATAAGACTCCAAAAGAGTTTAGATGACATCGTTAACCTAGTGGGCAATATGACTAGAATGATAACGGAGAAACCCGTTGACTATCCACACTCGAATTATGTGTCACACTCTGCTTTTCAACCTAGACCCGAGTTTAAGCCACAACGACCTCACTTTGAGCCACCTTACCGTCTACCCACCTTTAATGGTTCCTCGGACCCTTACTACCTTAGGGATTGGGTTAGACAATTAGAGGATTATTTTGAATCTTGTCATATTCCTGAGTTCCACCATATTAGGATCGCTAAGTCTCACCTTAAAGGTCGAGCTCTTCAATTTTGGATGAAATTGGAAGATCATAGAGAGTTTCGCGGTGAGTATCTTACTTGGAGAGTCATGAGACGAGAACTTAAGTTGAAATACCAATCCTCTACGAGTGACCACCATCTAGAGCATCCCCATACCTCGTTTGTTGGGACAACCCGTAAACCTTACTGTGGTCGAGACCACCCACCCTTTAGTAACGACAGGGTTGCTGCCCCACCCTGTAGGTCTTCATTCAATCTGGGTGACCGACCCTTTAGTGGGTCTTCTGTTGATTCGAGCCCATATGACTCACCACTTGGATCGACTTCTAACCTGCTCAGTCAACCTTTAGCCTCCCCAATCCTTGACCCTGCAAGTGTACTTTTGATAGCGAAATGCATTAACAAGAAAACGTCCTCTGAACCCAAAACGGAGTGCATCCATTTCGTGGATGCTAATGATATTAATGATAACGAGGGCTACTTTGAGGATGAAACTGAAGTGATTAAATTAGACCCCCTGCCGGACTTAAACCCTGATTTAGGAGGTCTAGAACCTTTTAAACTCGAGACCTTAGCCCCTCTTGAGACTAATATCATTAACGATATCCCTTTGGATAAGGTCTGTCTGGACAATATTGATTTGATTCCGAAAGAGATTGATCTGACCTTGAACACAATGAAATTAAAATTGGAAGATTCTAATTTAATTACTGAGATGAATTCGGATAACTCTGATTTAATTTTGGATAGTTCTGATGGCGACTTAGCTAATCTCAAGTTGAATGTAAGTCAATCGGATTTGTCACATGATTCAAGTGAAACGGAACCTACGGATTTTAGGATTGAAACCAAACCTGATTTTACTTTGGAAGACAGTACTTTGAGTCTGAAAGTTTTCGAGCCTAATTTGTACCAGAAGTCATCTTTTGACTTGTTGGAGCCTATTTTTGGAGTTGTCCCTTTGGATTTACCTTTGAAAGAGTTTGTCTTTCCTGATTGGGCTTACCACATCACTCCGCCTACCGACTGGAATGAGAATATTAACCCACACTTTCATGTTGGACCCACATCTACTCTGGACACGATACCCCGACTTTTGAGTCCCATACCTGCTGGTGATTCTTTGGGCTATGTTTTTATGGTAGAGAGTGATGACCCCTCGTCCTATCATACTCCTGATTCTTACATTGTGCCCGCTGCATCCTTGTCTTTCCCTGTTAAGGACCTTCTATCTCCTAGTTGGCTGACCTTACTAAATCACCTTACTACCCCTGGGAGACTGTCTGTGACCCGAGCTAAGATGCCCTATAGAGATGCCCTTTTAGCTAAGGATGTCTTCATTGCTCCCCCTACACCCGTTCCATTAGATCAAACACTTTAAAACCACTCTTTTGTGACTTGTCCACTTTTCTAGCTGTGTTCGTGTGAGTGTTGTAGTCTATTATCTTCCTTTTTTTTTGTCTGTTGTTTTAAACTTTGTAAGCTCATGAGTCTTGTCATTCATCATGCACACCCGATCTCTTGCATTTGCATATGCATTTCACCTTCAGGAGTTACTCATCGAAATTAAAGGGAAAATTGAACAAAATAACATCCATCTTAAAATTATTGTTGATAACAAAAGATGATCCAAAGAATTCAAAGTTGGAGACTCTGTGATGGTACGGGAAGCTGCATGCTCGAAACACCGAACATTTTAAGGAAATTTCAAAGGTTAATAGTAATGCCTACGTACTGGACCTCTCTTGAGGCTTTAACATGAATCCTACATTTAATACAGAAGACCTGTTAGCCTTTGAAGGACCCGAATCTTAACCCCAAAATCCACTCTTTAAATTAGCCTTGTGTGACCCCACCTGGTGAGATCCCCCAGCCTAGCTCCACTCCCTAACTTACCATACTCACCTATAGCGGAGAAGGTCGAAGCAACACTAGATGATGAGGTCATTTCCCCAAAGGAAAGTGGGTGCCAAAGATACCGAGTTCATTGGAAAAGGACACCGGAGGAAGAGGATACGTGGACGAGCTACAGAGCCTAGACCCAGATCTACTAGAGTTGTACGAGGGCTCCATAGATATTTACTCGACGGGGTCGAGTTTTCTCCCACCTGGGGAGAATGATGAGGACATCGTCAGCATTTTCGACGCCGGAGATCGACGGCCACGAGCATGACTTGTATTTTTTTCATTTTATGTAGTAGCGTATTTTATTTTGATGTTTTTCCGTTTTTGCCCTTATGAGCATTTAGTCGCTTATGTAGCCCGGAAGGGCAATTGTGTCATTTCTAGTTTTTTTCATTTTGGCCTATTTATATGAGGCCTCATGCATTGTAATTTTAGTTTTGATGAATGAAAAATATTTTCCACTTATGATCTCTTTGTGAGTTCACCCTCCTCTCTCTCAAATCTCTTAGTGAGTTTTGAGAAGAGCTAGATCTCTTTGTGAGTTCTAGATCTTCCTGTTCTACCATTTTCTTCCTTTATTTCTTGTGATCGATTTGTCGTCGTGGAGATCGAGTGTTGAAGAAAAGTGAAGCAAGCGGAATTCTACAGAAGTTTTCATTCCTTCCCTTCCCCTCACCCAGCTGCGCCAATTCCCCTTGGACCCCATATGGCCATTGGCTTCACAGCCCAGCAGTGCCTTGCTGCCTCCTCACGCCAGCCAGCCTCCCTCCAAGCCTTTGGTCACGGATCCAAGCCATCCCGTGCAACCCTCTTCCCCTTTCCCCTCCCACCGTTCCTCAACTCCACAGCAAACACTCAAGCCGTGAGTCCCAGCTCACCGAAATTCCTCTGTAGCCCCGTGACTGCCGTTTCTCCCCTATTGCCCAATCCGTGGAATCAAGCATTTAATGCTTGATTAACTGCTGTTTTAATCAGCCATATCAAGCAAAGAAATCAGCATTGGATTGTCAATTTGAATCCTATTTCCTTGGCAGTCTTCCTAGACGTTACTGGCTGTGTTGCCAATCGTGGAAATCAAGCCTTTAAGGCTTGATTGATTGCTCTCTCAATCAGCCTTTAGACAAATAATTCCAGCCGTTACTTGGAATTTGAAATTCCAAGTTGTTTATTGCCTACACCTATGAAAGGAAACTTTCCTTTTATTGAATCCTGATTTTATTACAGGTTTTATTTAAAATCTGTTACTTATTTATGTGGGCCCCATTTGATTAAATACTTAAGCCTTCTCCCTTCCATGTGGCCGGCCCATTGATAGCTCCTCTCTCTTCCCCATTTGACAATAATAACACCACAAAATCAGCCCAAAATTCTTCCCCTTTTACCGCCCCATTAATACCATTTGAATTAATTTGAATTCCTCAAATTAATTCCCTCCCACCCCTACCAAAACAGAAATTCCTGCACCCAACTCATGGTCTCTCCCTTGGCCGAATTCTCCCAAGCCCGCCAAAGCTCGAGTGCTTCTCCCGGGCCGCCGAATACACCTTCAAGAAATTGCCGGCAAGAATTCCATATTCCGGCAACCTATCCCAGAACGACGATCCAAGGTTCCTTCTTCCTCGGAGCGACCTCGATTCTAAGGTGGAGACTCTTCTTCCGCTAAAGCCTAGATTAGTTGAGCGTATGGGCTCCAAAGGTGAAAATTCTCCGTATTAAATTGTGGATTCTTGTGGCCATCTTAGTTTTACAATTATTCTTTGTGTTTCTTGAATCGTTTGGTTGATTGATCTTGCTCTACTTTGCCCAAGCAAGTTAAAAACTAAGAGTTCTAAGGATCACTCTTTTATGACAACGAAAATTTTATTTTAGGTTATTATGCTACAATTGCTTTCTTTAATCTCATCAAGTAACTCCTCCATCGCATGTACGTTTCACATCAGGGGGAATTGTGACTTTGACCAATCAACTCATTAATAAGAGTACACATTTCATATATATAGGA